>CM024240.1:6722989-6848504 GCA_013421045.1 Propylea japonica
AGGCTAACACACAACACACTAACCAGAAAGAGAGCACAACGCCACTTACCGGTCCAGAACCTTTCAGTGGTATAGGAAATGCATCTTTAAGAGTTTTTGGAAAAGGAAAAACTAAAAGAGAATCATTCTGGAGACATTCTCCAGGAATTAATCATCCAAAAATTTCCTGCGGTTTTTGAACTGAAAGAACCAATAAGTCCTTGGATCTTGGTTTAAAATGAGCTAAGCTTCCTCACAGAACATTGTTCGTCTTAGAAATAAATGATGAATCTGCAAACTGGTGACCTTACATCAATAATAGATATAGGAATTGGTGATGAAATGCCAAAATTAAAGAATTAAACTCCATCTTTTTGATGTTCACTTTCCCAATGGTTAAGACAATCGTGAAATCCATTAAAACCAAAACAATGACATACTGTATGTTTACCTCAATTAAGAATAAAACTGCATGTCATTGTTTAGTTTCAATGAAATTCAAGATTGTTTTAATGACATTGGACAAAGTGAATACATCCATGCATTGAGGATGAAAATATGAATTTTTCGAAACGTAGGAAAGGATGAAAGTTTAATTTCTTAAATTTGGCCTTTTCACACCACCAATTCCTATATCTAATACGATGAGAATGGAAAATCAGAAACTGATGAGTATAGATTCTGTGGGAAACAGGAAACTCGTCTTAACCTGGTTACAGAATGCATTGCCATAGCAAGACTGCGTGATGAAAATTGTGAACAAGAAAATTATAAAAGGAATGAGGATTTACCTTCCTTGAATCCCTCTCAGATACTGGAGACCACCCTCTGGAGCTGGAGTGCGAGAACATGATGAGGACATAATAGACTTTGAAGTCGCAGTGGAATGTACCCATGTTACCAAACTACAAGAATAACATCATCTGTGGCCATTTGATATTCATACTGCTGTTCATTTAACACAAATAATGTCATTGTTTTTTAACATCCTGTAAAATGTGAAATTTTTAGCTTAGAAATTTCTGCATTTATACTATTATGCCTGGTAAATACCAAGTACTTATTTCCTAAGGATCTCCAATGTTTAGACATTATTATTATTATTTACATAATTAGAATCAGGGAATATGTCGTATTAGATTAAAAAACAAACAATTATTTTTCATTTGGTCGGCACATAACAGAAAATTTTGCAGAATTAAACAAAAACCCTTTATACATTATCAGACAAAAATCGATTAAGTTTTCACTCAAATTACAGATTTTATGCTATTTATATAAAGATACATTTTATTCCTCCATTAAATCAAATTCTATTGAATTGTTTTCATATTTAAGAATTGCAGTTCCATAATTAGATTTTTATTTTTAGGAATTTGAGAATGTTATCATTAGAACTGATTACGATATAATATTGAATAAACCAGAGAGAATTTCAGACATATTTGTTGTTTCATTATGAACTCAAATTTAAGAAAAAGGAGTTTTGAGCATGCGATAAGAGTTTTCTTGAATTTACGTTGAATTAAAGCAGAGGTGATTATATGAAACAGTTATTTTTTTATGAAATATATATGCAGTTTAAATAATTCTTTTTGTAATTTTTTGAGATTGTAATGAAATTTGTACGTGCAAGGACATAGTTTTCTTGAAGCCCTCACATCTACTTGAGTTCATTAGAACTTTGGAGCTTAAGGGCGAGCTGTAGACGGAAGAGTGTCAAGAACAGCTCTGGCTCTGATCTGATGGGGGCATAATAGACCTTGAGGTCGCAGTGAACTTCAAACCCCTTTAAATACTGTCAAATAAGATTGAAATCTAAGAAATTAGAAATAAACTTAATTCAGTTACCTACCCAAAATCTCAAAAAAAAGACATTTTCACTATCTTCTGATGGAACACCACTGTACCAACTGAATTCCAGCAGAGACTGTTTTCAACCTAATTTTACATCATAGTTACAAATGAAACTACAATATAAAATGCTGGTATTTGCTTTTCATTTATCTACATTTATAGTCTTAAATAGCAATCTTTTAATTATTTGAAACTGAACCATATTTCAACTGAGCACGCCGTTTCTTGCAGATAACCAAAATTATTCGTTGGACAGGATGCACTGCAAATTATAAAACAGATGTAACAAGCAATCAGATAATTTAAATTTACCTACCTTTGCTATAGGTATCCATAAATTAGGAAATTATAAATTATGACCCTTTACTGAAATCCTATATTTTACTCAAAATGTGGCCAGGTCATTTATAAGAATAATCAACAGAAGCCAATAAATGCAAGCACAGCTAGGGACAATCCGAGAATAGACTGGGATCGAAAAAATAAATTCATAAATTTGTTGGTTATTTTTGTTTAATTGTACGACTGTCACTTCAAATCCTAAACCTGATGTGTTCGTATACACAGAACCCGGGTCCGTGACCCGAGTAGATCCGTCACGTGACCCGATGGATCGAGTCCGTAACTGAGTAATTTCCGAAAAGGCTATTTGTAGCCTATTCGTTTTGAAGTATTTCGTGCTCCTGAGTAACTCAAAAGCTCAAAATCGGCTTGCCATTGGCTGCGCACACAGCGCTGGAACAGCTCAGGAGCTCGCAACTCTTCAAAACGAAACCATATTGTTTGAAAAAAGACTTTGATACACGTTACAAATAATGTTTTATCTCCATCACAGAACCATTCTCGAAGTCCAGCCGTTTGTCTATCCAAAATGATTAAATCTGTCAACGAAAAATTGACAACAGCGCCATTGCGGCGCTGCGGCGTTTCCGAAAGAAACCCGAAATTTCCAAATTGGTTGAATGCATTCGCATTCAAAAAGTGACAAGTGCATACACCATTATTTTAAGACCATCTTATACTGTATTCGTTTTGCGGTATTCGAGCTCCTGAGCTGTACCAGTGCTCGTGCGCAGCCATGGAAGCCGTATTCGAGCTTTGAGTTACTCAGGAGCACGAAATATCTCAAAACGATAGGCTAATATGCCTACTAAATCCTGGCACACGGATGACATTTAAAACCACAGAAACTCCAATATAGCCGCCATATTGGAGCACTACCTTACTAGTAAGGTATTGATTGGAGCCGGGTGGAGACGATTCCATTTGAATGTCTAGGGGGTGTCCGCTATCCGGATTCGAAGCTTGTCAACTATTTTGTGGTTGATTGGTTATTTAATGATATTCTGTGTTCAGCATTCCTCGAAAAGTGAACTCTAGAATAACTGGAAACGGCGTCGTAGGTACTAAAGTTCGACAGAAAGTGTGTCGCGTTGAAATGGAGAAATTGCGTCAATCCCTCTCTCCATCTCTCTCTTCATAGGAAAAGCGGGGTTGTTATACCTCCGATATGCTGTCAGTTGTCAAAACGTGCACGCAGGGACACGGCTCAGAGTGAGATGGATTGACGCAATTCTCCATTTCAGTCTTCCTCACTTTTGCTGTATCGCGAAACCGTTTCCAGTTATTTAAGAGTTCACTGCCGAAATGAGAGAGAGAGACAACATCATCTCTTTTATAAATTCGGAACAGGAAAAATATTCATTGAACTAATACTTTTTAATAATAATAACTTTATTTATATTATTTTTTCAGTTTTCAAACAAACCAAAGACAATGCATGATTAAAAAAGACGAATTCTTATAATCACCCACACAGAGTGAGTGGTCTTACAATTTCAGTGATTTGATTTTCAACAAATGATAAAATTATCTTGATGAGATTATAAAAGATATTCGAAAAAGTTAAATGGTCATTATTGTTCACATAAGTTAACTAGTTTCACTTCACAATAACCACTGTGAGCGTTTGATAATTGCAGCAAATGTGAATTCTTACGATTCGGATCAGTTTTCCAAATAAAATTAAATCAATTGATTTTTTAAAAACCTACGGGGTTCAATGAAACAGAAAATTATAGATAAGGATATTTGAATTGTCCATTATTCCACAGTTATGTACCTATTATGATCACTATTTTCACTTCACAATAACACTGCTTCAACTGAGGAGGGTAGAAAGATCTGCAGTCGGAACATTCAAAACCTGGATCGGGGCAGGCAGTAACACTTCTTACTGAAAAGAGCAAAAAGTATCATTCAATTATTAAGTTTCACAATATGAAAAGTTAAATATATATGTATATTAGTTCATTATTTTTGAATCTATCTTTTCAGACTACATTACTTGCCAATTGTTGTTTTCACAAAATTAATTTCAGAATTATCAGTTAAATATTTGAATAAAACGAATATATTAGGCTGACCAGATATATCGTCGCTCGATGACGGACAAAAAAAAAATCGTCGGTATTAATGACCTTTTTTTTTTTGGTCCACCAAAAATTATTATTACAAGATTTTTTCGACGATCTCAACATGAATTGTGTATAAATTCTTGTTTGAAATAAGTAGTGCCTCTGAATACTTTGTAAAAACATATCACTTCTCAAAGAAATTTCCTCTGATTTTAACAGTCAAATTCAAGATTTTGAGTTTTGACGTACACTTTGACGGACGCTTATCAATGACGGACTCCTCGTACGAATGACGGACTGTCCGTCGCAATGACGGACGTCTGGTCACCCTAGAATATATTGCAGACAAGTCTCTGTATATTGCAAAAAAAGATTTTCAACTTGATAGGTACTGAAAACAAAGAAAAACATACCTGCTGGAAAGAAAATGCATCTTATCTTACAAGATCCCTGCAGAAACATAAATAATAACTTGAATCACAACACTTTATTTTACCCAAAATCATTAATCACTTTCGCTATTTGCAATAAAACATTCATTTCAAATTTCAATCATTTCTCGAACTCAAACAATGAAAATGGCTGCACACAGGAATCTCTGCTAAATTGTCAAAATGTCAAATCTGTCAGCCACCCCACTTATCTAATAGCGTTTTCTTTTGGGAAAACTGGTGCGCACCAGAATTGCCCCAGTGCGATCTGAGTGCAAATTTCTATGAGCATTTCATTGTTCTTTGTACCAATAGAACACGAAAAATTGCACTGGGGCAATTCTGCTGCTGCGCCCAGTTTTCCCAAAAGAAAACGCTATAGACATACGCTTGTCTATAATCGCTGTCGCTACGGGCCGCCATGACAGGGCCGGGTGGGAGGACGTATGTCTGAGTGGTCGTGTTTCCAACTTAGCACTAGCCGTTTCACCCCCCTGGTGTTTACCTTAGATTATTTACATATTTGTGTTCTAGTAAGGTATTGAACCAATTCGACTTTATTGTAAATAATCTAAGGTGTTTACATTTTCATCAGATGTCAGATTGACTTATGCGAAAGTCGAGTTATTGGTTAGAATTGTTTTCACAAAATTGTAATTTTTAAGGATTGCAGCTTGAAATTTTCAGTTGAAGCGTTCAAGATGCTTGAGCTAATTTGCTTCAGTTCGAATTATTTCGTTTTCAACATTGATATGGGAATAGGAAATTGTTGTGACTTACCTACTTGATTCGAATGTAACTTTATCTCTAATTTCCATCAACATGAATCTATTAAAGTATTGATTCTATTTTCAGTTTACTTCTTATTTGTCCAGCACACCAGGAAAACAAGCAATGAATAAATAAAATGAAAATGCAGAACATTGAAGTTAATGGTCAACTTTATGTATCGCTTTGACAACCATAAGGCAAGATTTGAGGTCCTACCTAATTTTGAAATATAGAAAGTTGTGTTGAAGATGGGATTTTATAACTACGAATTTGAAGAGTATTTAAAAATTGTTTTATTTTATGGATCAGTTTCAGTATGTTAAGTTCTCTTTTCAGCATGTGTAAAGGTATAACAAAGTGGAAATTGGATTTACTTTGATCTTTATTTTTGCCCAGCATATAAAGTAGTTATCTCGAGAGTTATCTTGTATGAGAACTACTGATTCTAAAGGATATCGATAAGTAAAGTATTAAAGCGATAACAGGTGAACGATTGCTGATTAGTACAAAATGAGTTATCACACAAATGATTTCTAGGAGCTTAAGTAAGGGAATATAATATTGACTGGAAGAATAGATTTTCAGATAACTTATCATTTGATCATTTATTCAGAAAGAAAAGCCACAATACATTTCATTATCAATTTAGGTAATTAACTTTTATGTCGTACAACTGAAGAGGATATAAGGATCAATATTATTATTTATTATAAAATGATTTATATGAATCATAACCATAACAACCTACTACCATTGTATAAGGAGGAGGATAGTAGGCCAGCCCCCGTAGTAATTTGGTTTCACGCTTTCTTGAGCGCCATCTAGGATATTACCACTTTTTGGTCTCCGACTATGCCGTGACGTGGCGACCCCTTCAAAATGGTTCTTATTTTTGTGAACTAAATATATTTGAGTAGATGTTGATACAGATTTCTGCATATTCTAGTAGGTGCGCATCAACAAGCACATCTTTGATGCATTACCATTGTATAAGGAAGGATAGTAGGCCAGCCCCCGGTAATTTGGTTTCACGCTTTCTTGAGCGCCATCTAGGTATATTTACCACGTTCTTGGTCTCCGACTATGCCGTGACGTGGCGACCCCTTCAAATGGTTCTTATTTTTGTGAACTAAATATATTTGAGTAGATGTTGATACAGATTTCTGCATATTCTAGTAGGTTGCGCATCAACAAGCACATCTTTGATGCATTACATATAAATGAAAGTAACACAGTGGCGTGTATTATGAAGTACATAAAAGAAAAATAATAAATCAATATCACTTTATTGGTATTCACATAATACATGATCACATTATACAAATAAAAAGTCTTTTTGACATAAAAATCTTTTTATGTCTATTAAAAAAAATCATTTTATGGATTATAGTTACAAAAAAAAGAATCGACAGAATTTTTGAACATCAGAAAAAATTACAAAATGGGGCTAACATACTTATTACTTTAAGCATTGTTTAGGGAGAAGATAGTTGGTTCTGTTTTTGCAACAATCACCATATTTATTCTTCGGCGGGAAACAACAGCAGAATCAACTTTCTAATTTGCATATTCCTTCAAATTCAGATAATGTTTTGGCTAGAAGTTTCATTAAATTTTTATTTTTTCATTCACATACTCTGAATCAGAAAACCGTAATTGATTAAACGAAATGAGGCACTTAGCTAGACTCTGTAGAAGCTATTTTTCATCAATTTATAAGCGAAAAATCAATTTCGATGGAATGATAATTTCAAATTTTAAGATGGAGTTCACAAGTTCGAAAAATGAGAAGAAAACGTAGAGAAAATGGAAATGAAAATATAAGCAATTTCAACTGTAATTTAAGTCAAATGCCAAATTGCAGAGGAAGTACGTTTTTTTATTGATATGTAAATGAGAATATTGAAAAAATGACATTTTTCATTGTATTGCGAACGAAACAGACAAAATTGATATATTTTTCATTAATCGTGCGTTATTATCAATTCTTACTTCTATAAAAAACTCGATAAATTGACCATGAAATTCTGATGACAAAAAAATCATATGTCCTATTTCCTACTCAATATACATATAGTATAACATGGTATCATATGAGTTAATTTGGCATAAATAAAGTAAGAAAAGTTAATTGGTTCCCTCCTATTTAACATTTCCTTATAATGGGTGTTTTTTAGAGGTTTGATTTTTTAATTAACAATAATTGTTTCTAGTGATAATCAATTTGTGTTTTGTTGCCAATACGTTTTTCCATTTCACAATTCACAAACTCACTTCAGAAACACGCTTGCAAGTTGTACAAATTTATTATGTATCCGTTCCCCGACCCGAATAGATAAAATAACGCTCGACTGATGTGGTAAGGGCGGTAGCAGATGGTTTTTATGACACAGCCGACTGGGCAAAACTGAAATAATCACAACTACCTGCTGTGGAGTTATGCACGAAAAAGAAAATATATGCAATCTTTTCAGAGACTTGCAGCAATATTGAGAGAAATACCAAGGACTGAAACTTTTAACACACCTTCATCTTAATGAATTATTAAGCTGTTCTTGAAGTTCGATTTTTGATCGTTGGACTCTTGGTAATTCAATATTTAAACGGTTCTTGGATTTCCCTTAAAACTAGATCGCTCGACATAAGTTGCTCAAGTTGAAAAATTAAATTAAATTCCCCGTTAAAAACCCTGAAGTATCTTCTGATTAAAGGAAAATATGAAAAATTTTATTCGATGAACTCTCAAAATTATGCCACAATTATCAATTATGTTACACTTTATTGTGTTGTATCTTCTTCATAAAATAACAGCAATTACAATTGTGCAAAAGCTGAAACCGCTCGCTGTACTTTCGGAAAATGGACAGAATATTCGGAAACCTCATAATTTCGCGAAATGGACCTGTGAGGTCTCCAAGTTCGTTCGATCACTTTCTTCGGAGATATGTGAAGTCATACGTCTACGAAGATAACCCACAGACATTGAAACAATTGGAAGACTACATTTGCCGCGTTATTGCTCGAAAAAGTGGTCGAAAATTGGACTTCATGCGTACGCTTCATTCGGGCCTGCCCCTATTCCCGAAATTAAACGAAATTCATTTTTAGGTTTTTTATTTCATTTTGAAGCTGTAGACCTCAAAAAACACCCTTTATTCAGCGCTATTAGAGTGTCATTCCTTGACCATCATTATGAAGACTTGATGAAACCTATGTTTATGTATAATAATAACCTGAACCAATAACGAATTATAGTAAGCTTGAAGTCGCTGGTTGAATCATAGTGTTCATGCTGCTGATGCATACAGTGAAAACAATGCCCACTTCATAGAAAATGAATAACTATATGACGATAGATCCCGAATACTGCAATCGCGAATTATGTGGAAACATCGTTTACAGTTTTTTGGAGTTCAGACTCCATCATAAATTAGGCAAAGCATTTTGCAATCGTTGAAGAAAAGTTGACGACCTGTAGCATAATAGGTACCATATAAGAAAAATTCAAGAACCCCTGAGAGTGTGCTTTTGAGCGTTCTTGATTGGTGGATCAAATATCATCTCAAAATTTGTACAGGACTTGAGATTGATACTAAATGAATAAATGCAAAATCTCTGCACGATCGGGGAAATATTCTGGATATGATTCAAAAACTGAAATATGTAAAAATTAGACGATTAAAAAATTGATTTCTATGGTCTGTTGATGCGATCATCTTGAAACCCCAGCATTTGCGAACGGATGTTGAGAAAACTGTTTTCTTCTCAACATTCGAAAATGACAGACATTTTGGCAAAACAATATGGTACTCGTTTAAGTAGAACTAGAGCTCTCAAAAACAAATAGTTGAAAATAGGACTAAGAATACAAGAAGTATGTTCTGTAAAACATACTGATGAGCCAACGTTGAAATAATGTTCTGTTATATATTTTGGAAAAAATAATTTTAATCAACTGACGTTTAGGTTTTTGAAGAATGAAGAATGAAATCAACTTAGTATATCGGGTGTCCCGAGGTGAGTGGCCTATTAGATTATTATGGAAACTATTGATGGTAAGGATTTCAAATTTGTGGATCGAGATAAAGACATGTAAGGTACGTTTTTACAATAATTTCACATTTCCAGTGTTGCCGGATGTACGAAAATTTGATAACAACTTTGTTATTTTAAATGAGACATCCGGTATTTCTATTTTTTATGATACTCCATAAGATATTTGATCTATTCAGTCTTAATTTTTTGTATATAATATTGAGCGAACTAGAGTCATTTTCGTAAGACGCAAATTTGATCTGAAATTTCGAAAAATAATTAATAGATAAAATTTTTATGGAGTATCATAAAAAATAGAAATACCCGATGTCCCATTTAAATAACAACGTTGAATTTGCAATCTTCACTATCAATAGTTTTCATAATAATCTAATAGGGCACTCACCTTGGGACACTCGACATAGTTGGGCGGCATATGGGTGAAATCTAAACAGAACAAGGAACAATTTTGCTGACTTTGTTTTTCGAGTTATTGCTTTTCTACTCAATTGTGTTGAAGGATTGTAAGCTTCACATTTTTGTTGACTGTCTGGTTCTCAACTGACTTGACAAATTTTACCAATTTGTATATTTGAGTTCTTAGCAGCAAATCTAGAATATACTCTCTATGTTCCTTGCAAATATCATCTGCTGAGAACCATTCAGGAAGAAAATTTCGAATTTTCTCAAATTGTTTTTTCTTCAAAATGACATAATGTTTTTATTCAAAATTTTTCCTACATCTTCGTTGAAAGAATTCAAAACCAATTCGGTGAATTTGCAACAAAGTTGTTGGTGTTTTTTAAACCGCCCTCACACATTTTATTTGATAATTTTGAAGAATATCAATAACTGTTCTTCATTCTCCAAATTTATTTCTCCCTGTAAACTCAATTTGCAATTTTCACAAGCGAAACGATCCGAACATTTTTTTATTAAATAGCCTGCAAAATATAAAACAGAACATTTTTCCAATGTAACTTGCTCATCGAGTTGAAACCCAGAGAAATTATGAGAATCGCTGGAGCAATCATTTTCAGTGGATGGGCTCTCTTCATCCTGATTGAATACCGCTAGTAGTTCATCGTTGTTATTAACCAAAATGTTATCATCGTCGTCAGGTTGACTTCCAGCATTGGCACTCACAGAGGGTCTCATGAAATTAGTGACAATGCTGATTTTAAAAGCTGCCCTGAATGCACAAACACTGGGATTTCTGTTATAGCCCCCTCTGACGGTAAACGGAAAAAAGGTTCTCAAGAGGATCCTGAATCAATCTTCCTGTAATAAAAATTTTGAACCTCCATTTTTTCATCGGTTGCAAATTGCTTTACCGCATTTATGGTTAAAAAAACCATCAAAACTGTCTGGTCTGGTCAATTTAGCTTTTTTTCCAACCTTTTGCATTTTTTCCAATAATCATAGCCTGAATTCAAAGCAGCTAAAACCTCTGGGTTGTCATCACTTAACGCACGATTGCAAGGTTTGGTTGAATACAAACGAGTACTATTCAGGGCATCGAATAAATTGTTCATGGTTTTCTACAAAGTGCGCAGTATTTTCAGCTGTCGATGAGACTAGTTCGCCGGTTCTTAAACATGTCATTATGGCAGCATAAACACTATGGCTCAACAACTGAGTAGCCAATTTGACTTTCATTTTCTCAAATGAATTCGGGTTCAGATGTTTATCTGTTAATTTCAACAACGCTTTCCCGGTCTTACTCCTCCTATCGACTTCGTAAACTTTCTGAATATCTGAAAAGCTAATGTATTTTCCATCAAAAATAAAATCATTATTCAGAAAGTTATTCCGAATCGATTTTATAAGATGAGGAGTATCAAAGAAAGCGTATATTTTTTTCCATTTGAAAAGAAATAAGGTTTTGTTTTTTCCACTCCTAAATTTCTGAAAACTTTTTGATTTGTACTTGATAAATCACAAACTATGCCTATTGGCGCTAGTTTGGATTCATCCAGTTTTTCTAAAGCCTTCCTAATGATGAGCAATAATGATTCATACGATACCCCCCATTATCTGATACAAAGTAGGCAATAGGAATTTTCCATGAGCTGTAAATCCTCTTTATCATCAAACAAGAGCTGGCTTGCAGGAGATGGTTTTTTTCCAAATTCGCCAAGATCCTCAAAACCTTCGAACATATCCGTTTGCCTGTTATATTCAACACTTCTCTTTATGCTCATTTCATCAAACATGAGAATACACTTCCTTTCGTTTAGCATCATGGAATCAGCCTTCAATGCAAGGTTGACGAATATTTTTTTATTGAAACCTGGTTGCAACTAAAGTTGCTGATCCACGACTTCAACGTTGAAATTGCCGGCAATTTCAATCTTTTTGACGTAAAAAACGATACGTTTTAGCTCCCTTATAAACAACAAAGTAAGGGCGGTTTTCTTCTCAGAAGGTAGCCAAGGACACTTCGCATTATGCCTCAATTGCATATTCACAAATGATTTGGCATAGCCTGATAAATCTGAATTTTCCACGTATTGCGCGTACCTCTTAACATATATAAATTTTTTTTTATTGTTCTCAAGTGAACGTTGCGACTATGGAAAGTTTTTTTTAGTTTTCGCAATTCTGGCCTGAAAACTGCCAGGAAAATAGGAGTAAAAACTTACCTTATCGAATTGGAGAATACTTCGGAGAAAATGAAGTTGATGCGAAATAAGAATAAACTAAAGAAGTATACAGATGAAGTAGTTTATATAAACGACGATATGACCAAGATACAAAGGGAGATACAGAAAAGCTAAGATCTGCGGCCAAGAAGAGAGAGGAAGAGGTAGAAATGTTAAGGAGGGTTTTCAAAGCTGATCATAGACAATGTACACTTCAAATGGAATTATGATATGGAAAAATTGAGAAATCAATGCCAAAAAACTATTGAAGAAGATGAAGGTAGGACCAGAATCCAAAACGACGACTGAGCAGAATAAAGGACAACGAGACGGTAGAACGAATGTAAAAGATGTGTGGAGGATAGCAACATGGAATGTGAGAGGTTTGAATGGAAGGAAGGATGAACTCGAGGCTGAATTTGAGCAAATGGAACTTGAAATTTTGGCAATAACGGAAACAAAGAAAAAGGGAGAAGGATCAATGAAAACAAGAGGCGGCCATTTGTTAATATACAGCGGAGTGGACCGAAATACTAGGGCAAAAGCAGGAGTAGGATGTTTAATAAATAATAGAATATCAGGGAGTATAAATAGTTGGACAAATTGGTCCGAGCGGATATTGTCAGTGAAATTAAAGATGGAAATAACGAGACAACAACAATAATAGTGGTGTATGGACCTAATGAAGATGACAGCTCAGAAACTAAAGAGACATTTTGGGAGAACTTAACAGAGATCACTGAAGAAGCGAAGGAAAAATTGTTATATTGGGAGACTTCAATGGTAGAGTAGGAACGAGACAAAATGTATGAGAAGTAATGGGACCCTTTGGAGAAGAAATAAGAAATAATAACGGTGAGCGACTACTTAACTTTTTGTATACTCAATAATATGTTAATAACTAACACACTTTTTGAACATAAAAATATCCATAGATACACAAGAGAGGTTAGTAGCCGGGGAAGAAATCGATAATAGATTACATATTGGTTCGGAAAGAAATTAGATCAACTGTTTTAGATTCAAGAGTAAGAAGAGGACCAGAAATAGGCAGTGACCACTACGTAGTGATAGCTAAAGTCAGAATGGATGGAATTAGTACGACGAACGACCGGAATAACCAGGGAAAAAAGATGGAGCATGAATGCTTGAGAACTTACAAATTGGTAAACAGAGACATTGCTGAACAATACCAAATAGAAACAGAAAGGAGATTCGAGCAAGAAAGATGTCAACAAGAAGGTTCTACACTTCACAACATGTGGACTAAATTAAAAATATAGTTATAGAATCAGCAAGAAAAGTTTGTGTGAAGTTACAAAAAAACCAATAAGAAAAAAACAAACAGCATGGTGGACGAAAGAACTGAAAGTTGAAGTGAAGATGAAGAAAGAAAATGGAAAAAATATTTGAATGAAAACTACAGACAACTACCAACAGTATAAAAACCAGAGAAAGAAAGTCAAAGAACTTATCGTCACGTAAAAAGAAAAAATGGGAAGAATTCGGTGAAAAAATGGAAAACGATTTCAGACTAATCAAAAAACTGTTTTATGGAGTCCTGAAAGAGCAAAGAAATGGACAAAAGAATGAAAGTGTAAATATCAAGAATAAAGAAGGAACTCTATTGAGGGGTGACGATGAAATAATGGATAGGTGGAGAGAGCATTTTCGAGAACTACTGGATGGGGGACAGAGCGAGGTAGAAGATACATACAACAGCAAGAAAGTATAGAAGAGAATGAATGTGGGGGAATAACTCTGGATGAGCTGAAACAAGCGATAGCATCATTGAAGAATGGAAAAGCTCCAGGAAGTGACAAAATAACATCAGAGATGATAAGAACTTGGGACAAATTGGATTAAACACATTGCTGGAGATATTTGAAAGAGCCTGGAAAGATGAAATGATACCAGAGGATTGGCAAACAGCCTTAATAGTTCCAATATATAAGAAAGGAGACAAACATAATTGTAATAACTACAGAGGTATACACCTATTGTTACAGCTATGAAAATATACGAGAAAATATTGACAAAAAATAAGACAGAAAATAGAGGTAACAATGGAGGAAGCACAGAGTGGATTCAGGAAAGGAAGGAGTATACAAGATCACATATTCACCATGAGATATTGTGCGAGAAAGCAAAACAAGAAAATAGAAAATTGTACTTAGGCTTCATTGATCTGGTGAAAGCTTTTGACAAAGTGGACAGGGAAAAACTGTGTGGACAATACTGAAGAAACGAGGAATAGATAGAAAATTAATCTGCATAATAAAGAATATATATAGATGAATAAAAACCCGGATTGTAAGCCACAACAGAACATCAAAACATTTCACACAAAAACAGGACTAAGGCAAGGAGGAAGTTTGAGCCCGGTACTGTTCATAATCTTTATGGACGAGATTTTAAAGGAATGCACAAGAAGAACAAAGAAATTTTATGTAGGACACAAAAACATGCAGCAGCGGTGGAAGTATCAGAATGTTCTTTTGTAGATGACATTACCGTGATAACTGGAAGAAGGGGACGATTTGCAGGAAAATATGAAGATCTGGAATGAAGTTATCAGAAATATGGAATGGAAATAAATAAAGTCAAGACCAAAGTTATGGTGATAGGACACTCAGAACAACTCAACATAGAGCTAGACGGAACAACATAGAACAGGTAAAATGTAGATACTTAGGATTGAATTAGATGAAGAAGGAAAACAAGACGTGGAAATTAATAAAAGAATAGAGAACACAGTTAAATTGTACCATTCACGATGAATAGGAGTTTCATAGGTAAGAAGGAAATTTTCCCAGAGGACAAAGATGAACGTGTATAGAGCAATATACAGACCTACCTTGACATTTCGTGCGAATCATGGGCCTTGAATAACAAACAAAAAAGTAAAATCCAAGCGGTAGAAATGAAATATCTAAGAAGAGTAAAGGGTGTAACTAGAATGAACAAGATAAGGAACGAAAGAATACGCGAAGACCTGAAGATTGAACCAATACATGATTTCGTAGAAAGAAGACAACTCAGCTGGTGGGGACATCTGAACAGAGCAAACATGGAGAGACCAGTTAAACAGGTATGGGAAGCTAAAATTCAAAAGAGGAAAAAGAGAGGAAGACCAGAGCTGACGTGGAACCAAACAATCACTGAAATAATTAATAAGAGAGGACAAACGGAATAGAGCAAAGAATATGGCGGTCGACAAGAAACTGTGGACCAAGTTGGTACATGGAAATGAAATACTTTGAAATTGTATATTGAGAATCAATTAAGTTGAAATGTAACACCCTACACCATTATGTGGTAATTGGGTTTTTTGATAATATATATATATAATTCTGGCCTCAGCCGCTTATTTTCTCTTCTATCATATGCAATTTTTTTTTAGTACTCACTGCATTCACTGGAAGAGTCTGTAAATGCTCTAACCAATCATCATCACCATTGTCACTTTCTGAAGTATCCAATACGCAGGGTAAATTATTCCCGACGTTGGTTGTTTCCTTTCGTACGTTTTGGTGATCTTAGATTTCATTATGGCGCTACTGGAAAATCCAATTTTCCTCCTCTGACTCTGAACTTACATCGCTTTTGTATCGAAAGGGATCGGCATTGAGGGGTAACTTGCAGGAGCGAGTAAACTTTTCATCGAAATGCTTACTGCAAATGAATTTTTTGCTCAATGTTTCTGGAGTATGATCTGCCAAGGACATATTACCTAAATTAATAAAAAATATCCATTTATTGTATGTTTTTCGAAAGGAGTTGTTCAAAAATAAATGTACGAGTATCTACCTACTGACTTAGATGAAAAGTTAATATTATTAGTACGAAAACTCTATGTGGAACAAATATTTATCCGGAATTTCATTATGAAACGATTGATAACATCGGCAAAGTCACTACTGAATGTAACAGAAATATAAAGAAATTAAGTTATAATAAATGTACGAAAGAGCTACCAAATTAGGAAAAGGGGAGAATTCCATTAAGAGACCCCCAAATTCTACAGTCGTTACTTGAATCTAAACTCTCAGTTTTCCTCAATTTTCTCAAAGCAAGTTGAATGTGTTTTTCGTCGAACTCAAAATAAATAATAACCCATTTTATTGCTCAATTTTCACTATTTTAAAACATGAAGTATTCAAAAGTAATGAAACATAGAAATTCATTTTATATTCTGTGAAATGCATTTTTAATGCAAAATAAAAATGTAGTTCGATAAAAATTTCATAACGCGGGAAAAATCTTGTGATCCACTCGTTTATTAATTTAGAGATTATTTAACTAGTTGATTAATTGACTATAAGCGCACACGAAATTTGAATTCAATTGCAATAGTAATTTTTGTTATTAAAAATATTTCTTTTAACTCTGACTTCCACATAGGTATATCTTGGTAACGAAGCCGTTAGATAAGTTATTCTAAAAAAATCTGGGAAATACTTCTGGTTCAACTTGCTGATAAACGACGAACGTAAAAGCTTCAATTCGAAAAACATCCTTCATATATGATTTTTCTAAACAATTTGTGAATCTAGCAAATTATGCTAAAGCATTTCTGACTGTTACGTTCGTCATAACAAATTACAGTGAACAAATATTTCGAAAGTGGTTTCGCAAACTTTAACCATATTGTTCGTTTGTGAACAGTGAGGGTAATAAACTTAAAGGAAGAAGTGGTATTTAATTCTTTCATTAGGGTCACAAACAAGAATATCTAAAGTATTTTCTTTATTCGCCTTTCCTATAGTGGCATCCAGATGCTTGAATAATTAAAAGATTGAATGTGTTATTTCTATCAAAGTGATGGTAGTTTTGGACGAGTTGGTGAATAACGACAACCAGAACTCAAATTGCAGTCAAAATAGCATTAATTCAAAATAAGGGATGAAAGTATCTCAGAGGCCCATTTATCTAACAATTAGTTAATCAATGTAATTTCCAAATTCACTAAAAAATATTTCCAAAAGTGGTTTTGAGAAAAGCACACCCATGTTACTCACTTTTTACCTGGAGGGGTAATAAACAACACGAGCACCGACAATAAAACTTGGTTAGCCTATTTTCTAGTCGCCTGGGTGTTCGAATAGTTACGCTTTTTCGATGAATACAGAAATGTAGATTGAATCTATTTATTTCCAGCTGTGAATATTATAATTTTCATTTTGAAATTACCAGAGTTCAACTGGCAAATAAAAAAGTATAAGTTAATCTCCAAAAAAATCGAATTATTGAAGACATAAATTTTTGGGCAAGTTTCGTAATACACAACAAAGTACTGACCGTGCAGTGAAAAAAGATATAGTTCGCAAGAATTATATTTTCATCACTCTTATGTACAATTAATGAATACAATAAAATTAATTTTTTCCCCTATATGGATGTTCAGGTTTCGTGAGTGGATACCTTATGATAGCCGAGAAATATACCGAAAAATTGCAGATAAATCGTTTATTGCGATATAAAGAACCTGTGTATCAAAGAGCACTGAATAAATAAATATATATGCCTTACCGGAAAGAATAATCCATCTTTTACATCTTTCTGCGTCCTTTGCTGGAAATCGGTACATTCTAATCGAAGCATCGATTCTTTTGCTGAGACCACAGTTGAAATAAACACACTTATTTCCTGCCATTTCTAGAATATGTTTGTATTTTAATTTTGATCGGAAATTCTGAAAGACAACAAATTGATTTTAAATATCTTTCGAAGTTTAACCGTAGTATCTTCTAAAAATTAGCAAGTTGAATGAATAAATGATTTGAACAGTAAGCTTACCTCAGGATAACTGTTATCAATTTCTGGAATATTAAATTGATGTAGGAATCGAAATGAAATCTTGTCTAACTCAAAATTCACGTCAAACACGATATGATACGTATTTCGCACAACTGATAGAAGTGTTCGGTCTGAACCAGTATTTAAACTGATATATTTTATACAGGTAACACAAAGTGTACCGAAACTGAATGACGTTTTGGGTAAGCAAAATTTCGACCATTGGAAGCGAATGAATAATGTTTACCTAGAAAAGGTGTTTTACGATAGGGATTTCAGTCAATTTTGAGAATACCTGGGCTCTAGATGAAGCCAATTTTTCAGCATCGCAGGTACATATCATGAAACTCGTGTATTTTGAATCGATATTTAATCTTCAGTATTACATATTGGAACTAATATTTTCGATATTATACCAACAAAATATACATGTATGTATAAATTATGTATTGATATCATGAAATCTCCTATAAGTTGATCATATCACATCAGGCCTAGAAAAAGTTGCCAGAATGGAACCCAAATAAAAACTACCTATCTACGTATTCGAAAACTTCCAAGAAAGATTAAGTGTTTCTGGAAACTTTCGAACATTTTTGACTTCATTTACTCAGTTTCATAAGTCTTTCAGATATTTGGATTTCGCATGTACCAACTCAATATGAAATATTCAAATTGAACTCAAATCTTATTGATTCTTTAAAGCATTTATTATGAAAATATATCGAATTCACTACAGATTGAACCAAAACTTTAATAGAACGTTTGTAAACGTGGGACAGAATTATTAGCATAATTTCATATATAATTGTTAAGAGGAAGAAGAATGATAATGTAATTGTTTTGTTATTTTGTATTCGGTATTATCGAAATTACCGGCGAATTACTGGAACGAAAAAATCAGAATATCGCAAACTCTGAAAAAAAGTATTAGGGTAGTCATAATGAACTAAAAAAGTAGCCCAACTTGAAAACGCCACTGGCCGTCTTTTCTCCTGTTTTTGGCGACATCTACATTCATTGTAAGTGCCATCTATTATTTAGTAGCGACGCTAATGGAACTTTTGAATCTGTACGCTTCAATCTACGACATTACCAACTGCACTTAGCTAAGACATGCCGAGGACACCCGCTCTTTTGCGCCACCTATCGGCGTTATCTGGGGTGTGAAACTAAAATCCCGTATGGTTGACCTACTATCCTTTCTTATACAATGCTACTACTATGTATATTAAGTACCCTTTAAAGAATTTTGAATGTTTATTGTTGAATTTGAATGATCCTACTGACTTTGGCCAAAATTCTCGAACGACAGGTACCAGATATTATATTGCTCATTCAAACAGAACGGTTTATTAAAGTCGATAAAATTTACCCATTTTGATATCAATTCATAAAATTAGTACAGTAATCTGATTCTAAGTATGCCTCCAAAATGAAACTTTTGGTAGATTCTAACAATGTGGATTTCTTGAAATTTGACTGTGAGCAATAATTTCTTAGTGATTTCGATTGAATGGAAAATATTATTGTTAGAAAGAACAGTGTATATTGTTTCTAGTGAACGATTGCTGGACTTATCCAGCAAAGATACCAAGGCTCGTAAAGCACAAATGCCGAAGGGTTACAATGAGGAGAATATAAAATTAAACAGGTTGAACTGGTTTAGGATAAAAAGGTACCTACATTACGTTGAACTCATTATAAATCCTTTATATAAGTAGATGATAATTCATGAAATATTATTGTTTCGGTAGTTCTGTAAATCTGTAATAGTGAAGTTCAATCAATCTTGTCTTAATATAAGTAGCCTCTCTTCTGCAAAAAAATATTGAATGAAAGAATTATACTAATATTACTTTAAAATTAGAATAACAATAACTCCTGCGCAGGAGGCTTATCAATTAATAAAAATTATACCTAACCAAACTTCCATTCTGAAAAGAGTATTGGGAGAATTGTACTAATAGTACTTTCGATTAGAATAACTCCTACACAAGAGGTTCATCAAATGAAGCCAATTCATAATTTTCAGTTATAGAGTAAATCAGGTATATTTAATAGATGCTAAAATGTAATATATGTAGAAACAGATGACCTCTTTTATGTGCATATTCTTCTCTTATTAGGAGTCATTATTCTGATTATGATGGGGCATGTTTTTCCTGGAATGCTGGACAAGAGAGGTGGGTAAATATTAAGTTATTAGTGACCAGCAGATATCGACCAGGTTTTGGTGTCATTGTATTCATTGAGTCTTCCTGAACAACATTAGTGAAACCAACAAGTGGCGGTCTGTCTTAGTTTAGAAGATATGGGCCCCCAAAGTTCCAAAAATGTACCATCTTCACGTCACTATTTCGTCTATTTCCACTATAAAAACACAAAAACACTGCCCCGATTTGGTCTATAAATCACCCTCGAACATTCACATAACGACTCGAATAGTTTCATTTCAGGTAAATTCAATAATTAACGCAAAAACAAAGAAATTCTAGACGTACCACGTAACCACACTTTCGACGTAAAGCGCGCCGTTCTTCAAGGTAAGTTTGGCACCGCCGCATTGTCAAAGACTTGGGGTTTGTTTATCTGTGCGCACGATTTGCCAAATGATGGCGGGAATTACGTTTTTAGCGCGATAATTGAAACAGCTGATTGGAAACTGAAAACCAGGATATCGATATTTTATTTTATGATTACTTATACATATTTGGTTGATCTTCATTTCGTACATGGCAATTGCGATCTGGGTATGTCGCTATCTGCATACTTTATAAAGGATTTTTAATTTAGGTTAATATAATTCTTGGAAAAGCGCGCCATCGGCAACCCCTAACCTTCTATTTCTATTCTATCAATCAGTCGATGGTCAGCAGTTTAAGTGGTCACACCCAATTTTGGTTTTTCATTGATTGCTCTACTATATATACCTTTCATTCCTTTATTTTTCTGCCATTTCACTATTTGGTGATAAATAAAAGAACACAACCCAAAACTTTCACTTGCCTGAAGCTTCCAGTTTTCAGAGATATTAAATTCAATTTAGGTAGTTAGTTATATAATATTTAAATCTGAATAAATCACCTGTTCATCAAGTGTGTTGAGATTAAAATCGAAATTTACATTTTAACAGATTGACAACTGCAATATCAACATAAATCATTCAAACTTCGATAAATAATTCATAGCCTACAATTATTCTTAATAAAACCCCTAAATAATCTTAAAAAGTGTTATACGAATATGTCTATACAATTAGAAACTCCTAAAAATATGCAGTCAGACACATAATAGCTATTGATATTATATATTATACTCAGATCAACAAAATAGTATGTTATTGATCTGAGGTATTATATCATATCCTTATAATAGTTGAAATAAAATCCAATCAGATATTAATTTATGAATGTAATGTGCGCACAGAATATGACATATTATATGAACCTATTCTAGGTTAATTAAATCAGATTCAAACCGAAACAGTTTCCGATCAGCTGATTTTAAAACAGCTGTTCATGTCACTCCCGAAAGAACTGATATGCGGCGGTGCCAAACTTACCTTGAAGAACGGCGCACTTTACGTCGAAAGTGTGGTTACGTGGTACGTCTAGAATTTCGATGTTTTTGCGTTAATTATTGAATTTACCTGAAATGAAACTATTTGAATCGTTATGTGAATGTTCGAGGGTGATTTATAGACCAAATCGGGGCAGTGTTTTTGTGTTTTTATAGTGGAAATAGACGAAATAGTGACGTGAAGATGGTACATTTTTGGAACTTTGGGGGCAAATTAGTACCATAATCTCCTCAAATTCCGAATCAATTATTAATAATTTCATTATTCATTGCTTGTTTTTCCTGGTGTGCTGAACAACTTAGAAGTAAACTGAAAATAGAATCAATACTCCAATAGATTCACGTTGATGGAAATAAGAGATAAAGTTACCTTTAAATCAAGTAGGATAGTCAAACAAGGATTTTCTTATTTCCATATCAATGTTGCACACGAAATAATTAGCTCAAGCTTCTTGAACGCTTCAACTGAAAATTTCAAGCTGGAATCCTTAAAAATTACAATTTTGTGAAAACAATTCTAACCAATAACTCGACTTTCGCATACGTCAATCTGACATCTGATGAAAATGTAAACACACGCGGTCTGTCAAATTTCAAATTGTCAACTTCGCTCTGATTGGTTCAAATCCGTAGGTTTTAATGTAGTCTCTGCGTTCGGCAATTACATCGGACGTGTCGGATTGCTCGGAATCGTTCGGTAATTGCGTCTGGATGTAGGGGAGGCAAATCTGTTTCGTTCGGTAATTGACATCTGGACCGTCCGGATGAATCTTTTTGCTCGGCCTCGAGAGACGGAGGAAAAGATTAATCTGTTAATGTGAGGTTAGGTGTTACTTGTGTTATACCTAGCTTTCTATTTGCCTGAATAATTTCCGAAATCACTTCAGTTGGAAGTGAAGTGATTTTGACAAATAGAACATGCTTTTTCGGATGACAATCAACAAAATGATAAGGTTTGAAATCAGAGTACCATCGACGATAGTTTGGAAGGAAATTCTAAAAGTAAAATAAATTATTAATTACTAGAACTGAAAACCGAGGATAATAATTCACTTTCTGTTATGTTTAGAAGTGAATTGTAAACTTTCACCAAAATGTTAGGTTATGTTATTGTTATGATGAACTGAAGTGATTGTGGAAATTAAACTGATTCTGTCAGAAAGCAACATCAGTTGGAAGTGATGCGAATCAGTTCAAAATCACAACATTGTCAAATAGAACGCGCATCAACTGATTTTGCATCAGTTTGGAAGTGATGCGGCCTCAAATAGAAAGGGCCTATAAACAACAACAACAAGATACTCTACCTATTTGTACCTAGTTTTGATTTGTTCGCTACGGATTCCAACTATTGGATTGCTGTATTTTCTGTATTTATTGCTGGCCGATTTTGAAATGGATTTGCGAGAAGAAAAGCAACAAAAAATATTCAAAATCTGCGTAAGTGAGGATGAATTTACTCGATTTAGTAGACAAAGGAAATAAGTGTATAGAAAATAGATAATCTTGAAGAAGTGATGTAATTTTTATATTGTTTTGAAATACATATGTATTGAGAAACTTGTAGTTCCTATGTAAGATTAGGACGAAATTGCAATAAAAATAACTTATTATGCTAGAAGTATGTTTTATTATGTTCTGTTATTAATGTTATCCCTGGATCTTCTTGAAATCCTGACATTTCTATCAAATTCAATTCACAAACTGTGAATTTCTCTCTTTCGAAATACCTAATTTTATTTTCACAACAGATCTGGAATTCGAATTTAATAGCACAATAATTATAGATAAATACATTAAATATCAATAACTAACATCTGCAAAATGATTTTTGTAGTATATTTGTGTATTCTATGTTCACATAAGATATTCTATGCACAGTCCTTGTCGTCAAAAAGGCGCGAAAGCAGTCAAGGCATAACCTCGAAGAGGAGTGGCAGGACTTGCATCGTCGCCAATAAAGGAATTATTGAAAAAAAACCTGTAGTGTCTCATTTAAAACAAAACATGGTGTCAGGTGTTTATTAAGAACCTCGTCGACTACGAGTGTAGTCAGGTAGACAAGTATTTTCGACTGCGAGTGTGGTCAGGTGAAAGAAAAAATTAATCCTTTTTAACTACGCGTGTAGTGAATATTCAGAATAAGCAGAAGTTCCACGACCACGATGGAAATGTTCAGACCACCGGAACCTCTACAATCACATGATGTGAAGAATTGGCAGTTCTGGAAGCAAAAATTCCAGATTTTCTTGAAGGCATCAGGTAAATCTTCGGCTGATACACCAGAAGATGTTAAGATTGCAATTTTGTTGAATTGTATTGGAGATAGAGGAATAGATGTTTACAACACCTTCCAAGCTAATCAGAAAGGTACGTTAGATAATGTTCTTAAAGCATTCAACGATAATTTTCTACCGAAAACAGTAATCCCGATGGAGATGTTCAAGTTCAATAGCCTTGTACAGGAAAGTGATAAAAATATAGAGTCATATCTAACAGAATTAAGAAAACAAGCGAAGCTGTGTGACTTTCAGTGCAAAAATGACGCCTGTAAGACCAGTTATGAAGAAAGAATGATCAGGGACCGACTAATCGTAGGTCTCCACGACAAACAAATTCAAGCGAGACTGATCAGAGAGTCAGATGTCAGTGTTGCTAGAATAATTGACTATGTCAAATCAGTTGAACTGAGTAAAGAACATTTGAAAGTTCTGAATCCAGAAAGGGAAGTCAATGCTTTGAAAGTTGAAAAGATTCAATGCAAGAAGTGTTCATATGAACATGTCAAGAATAAGTGTCCGGCGTATTTCAAGACATGCAAAATTTGTGGAGGGAAATGACATTTTGCGAAGATGTGTAAAAAGGAAACTGAAGAGGAGAAGAAGAAGGAAACCAAACTCCAAGTAAACAGTCTTGAGAAGAACAATGAAATGGATCTACAGGTTGCAAGTGAACTTTTCATTTATGATTGTAAAATGGACAGGAACTGTGAAGCATGGTATGAATATTTGAGTATTTGCAGTCTAAAGATAAAATTTAAATTAGACTCTGGATCGGATGTTAGTATTTTACCGAATAACATTTACAAAAAATTGAATATCATTCAAAATCTTGAAAGGTCAAATTCAACTTTGGTATCTTATGGAAATTTCAAATTTAAAGCTCTAGGAACTGTAAAGTTAATGTGTACATTCAGAAATATCATCCAAAATGTACAATTTCTGATTGTGGATTTTCAGGCAGACCCATTATTGGGTTTAAAAGAATGCTTAGGGTTTAACTTAATCAAAAGAATTGATTCGGTTAATTCAGCATACTCAAAGGACCAAATGATTCAAAAGTACAGTAATATTTTTTCAGGTTTAGGTAGAGTACCAGGCGAAATAACTATAGAATTACAAAAGATTATGTACCGGTCGTGCAATGTCAAAGGAAAATTCCATATAGTCTACATGAACAACTAAAGTTAACTTTAGATTCTCTCGAATCTAAACAGATTATTGAAAAAGTTATCGACCTACGGAATGGGTCAACAGTTTGATAATTGTAGAAAAACCAGATAAAAGTTTGCGTTTATGTATAGACCCGAAACCGCTTAATAAGTATATTAAACGTGAGATCTTTATGATTCCTACTGGAAATGACATTATAAGCAGACTATCAGGTAAAAAGATATTTAGTGTCATTGACATGAAGGATGGATTTTGGCAACTCCAATTGAATGGGAAAAGTTCAGAGTTGTGTACTTTCAACAGCCCATTTGGAAGATATAAATTTAAACGCCTTCCTTTCGGAATAAATAGTGCGCCAGAGATCTTTCAAAAGAAAAACTTTGAAATATTTGGTAATATTCCGAATGTAGAAATATATTTTGATGACTTAATTATTGCAGGAATAGATGAAAAAAGTCATGATGAAGCTCTTGAAGCTGTATTTGAGAAAGCACAAGCATATAACATAAAATTTAACTCTAAAAAATTCCAATATAAGTTAAAAGAAGTTAAATTTATGGGTCAAATTATTTCAGAGAATGGTGTTAGACCCGATGATGAGAATATAGCAGCACTGAAAGCTGTTCAAAAGCCTAATTCAAAGAAAGAAGTTCTTAGAATTTTGGGTTTAACCAAGTTTTTCTCTAAATTTATGCCCAATCTTTCTGAATTCACATGTAATTTAAGAAATTTAACACGTAAAGATGTTGATTTTTGTTGGAAAGACGAGCATGACACAGAACTCAAAATTCTGAAACATCTCATTTCAAGTACACCAGTACTGAAGTTTTTCAATCCGAAAAAAGAAATAACAATTCAATGTGACGTGTCTTGCGAAGGTCTTGGTTGTGTCTTACTTCAAGAAGGACATCCTATTTCGTTTGCGAGTCGTTCATTAACACAATCTGAAAAGAGATACGCACAGATTGAAAAAGAACTATTAGCCATAGTATTTTCTTTTTCAAAATTTCATAATTTCGTATATGGTTATAAAGTAACTGTGCAAACAGATCATAAGCCACTTATTCCAATTTTTAGAAAAGACTTAGAAAAAGTTACATGTCGTTTACAACGAATGCTTCTACAATTGCTAAAATACAATATTAACGTAACATACTTACCAGGTAAAGAAATGTTGGTAGCAGATTAAGTCGTGCCTATATTAAAATTAATGATTCTGATACTGAGAATGAGGAAGAAATGAATTTTGTTGTACATTCTTTAACAAATCATGTACCCATGTCAAAAGATAAAAAAGCTGATTTTGTTGAGAGAACAAAAATGATCCTATATTATCAGTTATTAGAGATTATAGCGAAAACGGTTGGCCAAATACAGATAAAAGTTTGAATAAAGAAGTGAAATTTTACTATAAACTGAAAGAAAACATATATCTGTCTAACGAGATGCTACTTCTTGGTTCAAAAATAATTGTTCCTTCAACACTAAGAAGAAAAATGCTTGAGGAAGTACATTCTCCACACTTTGGCATTGTTAAAACTAAAATGAGAGCTAGACAATTGTTTTACTGGCCTAATTTGAGTAAAGACGTGGAAGACTTTATCTCAAATTGTGAAAGTTGTCAGATTTATCAAAATTCTAATGCTAAAGAAAGTTTAGTCAGTCATGAATTACCGAATAGGCCATGGCAATACATTTTCTCAGATTTCTTTGAATTTAACAGAAAAAATTACCTAGTGTTTATTGATTCCTACTCAAACTGGATAGAATGCAAAGAAACCCGAAGTAAAACCTCGGATGACGTTGTTAAAATGTGTAAGGAGAAATTTTCACAATTTGGTATTCCTGATAAATTCTTTGCAGATAATAATCCTTATAATTCGAAAAATTTCAGAAAATTCGCTAAAGAATGGGATTTCGAATTAAATTTTAGTAGCCCATATCATCATCAATCCAATGGATTAGCTGAAAAAGCGGTATCAATTATGAAAAATATGATGAAAAAATCAGGTAATAAAGAAATTTATGAATTACTCTTGGAATATAACAATACTCCTATTCCATCACTATCGCACTCACCAGCAGAACTATTCTTGAATAGAATTACGAAAACAAAAATTCTAATTTCGAATGAGAATTTGGAAACAAAGATATTAGAAAGAAATTATGTTCAAGAAAAATTGAAGAATAAAATAGATAAGGAAAAACTGTATTATGATAGAACAGCAAAAGACTTGAAACCTTTAAAAAAAGGTGAAAATATCCTTATACAAAAAGGGAAAATATGGGAGAAGGGTAGAATACAGAATGTAGTTAATAATAGGTCATACATTGTAAAAAATGAAAATGGAAGTGTATTACGACGTAATAGAAAGTTCCTCAAAAATACTCAGCTAAAACCAAATTTTGACAAAATAGTAGATTTGAATTTGCTCTATGATGATGTAGTTCTAGGAACGGATGAAATAAATAAACAAGACTCGATTTCAGAAAACCCTATTTGTTAAAATAAAAGTCAGAAAAACTTCGTGGTTTCTTCTTTCTTCTTTAATATCCCAATTTCAATATTACAAGAACAAGACTACTTTCTTAACTTAACATCGTGTAGCGTGTACATTCTTAACCATAGACTAACTTCTAGAATGTTCTATCATAGAACTATATATATCAATATAATATTGGTTAGGTCACAGAACATAAAAATTATTCTTCTATAAATTTAGTGAGATTGCTCACAACATTATTATTAACACTATTGAGTATGTTGAATATAGTTCCGATTTGAATTTCTTGTTCAATGAAACTTCGGAGCTGCCTGGAAATCAAAATTCTCAATATAAGGTGACACACCAAAAATGTAATAGATTAAGAAATCAACCCAAACATTTATAAGACTATTGTTTAGATTTTTAACATAATATTTCTTGTATTATAGAATGTTTTTTTATTTTGAGAAGGCGTGTAGTATATTTGTGTATTCTATGTTCACATAAGATATTCTATGCACAGTCCTTGTCGTCAAAAAGGCGCGAAAGCAGTCAGGATATAACCTCGAAGAGGAGTTGCATGACTTGCATGGTCGTCAATAAAGGAATTATTGAAAAAAACCTGTAGTGTCTCATTTAAAACAAAACAATTTTTTCATTTCAAACCGTCCAGGAAAAGCTTGGAAAATGTGGTTTGTAGTTGTAAACAAATACCACAGAACACAAATATACCAAACAAACAGAACACAAATACCAAAACAATCCTAAGAAGTCGATTTGTCAGTTGTCAATCTTTTAGCTCTAGATCGTTCGACAATTCCAGATTTGTCAGACATATCGGTAGTCACGTGACAAAAAATCTGTCCGATCTGGGATGTAATTGCCGAACGCGTCTATGGATGAATAAAAACATTATGTACCTGATCAATCTAATTAAAACAACTGTAATGATATGTTCACATTTCCTTCTCACTCCACCTCAACAAGAACATATCGTGCATATTAGTTTTGTTTTACTTTATCACTCTCCACAATAAATGAACCATCAATTTTATGAGGTTCTGTATTAAGGGCTAGGGCAATAGTTTTTAAACACAAAGAGCAAATGTCTATAAAACTGGACCCACAATTTGTTTTCCAACACATTATAATATGACATGCATTCAGAACTTCTTCTCGAACTTCTCCTTCTACTGGGGCTCTAGAATTAGAGGTTAAAACTCTTAAAATTTCCAGAAATTCTAACGGCTGCACTTCACTTCATATACGTGTATACATGTACGATGTAAATGAACTGAAAGAAATTTTTTTTAATATAGTTTAAGATTGACAACATCTACAACTAGACTTGTAACTGCTTGTAACCTTTATATTGATTAAACACTTGAATACTAGTGATAAAATAATTGAAATAATGATTAACTCACTAAATAATTCATCATCATCAGCGCGAAGGTGGCGAGAATCGAAGCTGAGCTAAGATAGTAGTAAATGTAAACAATCTTGTTTTGGACAGATAAGTCATTGGAGTTTCCTCGAAATTTTTACGAATAATCTGAAAATTAATATGGAGTTGGAATCTTTGTTGAATTATTTAGTGGTTCAATCATTATTTCAATCATTTTATCACTAATATTCAAGTGTTTAATCAATATAAAGGTTACAAGTCAGTAAGTCTAGTTGTAGATGTTGTCAATCTTAAACTATATTAAAAAAATTCTTTCAGTTCATTTATATCGTACATGTACACGTATATGAAGTGAAGTGCAGCCGTTAGAATTTCTGGAAATTTTAAGAGTTTTAACCTCTAATTCTAGAGCCCCAGTAGAAGGAGAAGTTCGAGAAGAAGTTCTGAATGCATGTCATATTATAATGTGTTGGAAAACAAATTGTGGGTCCAGTTTTATAGACATTTGCTCTTTGTGTTTAAAAACTATTGCCCTAGCCCTAATACAGAACCTCATAAAATTGATGGTTCATTTATTGTGGAGAGTGATAAAGTAAAACAAAACTAATATGCACGATATGTTCTTGTTGAGGTGGAGTAAGGAGGAAATGTGAACATATCATTACAGTTGTTTTAATTAGATTGATCAGGTACATAATGTTTTTATTCATCCATGACAGAATCATGTCAAAACTCATGGTTTTTTCTCATTTCCTGCTGCGTGTTTCTTTATCGGGAAAAAACTATCTAAACTTGAAGACCAATTACCAATTCTGCAATAACCAAGTACAGGTTTGTGAAATAATATGTTATATGTGTACCTTAATTTTAAATGATCCTAAGAAGTAGAGAGAGCTTGTCGTAATCTGCTGTAATATCAAAACCTTCGATACAAATTCTAACGTAAGAGGTTAAAGCGACAATATGAATTACTTTCCTATATTTATTGGAGTATATAAGATACAAGCCTTTCTTTTACTATTAGTTTCCTTCCAAACTCGTTTTCAAGATATATTTTCATTTGGTTTTCCTGAGGGAAGAAGTGATCACTATAACCTAAAGTTTGCAATTTTTTCGCCCATAAAGTTCATCGGGGCACACAACTGTAGTCATTTCTGATCGAAATCATATTCAAGAGGATAACAATTTCAATTTTCCCTTGAATATTTCTTCTAAACAAAAGTTTATGAACAATTATGAAATTATAACACTGAAATACGTTCAACGCTTTGTTTACTACTATCTTAGCTCTATTTCGATTTCAACCGCTAGAGTGCACTTGTGTCTAGAGGCACCGATTCTACTTTGGCTTCCGTCCTTCCGCATGCGCAGTGCACAGTCAGTTGTCAGTTGCGAGTTGTTTGTTATTGTTCAACGGAATATTCGAATATTATTTCTTTCGTGAGTAGTACTAGTAGTGTCCCTTAAAAAGTTTAATTGAAAATGGATGCGGCATGTGAAATATGCAAAACCAATTTCAGCAGGAAAGACAATTTAAGAGCGCACGTTAGAAAATTCCATCCTGGTAAGTACTAAATATAAGGTTTACGTATGTTTACAATTTTGATTTCCAATTTATCAATTAAATGTTCACTTTTTATTGTTCCTACTCTTTAAAAATACATCAACAATAATCTAGAATTTTTTATAATAAACATTATTTTCAGTTACATCTTAGTGCATCATGAGTGAACAAATGGAACAAAGTTCTTCTAATCGTATAAGAACAGTGCATAACTGTAACTGTCATGTTTTCAATTGTTTATCGACAAAAAGCAAGAATAGGACTATACATTTTCAAAGGTTTCCTAAGAAAAATGCAGCATCAGTTCATATCACCAATGCCTTCGATGTACTGGAATAAGTTGATACAAGAAAGGCCTGGATAAACAAATTGTTGACAAACCACATACATCATGGGGTTTCCCAGTTAGTAAAGCACTAGTTTGAAGGCAAGGTGCCATTATTTTTATGGAGCAAAACACACCATTATTAATTTTTTCATCCATTATGCCAGTAGAATCACACTTTTTACACTTTATTTGATAGGGTTGAAATAAAATACTATTTAACTTAACTCTTTGTATTTACTTTCCTAGTCAAACTATACAGGGTGTTTCATCATAAACTGGACAAACATATATTTTCGTGTAGAGGCCATCGGGAGAATCTTTTTTGCCTTATACAATATATCCCATTTTCGAAGCATAAGCGAGATACAGGGTGTCAAACGTCATTTTTGAGCAAGATTCTTATGAGTGTGGTCAGTTATGTATAACACTTGAAGTAACGTTTTTTGGTCAAATCTCAGTATTTTTGGGTCTTCTTTTCAGAAAAGTTGACGAACTCCAAAAAAAAAATTACAACATGGCGGAAGACCTGCAATGTTCCAAATTTTTTTTTGAGGTTGTCAAATTGACTTTTATTTTCTGAATGAACATAATTTTCTAAGAATTTCTGTGAAAAAATCTAAATTATATTCACTGAAATTCAAAGACCAGTCCAACTCTATGAACTACGAACTACCGTTGCCTGGCAACGAATATTAATATCCTTAGAACAGTGCATTTTCCCTATTTAATAACTACGTCGGTTCGAGTCCCAACTAAGTTTCACTGATTTTTTTTGTATTAATTCATCTAGAATGTTGAATGTATTTTGACTCTAGAACTCAAAACAAATTTTTTTCATTATTTCAAAGGTCTGAACGAAACATTTGAATGACTGTAGTAACGAAACCGTTCGATATTTTACAATTCTGTTTTCATATTCGTGATTGATAATTCAAGAAGTACAATTGTACAAAATTTCATCCATTTCGAGTGAAATTTTTTCATCGCTGTAGACATTAAAAAAAAAATTTGTGTTCGATTTAAAATAGTTATTTATTATACAAGGGAAAAAAGTATTAGATTTCAGCTCGAGGTTATATTGTTTCCCGACGCGAAGCGGAGGGAGACAAAAAACCGAGAGCTAAAATCTACTATTTTTCCCGTGTATAATACACTATTTTTTTCTGTGACAGAAAAACAACGATTCAATAGTGAAAGAAATATAACTTCTCACGAAATTACTTTTTTCCCCGGGAAAAAAGTGAGTACTTTTTTCCCGGCTACATAGAGAATCATTTTTTTGACAGGGATAAAAGCAATCTCGTAAAAAGTCATATTTTGTGACCTGTCAAGAGATATAAAATGTCACATTTTTTTCCCGTCACAGAAAAAAAAATTTTTTTCACAGAAATTCTTAGAAAATTGTGTTCATTCAGAAAACCAAAGTCAATTTGACAACCGCAAAAAAAAATTAGAACATTGCAGGTCATCCGCCATTTTGTAAATTTTTTTTCGGAGTTCGTCAACTTTTCTGAATAGAGGACCCAAAAATACTGAGATTTGACCAAAAACCGTTACACCAAGTGTTATACATAACTAATCACACTCATAAGAATTTTGCTCAAAAATGACGTTTGACACCCTGTATCTCGCTTATGCTTCGAAAACGGGATATATTGTATAAGGCAAAAATGATTCTCCCGATGTCCTCTACACGAAATATATGTTTGTCCAGTTTATGATGAAACACCCTGTATATTCGAATGATACATCTGTTACATTTTGTCAATACCTGTATTCACTTTCCAATCCAGTTATTATATTATTATAGTCATCTCTCAATTTCAACTTCATCGGATCTGAATACGTATTAGCAATCCATACACTGTACATCTCTTCCTTTCAACAATTAGATAATTGTTAATTGACAGAGGGTTTCCCAAACTACTTTCAGTATCATTATGGTATTAGCAGCAGTTATTTATCGCAGTGGCGCAGCCAGGATTTTGTTTTGGGGGGGGGCTGAACTGAACAATTTTTGAAGACACAACAAATAACGAAAGTTGCAAAAAAATAAAGAAGAAAGAAATAACGAAGAAATTAATCTTTGGGGGGGGCTGCAGCCCCAAAGCCCCCCCCCCTGGCTGCGCCAGTGATTTATCGCATTATGTGAATTTCCTTTTAACGGCTATAGTAATTGACTATAAAAAGAGGTATTCTCCTTTTGATAAAGGACCCAATAACTACAATGCCCACCAATATTAGGTGCTTATAATTGAGGACTTGTTCACCTTCTATTATGCATCTTTTATTGGGTGCAGCCCCCAAATAATTGAAAACGGTATTCAAGCTCAAATAGTGCACCATTTTTTCAATTATTGTCTATTTCGCCAAGGATTAGACTGAAGGAACCAATTTTTCACCTTAATTTTATAACTTTATGAAACATCAACCAGAATCCACTAATTTACTTTCAATATGTCCAATAAATATATAGATTTTCAAGAAAATCGTACAAAAACCTCCATCTCGCTATACTAATCTTGAAAACAGTACTGACAAACGTCAAAGTTTGTTTACAGTTCGCAGCGCCATCAACGTAAATTGGATTCGCCAATAGGATTTTAATGATTTTATATTTATATGGCTGACACACGGTCATCGGTCATCCACATAGAGATAGAATAGTATAGAGTTGCTATCAATAAAATGAAAGTGGTATCAGATCCGCCATATTACTGCGATACGTCGAATTTTGACAATCATTGAATTTTTTCTAAAAATAGTGATTTTTGTACATTTTTCAAGTTAAATTGAAATTTCTTGTGCTTAATAAACAATAATAAAATGGTATCGTGTGCTGTATGGCTTTCTACAAGCAGAGAAGGGACAGATAAGAAAATTAGAAGAAAAACATATCACAGGTAGGGATGAGTACTGAACAGATATTGGTAATGTATAAGCCCCGCCCAGTGGTTCCATTTTTCCTTACACAATTGTATTGGCGAATCCAAAAATCTAGACGCCATCTGGTGGCTAATTCCCGAACCTACTTTGTCAGTACTGTTTTACTGTTTAGTTTGGTTGTCTCGACTTACGAAGTGTTTTTTATCATTATTTGGAGTATTTATATCGTGGTTATTGTTATATTGTACTGGATTTTGCAGCAGAAATATTGAGTCAAGAAAATATCCGAAAAGGTATTTATATTAGTGCTTTCAAATGAATATATAGAGATTTAGGTTGAATGATTCTGTTTGGAGCTAAGTTTTTCAGTTCACGATTCAGAAATGCAATTTCATAGTTTTTAACTACTGGGTTGTGCATTAATTCATTAATATAATCAACAATAATCTAGAATTTTTCATAATAAACATTATTTTCAGTTACATCTTAGTGCATCGTGTGTAAACAAATGGAACAAAGTTCTTCTAATCGTAAAAGAACAGTTCATAACTGTAACTGTTGTGTTTTCAATTGTTTATCGACAAAAAGCAAGAAAAGGACTATACATTTTCGAAGGTTTCCTAAGACAAATGCAGCATCAGTTCATATCACCAATGCCTTCGATGTACTGGAATAAGTTGATACAAGAAAGGCCTGGATAAACAAATTGTTGACCAACCACATATATTATGGAGTTTCCCAGTTATTAAAGCACTAGTTTGAAGACAAGGTGCTATTATTTTTATGGAGCAAAAAACAACATTATTAATTTTTTCATCCATTGTGCCAGTAGAATCACACTTTTTATACACTTTATTTGATAGGGTTGAAATAAAATACTATTTAACTTAACTCCTTGTATTTACTTTCCCAGTCAAACTATATATAAAAATGATACATCTGTTACATTCTGTCAATACCTGTATTCAGAGAATTTCATCGACAGTGCCATAGGTGTCAAAACTATGGCCACACCCAATCCACTTGCAGACTACAACCCAGGTGCGTGAAATGTGGCCAAGATCATTTCTCCTTTCAGTGTGAAAAGCCCAGAAACACTCCGGCAGTGTGCGCCAACTGTAACGAGGCCCATCCAGCGAACTTCAGAGGATGCAGACACTACCCTGGTAACAAAAATGAAAAACCACAAGAAAAAAGAAGTTTCAACTCAAAGAAAGTAACGGATGGACTAACATATCGTGAGGCAGCTAGAAATGAGGCGAGCCAACCAAGTAATCAAAAGAAGCCAACTACAACTCAACCACAGATTGCGGCGATGCTCACTCAAGTAACATCCCTACTTCAACAGATATCCCAGTGTCTTCAGAATTAGAAAACCAAAGAGTCTCAAAGTACTGGCGTGGAACGCCAATTCCATCAACAACAAACTTCCTGAGCTTCAGAACTATATTGCTGAAGAAAAATTTGATGTCCTTCTGATCATTGAAACGTTCCTCAAACCCCAGGACCATGTAGCCATTCCAAACTTCATAATTCACAGAACTGATAGACTGACAGGCAGAAATGGCGGTGTTGCGGTACTCGTCAATAAATCCATCCTGCACGTGAGAATTGAAAATTTTAAAACCATCAATCTAGAGAATGCTGCTGTTAATATTACTATGGCAGATAATAAAATTATTACCGTCGTTGCTGCTTACAATTCCCCAAGTAAAGGTCTACTACATAGTGACTTGGATCAAATCTTCAGCTCATCCAACGAAATTATCTTAGGAGGGGACCTGAATGAAAAAAATATGTCTTGGAACTGCCTTGTGAACAATACAAGAGGTAGAAATCTAGCACAAAACGCCACAAGGAATAACTTCGTAGTCATCGCTCCTGATCAACCGACACACTATGGTATAGGCAGGCCTGATATTTTAGATGTTTTCCTGCTGAAGAACATCCGATACAACTACGACATATACACTGAGGCAGTTCTTAGCTCTGACCATAACCCGATCATCCTCCAATTAAATGAGTGGCATGACGTACCAGGAAATTCAACTGAGATGAAATTCAATTGGGAGATATACAAGGAAACCCTCCAAAGCAATGAAGAACCCCTCAGCCAGTTAAACACCAGGTCAGACATAGACAATGAAGTAGGAAAAATAACTCAAGACATTCAGAGAGCAATATCAAGAGCTACAACCATAGTTCCAAGACCGGCTACCAATAGATACAAACTACCAGAAGAATTCGATCATTGATCAGAAGAAAGAATAGCGCGAGAAGAACTGCACAAAGAACCCTCCACCCAGATGATAAGCGTGAGGCAAACCGACTTGGGAATAGAGTGAAAGAGGCAATGAAGAATTATCGCAATGAGAAGTGGGAAACATTCTTAGAATCGATCAACGAAGAGTGCAGTGAACATGAAGCACACTACAAACCGCTATGGCGTCTCAACAAACATTTAAAGAGAAAAGGTAATCGTTCCCCTCCAATTAATGGACTAGATGGACTGGTGTACACTGATCAAGGGAAGGCAGACTGCTTTGCTGAGAATCTAGAGCAACAATTTTCCCCTAATGTCATGCCTGAGGACGATATTGAATTCGAAGAGATGATCGAGCACAGAGCCAGGACTGTTCTACTACAAGAAACCGAAGAGACCATTCGACAGACCACCTTCGATGAGCTGAGAGAAGTCATCAAAATGCTTAAGAAAAAGTCGGCTCCTGGTGAGGATGGGATCAGCAACAGACACATAAGTCAACTACCGGACTACTACATTGAGAGACTGACAAATTTAATCAATGGCATACTGAGAACGTCATACTTCCCAGAGGCTTGGAAAAATGCTATTGTGATTATGATTCCGAAGAAAGGAGAGAACCTATTGCTTCCCCAGAATCATCGACCAATTAGCCTACTCTGCAATTTAGGCAAATTAGTGGAGAAGATCATCCTCTGGCGACTTCAAGATGAACTTGATGAAAAAGAAATAATTCCAAACGAGCAATATGGTTTCAAGGCTGATCATTCGACTGAGCTACAGGCGTTGAGATTAACAGAACACCTTATTAACAATATAAATAGAAAACATGTCAACACTGCTGCATTTTTTGATGTATCCAAAGCCTTCGACAAGATGTGGCATGGAGGGCTAGTATTCAAGATGAACCAAGCAGGCATAACCCTTCCCATCATACAGCTAGTAGGAAGCTACCTATCAGGAAGAACATTCCAAGTGAAGATAGGATCTTGTCTTTCTCTCAAGAAGTCCATCACAGCCGGAGTACCACAAGGTGGAGTTTTGTCCCCGAAACTTTACAACATATACACAGCTGACGTTCCAACTAATCTCGCCAATGACACCAAGATGTTTATGTTTGCAGATGACACGGTAATTCTAGCGCACTCTAGGAACCTCAACCTTGGTTTGCGCTATCTACAAAGAGCAACGGACACAGTGATAGAATGGATGTCAAGATGGAAGATCAAAGTTAATCCTCAGAAGACCCAAGCTATTGTCTTTAGTCGAAAAAGAACACTGCCAACCGATGAATTGAAAGTCAACGGCGAAAATATTCCCTGGAAAAATCAGATAAATATCTGGGAATAATATTTGATAAAAAAAATTACATGGAAATACCACATTGAGAATATCAAACATAAAGTGAACATAAGAAGATATCAAATGTATTCCCTCATGGCGAGAAATAGTTACCTGAGCCTTGACAACAAGCTCCGACTTTATAAAAGCGCCATACTGCCAGTGATGTTGTATTGCTCATCAGTCTGGGGACAAGCTGCAGCGACCCACCTAAATAATTTGGAAGTAATTCAAAGCAAGATCCTACGTCAAATAACAGACTCCCCTTGGTTTATCAGGAATAGAAATATCAGGAATGATCTTCAGATTAGCAAGATAATTAATCAAATCCGATTTCGAAACAGAAAAATAATAGAAAAAGCCGAAAACCATACCAATCCAACTATCGCAGAAGTAATGCAATATCATCCAGATGACCCAACAACAATAAGAGACCGCGAATGTCTCTTATCTCAACTGGTAGCCAGATTTGAAACCGGTTCTTGAAGCGTCACAAAGAAGAACGCCACATTTAAAAACATAGAAAAAAACATACAGGACGAGGGGAAAAAGTGCCATGCATTATCCCAATCCAAAACAGAGGTTCTCAGTCAGTGTATTCACTTTCCAATCCAGTTATTATATTATTATAGTCATATCTCAACTTCAAGAGTCTATACCTCGTTCAACTACATCGGGATCTGAATACCTACGTTTTACCAATCCATACACTACATCTCTTCCTTTCAACAATTAGATAATTGTTAATTGACAGAGGGTTTCCCAAACTACTTTCAGTATCATTATGGTATTAGCAGCAGTTATTTATCGCATTATGTGAATTTCTTTTTAGCGGCTATAGTAATTGACTATAACGAAGAGGTATTCTCCTTTTGATAAAGGACCAATAATTACAATGCCCACCAATATTAGGTGCTTAAAATTGAGGACTTGTTCACCTTCTATTATGCATTTTGTTTTGGGTGCAGCCCCCAAATAATTGAAAACGGTATTCAAGCTCGAATAGTGCACCATTGTTCCTGTTGAATTATTGTCTATTTCGCCAGGATTAGACTGAAGGAACCAATTTTTCACCTTAATTTTATAACTTTATAAAACATTAACCACAATCCACTAATTTACTTTCAATATGTCCAATAAATATATAAATTTTCAAGAAAATCGTACAAAAACCTCCATCTCGCCATACTAATCTTGAAAATAGTACTGACAAACGTCAAAATTTGTTTACAGTTCGCAGCGCCACCAACGTAAATTGGATTCGCCAATATTATAGCGTCTCTTCTCTATTCTATCTCTATGGTCATCCACAACTTACAGTTCTATGGTCGCCCGAAGCACCGAAGGCACAAATGAAAACACTGACATAACCTCAAATATTGACATTGACAAAACGAATACGAAAGAAAATAATGAATTTCAGAAAAACTAAGCTAAAAATTCTGAATGGATTCAAGTCAAAAAGAGGAAAAATAGGAAAGTGTCAGATTCGAAGGTGATAATCTGCTCTGGCTCACCATCTGAAAAACACTCGTTCACAGGAGTTGCTCGAAAGAGATGGATATATGTTGGCAAAATTGGAGGAAAAGATGTTTCTGAGAATACAGTAAAAGCGTATGTATGTGAAGGTTTGAACACGACTTCTGTAGATGTCAAGAACCTTGATTCAAAAGGAAATCATTCTTCTTTCAGCCTTGGTGTCCCAACATTAGAAATGTATGAATTGCTGATGGACAAAAATTTCTGGCCTAAAGGTATACTTATTAGGGATTTCAACTTCCGAAATTTTTTCCGGAGAGATCAGAAGATCATCCCGAATGTAAAACAATCAATGAATCAAATTTAAGTACCATTAATGATAAATTACAGGTTACCGACAATTTCAGTATTGTACATCAGAATGTTAGATCAATAGGTAACTGTGTTGAACAACTAGAAGAAATAATAAAAGAAAAGGAAAATATCCAAATACTATGTCTCACAGAACATTGGAAATCAGAATAACAACTTAATTATTACAGCATAAATGATTTTACATTGAGGGCCAAATTTTGTAGGAAAGCGGGTGAACATGGAGGAGTAGCAATATTTGCCAGGAAGGATGTAAAAGCTAGAGAAATTAAAAACATCAGTAAGAAATCAAGAAGTGGGGAATTTGAGTGTGCAGCAGTTGAAATTTCAATAGACAATAAGAAAATTATTTTAATAGTCGTATACAACAATGGTAATCAGGAAACAATGATAAGTCAATTAACATCTATACTAGACAATATAAAAAATGAACATACACAAATAATATAAACAAGTCAAGAAACAATATGATCAGCTATTGATAAAAGAAAAATCTAAATTATATGAGGAAATGATTCAGAAGTCAGACAACAAGAATAAAACTGTGTGGACAATAATTAATTCCCTGAAGAATGGAAATAATGATACCAAATTTCCCATGGAGGGTTCCCCTGAGGTTGCGGATAAACTGAATGATCTCTTTGTAAATGCAGCATCGAACTTGATGAACACCAAAGGAAGTTCGCAAGAAAGACACTGGCACCTCACCAGAGAACCAACACACCACAGAAATGTCAACTGTTTCAATTACTGAAGAACAACTTATGTTAATAATGAAATCGTTAAAAAACCAGCAAACAAGAGGATATGATGAAATATCTAATAACATTGTTAGAGAAAGGGGGATGAAATATTGAAACCACTGAACTTCATAGTGAATAACTCCTTGAGGCATGGAATATCCATAAGAAAGGAGATATAAATGACTATAAGAACTACAGACCTATAAGTATTTTGCCATCTTTCTCCAAGATTTTTGAGCTGGCATTCTGTAACCAACTTGTCCAATACTTTATAGAGAATAACTTGTTCTCCTAGAATCAGCATGGATTTCTAAAAGGAAAATCCATTCAGACAGCTGTGTTTCAGTTTCTCTTGAGAATAGTGGATGCTTTTGAGGAAGGAGACTTAGCGTTAGGATTGTCCTTAGATCTTGCCAAGGCCTTTGATAGTTTGAGTGTCGACATCTTATTGAAGAAGATGGAGAAGTATGGTATTGCTGGCTCAGCGATGGAATGGATCCGGTCATATTTCAGAGGAAGAACACAACTTGTGGAAATTTCTACCAACAATGGTTATGTAAGATCTCAACCACTCAACTTGAAATTAGGAGTTCCGCAGGGAAGTATTGCTGGTCCTATTTTTTTCATTATCTATATAAATGATTTCATACAGAAACAATGGTACACAAATGAAGTGAATACAGTAAATTATGCAGATGACTCAAACCTCCTACTGATAAAGTCCTTGTGGCCAGAGCTGAGGCAGCTGCTTGAGAATGTATTCCTGCAAGCTGAGATGTGGTTTGACCGAAATAACCTCATTTTGAATAAAATTAAAACAGGTATTGTACTGTTTCATCCTGCAAATTCTGGAATACAACCACCAAAGAGTAAATATTACAAAATGAACAATACGCGGTATCAGGATGTGTTAAATTCCTTGGCCTCCATGTAGATGAAGAACTGAACTGGCGCTCAAACATACAACAACTTTGTAATAAGGCTAGTTCTTCGGTTTACGCTCTAAGGATTCTCTCAAGGTATGTTGACTCCACAACACTAAGAACTGCATATTATGGAACAATTGAGTCACAGCTTAGATTCGGAATAACCTTTTACGGCAGTGGCAATGTTTCATCTCTATTTGTCCTGCAGAAAAAGGCACTCAGAATAATGTGTAACCTGAGTTGTAGGGAATCATGTCGCGGTTATTTCAGATGAAAAGGAATTTTGACGATCTATGGGATATATATTCAGGAATGCCTCCTATTTTTTCATAAGAACCAAGATCTGTTCAGCAAGTATAGGAACCTTAAAGAAAGATATAATACAAGAACCTCATCATATAATCTTCCTAAATATAGATTGAGGACAAGTCAGAATCAAATGCAATACAGATGCATAAAACTTTTCAATAGTCTACCTGAGGTAATACAGAGGAAAAACAACTTCAGCTTGTTCAAGAAGAAAATTTTCAAGCTTCTTCTGAGTCTGGAACCTTACTGTCTTGATGATTTCATGAATTAAAATTTCTATTTGACACTATTTCATTTCATTAGCTATCAGTATTTATTATTGTTACCATTGATTTGAAATAAAGACTGTTTGTTGTTGTTGTTGATTTCATTTCCTGATTTCTTCTTATTCGTCCAGTATGTCAGGAAAAATGTGCCATCAATACAAATTTAAAATAATGGAATGATGTACTTTGGAACTTGTTTGTGCCATCAAATTGGTTCGAAAAATGTATTCTTTTATTCCAATTGCCAATAAAGAATGAGAGAAATCCATGTATCAAGACAAAATTTAATTGAGGGACCTAAATCTACATTCACATTCACAAATAGAGAAAATAGTTCGATGAGGACTGAGGAACTTCGGTGTATAGTCATTTGACTCGGCATTTGATATGTCTAGTTTTTTTCAGTATGTGTAAAAGAATAATATAGTGGAAATTGAATTAACTTGATTTTTACATTGTCCAGAATAAAGAGTACCTACTTAACTTGTGATATCTATTCATGTGCTGATCTTACAAGATATAAATGAATAAGTTGTGACGATGGATTTGTTTGTAGTTTATTTTTACTGAATTGGGTATAATGTCAGCACTTTGGTTGTGTCTTTAGATGACTGGAAAGTATGAATGTGAATAAAGCACCTTAAGTTTTATTTTCATAAGATAAGTGAACGATTGCGGATGCCGATTACGATTGAAAGTGTTACTGCTTACAATTTCTATGGGGCCTAATTGACATGAATGAACGAGAAAACTAATGTATGAAAGCGAAAAAAACATTATTCGAACCACTATCTAATATTTATTTAAAAAAAAAACAGTATCACTTTCTAGTCCTGAAAAATGAACAGGAATATTCGAAATCAATTGTTCATATTGATTTTGGCCTGGGATCTTGATGAACAGGTACTAGATATTTTGATATTCTTTTCGGAAAGTGGATCGAAGTCGATAACAATATTTTCATTGTAACCCACAACAAATAAGTTGAGCATGATTTTTTTACAAACGTGTAAATTCTATAAACCTGATTCAGAGTCTGCGTTTTACATGGAACTCAAGTTGGGTACTAACCATGCTTTGATTAGTGAAAGCTGATTTTTATATAATTCAATTGTAATATTGGTATATATGGTATAATCTTCAGTGTCCTCAATTGTTGAAATTATTAATGTTGGCAAGTACAATATGTTTACGATCATTGGTACTATTGTACATGTGCTGAAGGACTTCACTGAAACAAATAGAAAATAAAACAGGGTAAACTGATATAGGACAAAACTAGTAATTATTATCGAAATCTTTATAAAGCAGGAGGAAATATAGATCACAATTCATGGCATAATATTTTTCTGTTAGTAGATCTGTTGTAGAGTAACTTCGCTTGATCTAAATTTTTTCAATAACTAACTGAAAAATGCAAGATAAAATCAAAACAATTGTGATAATAGATGCTGAAGGAAGTCTATGTTATGTAGACAGATAAAAAACTATCAATTTATTTATGTGCATGTTCGTTTCTTTCTGAAAGCCATTACTCAGGCTCTTTATTGATGGCACATTTTCCTGGTTTGCTGGAAAAGATGAAACCTGAAATAATATCAATACTCGAAGAGATTCTCAATAATGAAAATTAGGGATAAAGTTACCTTTAAGTATCAAAAGTAATCATTGCCGATTTTCATATCATCATCTAGAATGAAATAATTCCATCTAACGCAAATGCGTACAGTAATCTCCTCTTACTTGAGTTTTAATTGAGAATACCATAATTTCAAGCTCTAAATAACGTTTAAAATAAGTAAAAATCGAAATGTTTTCAAATGTCAAGTTGACATCTGACGTTGACGAAAATGTAAACAGATGATGATCTCAGTTGCAATTTTTACAGAACTCGAAGAAGCCGATTCACGAATATACCCGAACATCGATCGTGTCCGAAAATTGGGTACGTTTTAGCACAGAGCACCAGTGAATTCCAGTAATTCGACGGTTAGGAGTGCCTATTGTTCTACTATTCGTTTTTGAAGTGTTTTGAAGAGTTTATTGTTTTGAGTTGACTTTTTAAGGATTTTTCTTTTTTTTGTGTTTTAAAATTTTCAGAAGTTTTCATTTTAGTTTGTGTTCTTGAATTTCTATTTTAGTTTCGGAAGGTAAGCATTATCCTAATCAGTTGTATAGGAATTGAACTATTTGGAATTGAAATAATAATAATAATCTTTATTCCTGACTCTTAATCAACAAATGTTGGTGTCAGAGCCTTTGTAAATTGTTACAAAATTGAACTTTAAATTCTAATATATATAACACATAATTTTTATGAGATCCTAGTTATTTTTTACATACATTTTAAGGTTTTTAACAAATTTGTAATAGTCATTATTTTCCACTATGTTCCCTGGTATTCTATTATATGCTGCAGTACTCCTATATAGTGGCGAATCTTGTGCTTTGGTTGTTCTGGCAAATCTATTTCTCAGGGCCTCTTGCTTTCTTATCTGATAACTATGACATTCTTTCACTTGTTTAAGTCCCATTAAAGTTTTCAGTCTTCTGTTTTTCACTTTGTAAATAAGTTATACCTGTTCAAAGATCTTCAATTGTTCTATATTCATAATTGTTGAGTCCTTATATAGCTGTTCAGTTGGTGTTCGGTAATTCAGCATGTATATCGTTTTAATTGCTTTGTTCTGGGTCCTTTGTAGTCTATTCATTATATAATCTGGTGCATTACCCCAGCATGGCAGAAGATATCTAAGTTGCGGTTCTATAAAGCTGTTATAAAGTAATTTTTGTCCTTCGCAATTTAGTAGGTGAGCACTTCTTCTGATTGCTCCTACCATGGGTGAAATTCTAGCTATTACGCCTTCTATATGATTGTTCCATGTCATATCCTTTGTTATCTTCAGTCCCAGGTAATTGTATCCACTAACTTCTTTCAATTTTTTGTTATTTAAATATATCTCTAAATCTATCTTTTTTTGTTCTTCTGTTTTATGATCATATAAACAGTTTTTTCTACATTCACACTTAATTTATTATTGCACAGCCATTCAAAATATAAATCTAGATCACTGTTTATTATCGTTTCCAACTCTTCAACATCACTGCCTGACATGACTAGTACGGTATCGTCCGCATACATGAAATACTTTGATTTTATTGGTACATACTTCAGATTATGGACATATATTAAATATTCCAAGGGTCCCGGTACTGATCCAAATCTTGTCCAGCAGTATTTCAATATCAACCGTATCGAAGGCTTTTTTCAGATCGATATAAACCACGACAACATAGTTATTTTTGTCTAGTTCACTTGTTATATAGTCCAATAGATCTACTGTAGCTCCCAATGTATTACTGTGTTCTTGAAATCCATATTGTTGTGAGTCAAACCCATAGTGTTTTTTTATGAAGTTTACTAGTCTAGTTTTTATTATTTTTTCGACTATTTTAGAAAAATGATTGAGCATTGATATAGGCCTGTAATTATTGACATCATCACTTTGTCCTTTCTTATGGATGGGGGTTATTTTTGCTGTTTTGAGTTCTTCTGGAAATATTCCACTCGTCAATATAAAGTTTATAAATTGGACTATTTTCTCTCCTATGCACTCAAACAACGTGATAATATCTTGTTTAGAAATGTTATCTTCACCTGGTGCACTGTTATTATTTAAGGAGTTAACAGCTTCTCGAACTTCCTTTAGATCGGTTGGCATTAGGTATATGGTTTTCTCTGTTTCTTCCTCCTTGAATTTCTTTTTATTTTTCTTTATTTTTTCAGCCAGATTCACCCCCACACTCCCAAAATGTATGTTAAATTCTTGGGCAATTTTGTATTTATCCTCAACCACGTTGCCGTCAATGTCTACTATTTTATTTACAGTTTTAACCCTTTTGTTTTCCCTTCCGCAAAGTTCATTTAGGATCCTCCAGTTTTTTATTGACATAATTTTTTTTCAGGTTCCTCTTTAGTTTTTCAGCTTCCTTTTTCAGCTTTTCAAACTCGTCCTTAGTGTATTCGTTTTGTACTTTTTTCCATCTTTCATACATTTTATCTCTTTTTTTAAGTTTCTCCATGTACTCACTTGTGATCCACTCTGTTTTTTCTCTATATTTCATTGTATATGTTGTTGAACTTTCAATTTTTGTCTGCTTTATTATTTCTGTTAGTTCACTGAAGTTACTAACTGTCTCATTCAGAAGTTTTTCTTGTACACTTTGTTTCCATTTTTTTCATCTAACTTGATTCTAGTGATTTTTTTGGTCTTCATCTTTTCGAGATTATTTGTTATACTGACGTTCATGATTTTATGATCTGATATCATGTGGTTCTTTAAATTAATCTTGCAGGATGATATTTTGTTGGTTATCACATGATCTAGTATTGTGGCAGTTAGCTCTGTTTCTCGTGAGGCTTGATTTCTTGTTAAGGTATTCTGTATTTGATATGCATTCATGCCAATGATATTCTTATATTCTGTGACTGCTTTTGTCTCACCTAATAGATCTATATTCATGTCACCCAATATAATGCACTTATTTTTATGTCTCTCCATTATTAAATCTATTTGTTCAAGGAAGTTTTTGTACTACTTTTTGGTGGCCTGTAAACACTCCACAGTGTGAGCTTTTGTTTTTGGAGGTATATTGACAGAATATTGCAATCATCCAGGCTAACATTTGTTGTATCCACATCGATGTAGTCTATACCTTGCTTGATAAATATACTTGTCCCTCCTCCTCTAGTGTCCCTACAGTCATGAACAGCATTAAATGTTTTTATATTGTAGAATTTTTTTTCATTTGGATTAAGCCATGTTTCTGTGAGAACTATCAGATGTATTTCACTATCATAAGTATCGATCAAGTCTTGTAGTTCTTCCATTTTATTTCTGAGACTTCTTATATTTAAATATAGTATATTCAATCACCCGTCTTCCATAAATTTACACATATATTTTTTTTTTGTTTTTGTTTTTCTTTTTTCTTAAGTCTTATTTAACCAGTTAACACAATTGGACCTTTTATTGAAGGTCCTCTTCAGAATATATTCTTATCGGTGGATCGTTATCTGTTTTAACGACATATATCTTCCCTCTACTACAGAAGATATTTTTGTATTTCTTATTTTTTCCAAATATTCTAGCCTTCTTTAATAGTATCTGATTTTGATGAGTTAAATCATCATTAAAGTAAATATTATTATTCGGTCCTGCCAATCCACACTCGTTGACTTTGATTCCCTTTGTTCTTTTTACTGCCTTGAATATTTTCGTCTTAGTTTCAGAGTTTCTTAACTTGACTAATATTGGTGATCTCCCAGTTTTTCCAATCTTGAAACAATCAACAATGTCTCCCTCTTCAATTTCTACTTTCAGGGCCTTCATTACTTTTTTCATTATAGTATTCACCTCCTCCGACTGTTCTGGTATACTACTCATTACAATGTTATTCTGTTTTTCTCTCTGTTCCATGTTATTAACTTTCATCTCCAATGTCCCCGTTTTTTCCTTCAGTATCTCATTTTCTCTCCTTATCGCTTTCATTTCATCAGATATTGTCTCAATTTTTACCTTGTAATCATCAAAAGCGTCGGAAATGAAGTGTTTACCGACAATGTATTAGATATGTCTTTAAATTTATTTATCGGTAATTGTTAAGACCACGAAGCAAACATGGAGCAACGGTAATCCACCAGTTTAGGCATATAACATCCACCAGTTTTGGCATATAAGATGTCCGTTTTATTACTTCTATTAGCAATAAGTGGCAGCAACGTTGCCAGGCACGAGGACTATTCTTGTATTTGAAGAATCCATTGAATGTCCCTTCGATTGTAATATCGAGGTTTCACTATACAATTCACATTAATTTTTACTAAGTCAATTCAAGTGAAATAGTTTGCTTCAACTCTTTGTTGCTGATTCGCGTTCGAATATCACATCTGTAAGGTTGAAATTCGGTATCTCGAAGTTTATAAGCAAATTCCTAGTGATATCCATCAAATTTAATCACCAAAATTGATCACCCCCTCCTTAGAGTCAAGACCTCACATCGGATCGAAAAATTTTTCGTTTTCCGGCAATATTTCCGCGTTTACGCGGAAATAAAAACATTCAAAATAATAAGTTATCGCGAAGTGCAAGCAACATCTGGAGCCAGATAAGATTCGCTAATGTTCTAAAGGGGTCCACACACAGGGAATACTTATGTCCTGTGACAAAAATAGACCTCCGACAACAAATGTAATTATCCACTAGAATCAACAAAGCTTTCTTGGCTTTCCATCACAAGAACAAACCAAAGCCGCACACAACCTCACAAAGATCATGAACACAATAAACAATGCCTCCTCGCACCAGGATGAAGAAATGGAATTGACAACTAAACATACTTGGCAGACCGTGAAAAAACGGAAAAGATCACCTACGGAAACCCTCAGCCCACCAGTAACACCAACAGAAAATAGATTTTCACCACTACAGACCTTGTCAACTACAGAGCAAAGAGAGAATACGAAAGAAAATGTTGAAAAAGACCCAAGACCACCCGTAATATACATATATGGTGTAACTGATTTTCAAGCAATGATCAACAGCTTTGGTGAAGTAATCGAGAAAAACTCTTTCTATGCTAAAGTAATGGCAAATGACAAAATTAAAATCAATGCACTCACAGTGGATGCTTACAGAAAATTGTCTAAATACCTAATCAAGGAAAATATAATCCACCACACTTATCAAATTAGAGAAGAACGAGCATATAGAGTAGTAATCAAAAATCTACACCACTCAGTTCCCATCGATGATATAAAAGGTGAACTTTCAGACAAAGGTCATGTAGTTAGGAACATTTTGAACGTACAGCATAGAGTGACTAAGCAACCCCTCCCCATGTTCTTCGTTGATCTCGAGCCACAATCCAACAACAAGAGTGTTTACGAGATTCAATACATTTACAATACTAAAGTTACCATAGAACCTCCCAGAAAAAAGAGAGGAATAATACAATGCATGAGGTGTCAGGAATATGGCCATTCCAATACCTATTGCTACAGACCCTACAATTGTGTTAAGTGCGGTCAACAACATGACTCAAGAACGTGTCAAAAGCCCAAAAATGTACCAGCAAAATGTGCTTTGTGCGAAGGCAATCACCCAGCCAGCTACAAGGGATGTCAAGTCTATAAAGAAAAATGGAAGCAAGCCCTGAGCAGGAGCTTCTGAGCGCTCGTTCTCTGGTGGAGCAATAGGACTATCATCTCAAAATTCTGTATATGACTTGAAATTGATACTCTATATATATTAGCAATTAAAAAAATTCAATTCTATGGTCACACTTGAAAATTAAAATAATTGAATTTTTTGGTTCTGGTGATGCGATCCTCTTGAAATTTGGCAAGAACATTCAGTATATCAATCTTTATACCAGGAATAAATTTCACTCAATTCAGATATCTTGGTATGAAAATATAATTTTTTTTTTCAATATTCAAATTGAATTTTCTATAGTTCGGATGATGCGATGATCTTCAAATTTTGCACAAACATTCAATATATAAATCTCAATTCCAAAAATAAATTTCATTCGATTCGGATATCTTGTTATGGAAATATAAAGAGTCTTTCCTTCAATATTCCAATTGGAATTTCTATGGTTCTGATGATGCTATCCTCTTGAAATTTTGCATGAACATTCAGTATATCAGTCTCAACTCACAAAATGAATTTCATTTGAATCGGAAAGTTGGTTACGGAAATAAAAAAATTCTTCTTTTCAATATTCCAATTGAATTTTCTATGGTTCTGTTAATACTATGGCCACAAAATTTCGCGAGAGGCTCACTATGAGCATCTGGCAAGTTGCTGGAAAATTTCATTCCGTTTGCCCTCGTTTTGTGTGAAATATTGAGGAAAAAAAATTTTGAATGGCCACTTTTTATGGAACACCCTGTACGATTTTTCTGGTTAACGAACTTAACCGAGCTATTTGGGAGCTGAACACACCCTGAAAATTTCAAGTCTCTAGGACAATCCGTTCGAGAGTTATAGTGCTCACGGACGGCCGGACGGACGGCCGGCCCTACAGAATTTGATTTGACCTCATATTTTCCATCAGGGAGTCGAACCCTATCGTTTGAGACCATTTTCGGCTCAAAATTCGAAAATTACAGACATTTGGGCAAAACGATATAGCACTCGTCTAAGTAGAACGAGCGCTCAAAAAGCAACCGAAAACTTCAAGTCATCCAACTAACACCAACATTTCTAATCTTCCAGTGGATTCAGCAACTGCAAATCGGCCACAACAATCAAACCACCCATCATCTAGAACCTACGCAGAAGCAATAAGAAACACAAACCAAGAACAAGTATCACCCCAACTAAGCCAGCAATTATCAACATTTCTAGAAGAATTTAAAAACATGTTTTCGCAATTGCTACATCAAAACACCATGATCCGAATCTACTCACCACTGTCATGAGTAAACTTTCCTAATGGCCAACAAGATTTTAAGGATTGGAACTTGGAATGCTAACGGTTTAGTAAACCACAAAGAAGAAATTCGTACATTCTTAGACATAAACAAAATAGATGTACTTCTTATTTCGGAAACACATTTCACCAACAGAACAGTGTTTACAATTCCACAATACTCCATTTACCATACCATTCATCCTGATGGAACAGCTCATGGTGGATCTGCTGTTATCATTAAAAGTTCCATTTCTCATCATGAAGAAGAGAAATATCAAACAAATGCTATACAAGCAACTACTGTCAAAATCAACACCAGCAATGGACCTACATGCATAACATCTATATATTGTCCACCGAGACATGTAATTGCAACCGACACCTACAAAGATTTTTTTGCCACTTTAGGGCACAGATTCATTGTTGGAGGCGACTGGAACGCGAAACATACCCAATGGGGCTCCAGATTGATTACAACTAAAGGTCGAAACCTGCTACACGCCCTGACTGAGAAAAATTATAAACACGTCTCGAATGGGGAGCCCACGTACTGGCCAGCAGATCCAAGGAAAATCCCTGACCTTCTGGACTTCTTTATAGTGAATGGTATTGCCACACAGAACTGCCTGCTAGAGTCCAGTTACGACCTGACATCGGATCACTCTCCTGTCATAATGAACTTGACAAATACACCTGTAAAAACAGAGACTGTTCCAAAATTATCCACAGTACATACCAGGTGGGAGGACTTCAAGGACTATATAAACAGAAATTTGACCAACTTGAGCATGAAAGAAACATCAGAAATTGACGAAGCTATTCAACACTTCATAGAAACCATCCAACAAGCAGCTTGGCATGCAACTCCTTTAATCGAGAGAGAAATCCCTTATATTAAGAGTACTCCCCTGTACATACGGCAAATCATTGCTGAAAAAAGGAGAGCCCGAGGTAAATGGCAGCGAACACGTAACCTGAATGATCTCCGTCATTACAGAAGACTGTCACGAAACTTATCAAGAACCTTGAAAGAAGAACAAAATACCTCCTTTGAATGTTACACCGAAGAACTGACATCTGAAGACCACAGTATCTGGAGAGCTACCAGAAAATTCAAGAGGCCAACACCATCTATTGCTCCAATTAGAACACCTAACGGCTGGGCTCGATCGAACGAGGAAAAAGCAGAGGCATTCGCATCGCATCTATCAAGGGTATTTACAGAGCCTGAGCCAACACCAGGATTTGAAAACGATGTTGAGACATACTTGGATTCACCATGTAAGTTGTCACCACCTATAAAACCAATCACTCCTAAAGTGTCAAAAGTGTCCTAAGTCAAAAGCGAAATCCGAAAACTCAAAAACAAGAAATCTCCTGGTCCGGATTTGATCACTGCAGACATTCTCAAGAGACTTCCAAGAAAAGCAATTGTGTTCTTGACAACAATTTACAACCGCATGCTGAATTTGTGCTACTATCCTGTATTATGGAAACACGCACATGTGATAATGATCCATAAAAGCGGTAAAACACCAAATGATCCATTATCATACAGGCCCATAAGTCTCCTTCCAATCCCAGGAAAAATTTTCGAGAGAATCCTTCTAAGAAGAATCCAAGACGATCACGAAACATCAGAAATACTTCCCGATTATCAATTTGGTTTTCGTCAAAGGATGTCAACATCACATCAAACGCACAGAATAGTCAACATCATCGCACATTCTCCCGAAAAAAAAACAATTCTGTAATGGCGTGTTCCTGGACATCTCCCAGGCATTCGACAAAGTCTGGCACAAAGGTCTGCTATATAAAATAAAGAAAAACCTCAACAACAACTACTTCCTGCTTTTCAAATCCTATCTCTCTGACAGAAATATATCAGTTAAGTACAACAACACATTTTCAAGATACTTTCCCATTAAATCTGGTGTACCACAAGGAAGTGTACTGGGACCATTCCTATATTTGCTCTATACTGCTGATTTGCCTGAAACATCTAAAACCACTATTGCTGCATTTGCTGACGACGTCGCAGTACTGTCCTCCGATGACGATCCCTCGGTCTCATCCAGAAATATTCAGGAACACCTGAACCAATTGAACCACTGGTATAAGAAGTGGAGGATGACTCTTAACCAGACCAAATCCTCACAAATAGTCTTCACTACACGTGTCAACACCTGTCCCAAACTAACTCTGAATGGAATGACTCTGCCCACAAAGACAAGCATTAAGTACCTTGGCATTCATCTGGACCAACGACTAACATGGCGTAATCACATAGAAGCCAAAAGAAGGCAATTGGGCTTGAAACTTCGACAAATGCATTGGCTAATAGGGGGAAAATCAAAACTGACGATGCAAAACAAACTGCTCGTATACAAAACAATACTTAAACCTATCTAGACCTATGGCATTCAATTGTGGGGCTGCGCAAAACCATCAAGAATAAAAACCATTCAAAGGTTTCAGTCAAAAACGTTACGACAAATAGCCAAAGCACCCTGGTACATTACTAATCAGAGACTCCACGAAGACCTACAAATTCCGTATATAACAGATGTCATAAAATCCTCCTCTGATAAATATCAACAGCGACTACAGGGGAACTCAAATAGTCTTATACAGAACCTGTACCAGGAAGGTCCAAACATACGAAGATTAAAGAAGACCTGGCCAGAAGATCTCACTGAAATAGTAAACGAGTAGAAGAGTCACTGGACTCTTTCCTCCCATGTCTTTTTTCTTTTGTTTTTCTTTTCAATACAATCCATCAAAATTACTTAATACTTGTTCAAGTAGATTGTACATTAAGCAATAAACGTCTTAAAAAAAACTCTTTGTCGAACAGAAATGTGATCATATACCTATTTTTTCCTAATAGTTGCTTGGGTGTAGATTTTCTTGCTTAGTTCTTCCCTTCCTTATCACTTCGAACTGCGCAATTCTAAAATAAATCAATTGAGATTGTTCAATTTCTTTCCATATAGTGGATATATCCTGAAAATTCTAATTGAAAAGAACATTGATTAATTTCTTTTGCACCTATCTGAAAAATATAATACAGGGTGTTTCTGAAATAGGGTTCCGAATTTCTACTGCATGTATAACTCATTAAAATAAGTCAAAATGTTCCTATAAACATGTGCCCTAAAACGCACCCTTAGAAAATTACAGGCCCTTAAAAGGGTTCGAATGAAACTGGTTTTATCCAGTTATTTCAAAAACGATAAAAGATAAAAAGACGAAATTAACGGAACATACATAACTTTTTACGACGAGTAACATGAGCTAGGCCATTTTTCGTTATTCGAATCATAGGCGTTCTTTTCAGGGGGGTGAAAAGGGTATCAAGTCCCTAAAAAATTTTGTACGACTTTTTTTGCAATTTTTTTGACAAATTCATAAATTTTTGACAGTTTTACGTAAAAAATGTCCTCTTTGCGTAAGTCGATATCGGCAGCGGTTTTTGTGTAAAATGAGTTTGAAAATTATCATTATTTGATAAAATTACTGTTATTGACTTCGGATCCAATTTACCCAAAATGCATTTAGAAATAATCAGAATCATTTAGTACATAAACTAAGATTATTTTAATGTCGAGTTTTCCTTATTTATTTCACAAAACTAGCCAGTGAAATTGTAATTAATGAAATTGAAGATAAAATAAGTAAGCTTAATTATGATCAGCAGAATGCACTGTAATAATGAAATTCTTAATAACACAAATTAATAAGAAACAAGGTAACTAACACTAATTACTAATAAAAGGGATAAATTACAGTAACTGTTCGAAATGACCACCGTCCATTTCAATGCATAATCTAGCGCGACGTTTCAAAGACTTGCGAACCCTTTGAAAAATTCTTGGCGTTTGTCTTATTTCCATGCAGGCGATTTCAATTTTCTCCCGTAATTGTTCAATGGTTTCGATTGATGTTTTATACACTTTCGCCTTGAGGTGGCCCCACAGAAAATAATCGAGTGGGTTTAGGTCGGGGGACCGAGGGGGCCAGGAAACAGGACCTCCACGACCAATCCACTTTTCTCCATAAACTTCATTTAAGTGTTGTCTTACGTTCAAGAGGTAATGGGGAGGCGCTCCATCCTGCATAAACCACATGCGTTGACGTTCAATTACAGGTACATCTTCTAAAAGTTCCAATAAATCGCTTACTAAGAAATTATAATAATCCTGACCATTCAGTCGATTAGGCAATATGAAAGGCCCGATAAGCCGATCACCTAAAATGCCGGCCCAAACATTAATGGAAAACCGAATTTGATGTCTTGCCTGAATTACACTATGGGGATTTTCTTCCATCCATTCGTGTTCGTTATGGAAATTAACATAGCCATCTTTACTGAAACTTGCCTCGTCGGTAAACAAGATATGTGAAGAAAAATCTGGGAATCGTCTCAATTTTTGAAATAGCCATTGGCAGAATTCTCGGCGGGGTCCGTAATCATTAGGATTTAAAGCTTGAACTCGTTGGATGTGAAAAGGATGAAGGAGCTGCTCGCGAAGAATTCGCCAAACATACTGAAAAACTTATGTCATTCATACGCGCGATACTTCTTACACTAACTCTTGGATTGTCTTGAACTATTCTCAAAACACGTTCTTCAGTTGCCGGAGTTCTTACAAATCTGGTTCTACCACGATCGTTTACCCTTGCCTGGAATGAACCACTTTCTCTTAAACGTTGATGGATCCTCTGAAACACTTGTCGAGATGGAAGTCTTCTATTTGGGTATGCCACCGCATACAAACGCCTTGCTTCTGTTGCATTACCATTTGCACGGCCATACATAAAATGCATATCCGTAAATTCCGCGTTTGAATAGTCTGGCATTTTAAAAAAATAATAATTGTAACGACCACTAAATCAAATTTTGATTAACTTTTGCAAAAGTTAGCTGACAAGTTATCAATAAATAATTATGTATTTATTCTGACAGATTATCGTAGCCAACGCTATTTTTTGTTTCCTATGGTAACTTGATTTTCTGCCTAATAATTTCTAGAACATGTATGACAATTTTCAAACTCATTTTACACAAAAACCGCTGCCGATATCGACTTACGCAAAGAGGACATTTTTTACGTAAAACTGTCAAAAATTTATGAATTTGTTAAAAAATTGCAAAAAAAGTCGTACAAAATTTTTTAGGGACTTGATACCCTTTTCACCCCCCTGAAAAGAACGCCTATGATTCGAATAACGAAAAATGGCCTAGCTCATGTTACTCGTCGTAAAAAGTTATGTATGCTCCGTTAATTTCGTCTTTTTATCTTTTATCGTTTTTGAAATAACTGGATAAAACCAGTTTCATTCGAACCCTTTTAAGGGCCTGTAATTTTCTAAGGGTGCGTTTTATGGCACATGTTTATAGGAACATTTTGACTTATTTTAATGAGTTCTACATGCAGTAGAAATTCGGAACCCTATTTCAGAAACACCCTGTATACTACATCTATATTATTATAGTGCTAATATACATTATATTCCAAAAAAAGAAAAGAAAATTCCGAACTCTCTGAAAATTGGAAAATTCTGAGTACCTACCTAATAGCTTAATTTTTTAGTTCTTGGATACAACTGTTCGGTTATTTCGTTCTTAAACTTTCACTTCAGTAATAATTGTGCAAATCATCTGGATAGACAATATCTGTCAAAACTAATTTTTCAATTTTTTTCAAAAGAAATTCGTAAATCCTAGTCAACATTCGATTTCAAAGATATGGCTTTTGCACAATCTGGCATCCAAAAAGACGTATAGCACTTACTGCGCATGCCTCATTCCGTCGTCAACACGCAGGTGCCGTATTCTCGACAAGTGATATTCGAAAACGTATACGAACTTCATTGCGCGAGTCCCTCTTTTATATATCTTGATATATATCATGATATTTATAGTTGGATAATATTGAATAACTGTATTTATTGAATTAAAAATACAGACAATACAGGGAATGTACAAAAAATGCGTTCGGAATTGGAGAAACAAATCGGTATATTTCAATATGGATGTTCAGCTCATATTTTGAATTTATTGGCAATTATTCTGCAATTTCCAACATTTTAAAAGTCATAAAGTATTTTCGAAACAAGCATGTACCTTCTGGACTCTACAATCCAGCTGGAGGTAAAAAACTGGTTATGCCCATGGAAATAAGATGGAGCACAATGAATAATGCACTTATTTTTATTGGTCAAAAAATTTTGTACAGTGATATATATCCGATATATATCTGATATAAGTATATCCGATATATATCATGTGATATGATATTTACTTAAATATCATGATATTTTCGAACCCTGATTTTCAATATATTCATACCATAATCGAAAGCGATATAATTCGAACTACGACAAATGGGTACAACAATCTCCTCTTACTTGAGTAATTTCAAACTACAAATAACTGTAAAATAAGCGAAAACCCGTGTTTCCAAATGTCAATCTGACATCTGACGAAAATGTAAACAGATCTGGGCGTACTGTAACATATCAGCTTCGGGTCCGAAAATTTGGTCCGTTTTAGACGGGTGTGATCTTATCCACAACCACAAATCAGATAAAGGTCGCATACACCGTCGGACTTATATACATCAGGTAGAATATAGATATTCATAAATTCAAGTTTTTCAAGAAAAAAGGAAGGTGGATTATGTGTTTTTTATACCCACATTCATGTTCGAGGAAAATAGAAAATTCGCCAGTGACGTGCTACGGGGGATCGAATATTGAGTAATGTATATTAAATATTGTCAAATTTTAAAATGAAGTTGGTTTTGTCAAGCAAAAAACGAATTCGTATTATGTTTCTTCTATTCAGACGAGCACATAGACCAAAAAAGAAAAAATGGACATCCGTCAGTGACGTGCTACGGGGGATCAAATATTGAGTAATAGATAAAAAAATTAATCGAATTCTTCACTGAACTTGGTCTTGTCAAGTAAAAAACGAATGCGTATTATGTTTCTACTATTCAGGCTAGCACATAGACAAAAAAAGAAAAAATGGACATCCGTCAGTGACGTGCTACGGGGGATCGAATATTGAGTAATGTATATTAGATATTGTCAAATTTTACAATGAAGTTGGTTTTGTCAAGCAAAAAACCAATTTGTATTATGTTTCTTCTATTCAGGCTAGCATATAGAGAGAAAAAAAAAAACGGACATCCGTCAGTGACGTGCTACAGGGGATCGAATATTGAGTATTGTATATTAAATATTGTCAAATTTTACAATAAAGTTGGTTTTGTCAAGCAAAAAACGAATTTGTATTATGTTTCTTCTATTCAGGCAAGCATATAGAGAAAAAAGAAAAAACGGACATCCGTCAGTGACGTGCTACAGGGGATCGAATATTGAGTATTGTATATTAAATATTGTCAAATTTTACAATGAAGTTGGTTTTGTCAAGCAAAAAACGAATTTGTATTATGTTTCTTCTATTCAGGCTAGCATATAGAGAGAAAAAGAAAAAACGGACATCCGTCAGTGACGTGCTACGGGGGATCGAATATTGAGTATTGTATATTAGATATTGTCAAATTTTACCATGAAGTTGGTTTAGTCAAGCGAAAAACGAATTCGTATTATGTTTCTTCTATTCAGACGAGCACATAGACAAAAAAAGAACAAATGGACATCCGTCAGTGACGTGCTACGGGGGATCAAATATTGAGTAATAGATAAAAAAATTAATCGAATTTTTCACTGAACTTGGTCTTGTCAAGTAAAAAGCGAATGCGTTTTATGTTTCTACTATTCAGGCTAGCACATAGACAAAAAAAGAAAAAATGGACATCCGTCAGTGACGTGCTACGGGGGATCGAATATTGAGTAATGTATATTAGATATTGTCAAATTTTACAATGAAGTTGGTTTTGTCAAGCAAAAAACGAATTTGTATTATGTTTCTTCTATTCAGGCTAGCATATAGAGAGAAAAAGAAAAAACGGACATCCGTCAGTGACGTGCTACAGGGGATCGAATATTGAGTATTGTATATTAAATATTGTCAAATTTTACAATGAAGTTCGTTTTGTCAAGCAAAAAACGAATTTGTATTATGTTTCTTCTATTCAGACGAGCATATAGAGAGAAAAAGAAAAAACGGACATCCGTCAGTGACGTGCTACGGGGGATCGAATATTGAGTATTGTATATTAGATATTGTCAAATTTTACCATGAAGTTGGTTTAGTCAAGCGAAAAACGAATTCGTATTATGTTTCTTCTATTCAGAGGAGCACATAGACAAAAAAAGAACAAATGGACATCCGTCAGTGACGTGCTACGGGGGATCAAATATTGAGTAATAGATAAAAAAATTAATCGAATTTTTCACTGAACTTGGTCTTGTCAAGTAAAAAACGAATGCGTATTATGTTTCTACTATTCAGGCTAGCACATAGACAAAAAAAGAAAAAATGGACATCCGTCAGTGACGTGCTACGGGGGATCGAATATTGAGTAATGGATATTAAATATTGTCAAATTTTACAATGAAGTTGGTTTTGTCAAGCAAAAAACGAATTCGTATTATGTTTCTTCTATTCAGACGAGCACATACACCAAAAAAGAAAAAATGGACATCCGTCAGTGACGTGCTACGGGGGATCAAATATTGAGTAATAGATAAAAAAATTAATCGAATTTTTCACTGAACTTGGTCTTGTCAAGTAAAAAACGAATGCGTATTATGTTTCTACTATTCAGGCTAGCACATAGACAAAAAAAGAAAAAATGGACATCCGTCAGTGACGTGCTACGGGGGATCGAATATTGAGTAATGGATATTAAATATTGTCAAATTTTACAATGAAGTTGGTTTTGTCAAGCGAAAAACGAATTCGTATTATGTTTCTTCTATTCAAACAAGCACATAGACAAAAAAAGAAATAATGGACATCCGTCAGTGACGTGCTACGTGGGATCGAATATTGAGTAATGTATATTAAATATTGTCAAATTTTACAATGAAGTTCGTTTTGTCAAGCAAAAAACGAATTTGTATTATGTTTCTTCTATTCAGACGAGCACATAGACAGAAAAATTAAAAATGGACATCCGTCAGTGACGTGCTGCGGGGGATCAAATATTGAGTAATAGATAAAAAAATTAATCGAATTTTTCACTGAAGTTGGTCTTGTCAAGTAAAAAACGAATGTGTATTATGTTTTTACTATTCAGGCTAGCACATAGACAAAAAAAGAAAAAATGGACATCCGTCAGTGACGTGCTACGGGGGATCGAATATTGAGTAATATACATAATATATTAAATATTGTCAAATTTTACAATGAAGTTGGTTTTGTCAAGCAAAAAATGAATTTGTATTATGTTTCTTCTATTCAGGCTAGCATATAGAGAGAAAAAGAAAAAACGGACATCCGTCAGTGACGTGCTACGGGGGATCGAATATTGAGTATTGTATATTAGATATTGTCAAATTTTACAATGAAGTTGGTTTTGTCAAGCAGAAAACGAATTTGTATTATGTTTCTTCTATTCAGGCTAGCATATAGAGAGAAAAAGAAAAAACGGACATCCGTCAGTGACGTGCTACGGGGGATCGAATATTGAGTATTGTATATTAGATATTGTCAAATTTTACAATGAAGTTGGTTTTGTCAAGCAAAAAACGAATTTGTATTATGTTTCTTCTATTCAGGCTAGCATATAGAGAGAAAAAGAAAAAACGGACATCCGTCAGTGACGTGCTACAGGGGATCGAATATTGAGTATTGTATATTAAATATTGTCAAATTTTACAATAAAGTTGGTTTTGTCAAGCAAAAAACGAATTTGTATTATGTTTCTTCTATTCAGGCAAGCATATAGAGAGAAAAAAAAAAAAACGGACATCCGTCAGTGACGTGCTACAGGGGATCGAATATTGAGTATTGTATATTAAATATTGACAAATTTTACAATGAAGTTGGTTTTGTCAAGCTAAAAACGAATTTGTATTATGTTTCTTCTATTCAGGCTAGCATATAGAGAGAAAAAGAAAAAACGGACATCCGTCAGTGACGTGCTACGGGGGATCGAATATTGAGTATTGTATATTAGATATTGTCAAATTTTACCATGAAGTTGGTTTAGTCAAGCGAAAAACGAATTCGTATTATGTTTCTTCTATTCAGACGAGCACATAGACAAAAAAAGAACAAATGGACATCCGTCAGTGACGTGCTACGGGGGATCAAATATTGAGTAATAGATAAAAAAATTAATCGAATTTTTCACTGAACTTGGTCTTGTCAAGTAAAAAGCGAATGCGTTTTATGTTTCTACTATTCAGGCTAGCACATAGACAAAAAAAGAAAAAATGGACATCCGTCAGTGACGTGCTACGGGGGATCGAATATTGAGTAATGTATATTAGATATTGTCAAATTTTACAATGAAGTTGGTTTTGTCAAGCAAAAAACGAATTTGTATTATGTTTCTTCTATTCAGGCTAGCATATAGAGAGAAAAAGAAAAAACGGACATCCGTCAGTGACGTGCTACAGGGGATCGAATATTGAGTATTGTATATTAAATATTGTCAAATTTTACAATGAAGTTGGTTTTGTCAAGCAAAAAACGAATTTGTATTATGTTTCTTCTATTCAGGCTAGCATATAGAGAGAAAAAGAAAAAACGGACATCCGTCAGTGACGTGCTACGGGGGATCGAATATTGAGTATTGTATATTAGATATTGTCAAATTTTACCATGAAGTTGGTTTTGTCAAGCGAAAAACGAATTCGTATTATGTTTCTTCTATTCAGACGAGCAAAAAGACAAAAAAAGAACAAATGGACATCCGTCAGTGACGTGCTACGGGGGATCAAATATTGAGTAATAGATAAAAAAATTAATCGAATTTTTCACTGAACTTGGTCTTGTCAAGTAAAAAACGAATGCGTTTTATGTTTCTACTATTCAGGCTAGCACATAGACAAAAAAAGAAAAAATGGACATCCGTCAGTGACGTGCTACGGGGGATCGAATATTGAGTAATGTATATTAGATATTGTCAAATTTTACAATGAAGTTGGTTTTGTCAAGCAAAAAACGAATTTGTATTATGTTTCTTCTATTCAGGCTAGCATATAGAGAGAAAAAGAAAAAACGGACATCCGTCAGTGACGTGCTACAGGGGATCGAATATTGAGTATTGTATATTAGATATTGTCAAATTTTACCATGAAGTTGGTTTAGTCAAGCGAAAAACGAATTCGTATTATGTTTCTTCTATTCAGACGAGCACATAGACAAAAAAAGAACAAATGGACATCCGTCAGTGACGTGCTACGGGGGATCAAATATTGAGTAATAGATAAAAAAATTAATCGAATTTTTCACTGAACTTGGTCTTGTCAAGTAAAAAACGAATGCGTTTTATGTTTCTACTATTCAGGCTAGCACATAGACAAAAAAAGAAAAAATGGACATCCGTCAGTGACGTGCTACGGGGGATCGAATATTGAGTAATGTATATTAGATATTGTCAAATTTTACAATGAAGTTCGTTTTGTCAAGTAAAAAACGAATCCGTATTATGTTTCTTCTATTCAGACGAGCACATAGACAAAAAAAGAAAAAATGGGCATCCGTCAGTGACGTGCTACGGAGGATCAAATATTGAGTAATAGATAAAAAAATTAATCGAATTTTTCACTGAACTTGGTCTTGTCAAGTAAGAAGCGAATGCGTATTATGTTTCTACTATTCAGGTTAGCACATAGACAAAAAAAGAAAAAATGGACATCCGTCAGTGACGTGCTACGGGGGATCGAATATTGAGTAATGTATATTAGATATTGTCAAATTTTACAATGAAGTTGGTTTTATCAAGCAAAAAACGAATTCGTATTATGTTTCTTCTATTCAAACAAGCGCCTCGTCGCTAAAGATGATTTTTCGCGCGAAATTGGGATCCTCTTCCAAACGATTCGATGCCCAGGTAGCGAACAAACGACTTTGTCTATGGTCATGAACTTTGAGCCCCTGGTTCAGTTGAATCTTATACGGGTGTAACCCTAAGTCCCGACGCAAAATTCGCCAAGTTGAAGTTTGCGAAAGGCCGAGTTCTTGTGCACGGCGAGAAATCGACTGCCTCGGGTTCTGCTGTACACTTTGACGGACCGCCGCGATGTTCTCGGCTGATCTTGCGTTTCTTGAACGTACAGGTGTGGGTTGATCCATTAACGAACCGGTTGTTTCAAATTTTGCCACCAAACGCTGAAGGGTCGACTGTGAAGGGTCTACCGTAAAATGGGCGCAATGAACGCAACGTTTGCACTAACGAACATTTATTTTGATAATAAAATTTTATCATTTGTACTCGCTGTTCAATCGTGTAACCTGCCATGGTGATTTGGCATAAGCAACTGAATAATAAGCAAAAGATTTGACAATGGTCACCAAAACAAAATGGCAGCCACAGGCCGCCAAAATCTACCCGCGCCAATTGAAAAACCCTTTATATTAAATATTGTCAAATTTTACAATGAAGTTGGTTTTGTCAAGCAAAAAACGAATTTGTATTATGTTTCTTCCATTCAGGCTAGCATATAGAGAGAAAAAGAAAAAACGGACATCCGTCAGTGACGTGCTACGGGGGATCGAATATTGAGTAATGTATATTAGATATTGTCAAATTTTACAATGAAGTTGGTTTTGTCAAGCAAAAAACGATTTCGTATTATGTTTCTTCTATGTGCTAGCCTGAATAGTAGAAACTAAATACGCATTCGTTTTTTACTTGACAAGACCAAGTTCAGTGAAAAATTCGATTAATTTTTTATCTGTTACTCAATATTTGATCCCCCGTAGCACGTCACTGACGGATGTCCATTTTTTCTTTTTTTGTCTATGTGCTCGTCTGAATAGAAGAAACATAATACGAATTCGCTTTTTGCTTGACAAGACCAACTTCATTGTAAAATTTGACAATATTTATTATACATTACTCAATATTCGATCCCCCGTAGCACGTCACTGACGGATGTCCATTTTTTCTTTTTTCGTCTATGTGCTCGTCTGAATAGAAGAAACATTATACGGATTCGTTTTTTGCTTGACAAAACGAACTTCATTGTAAAATTTGACAATATTTAATATCCATTACTCAATATTCGATCCCCCGTAGCACGTCAGTGACGGATGTCCATTTTTTTTTGTCTATGTGCTAGCCTGACTAGTAGAAACATAATACACAATTATGTTTTCCGCACTTAAAGTCTGCTTTTTAAAAAGAATTTATTTCTAATTAAGATTAACAATTGCAACACTGAGGCTAAAGAATTATTAATCCTATACAGATTAAGTTTGGAAGTGAATTACAAATCAAAGTGACTTGTCAGAAGTCTAATTCGTAACTAACTGAATTGTTCCTAAAGATCTGAAAAGTAAATGTTTATGTGGAATTGCACTTTTGCACATCCGCGGTGATTCCAGGAAAATGCCTCGTCGCCGTTGCATTTCTAGTAGGTGTCGGTTCCTTAACTCGTCCCCTCTAAGTTGGCAACGTCCTCGTTGTCAGCAGTTTGGTCGTTCCCAAGTTCGATGCTAATAATTTTTCTTGGGTTGAACAGGAGTTCTCTTATTCTGGTTCTGTTAATTATGATAGTGAAAATTCCAAGGATTATGCAACAGAATAAAATTCCACTAATGGTATAATGTGTCAGCTGGGTTATCGGGTGTAGATACATGGGTTGGCTCTGAAGTTTTTCTGCTTCTTGCAGGATTAGGTCTGGATTTTTCAGATGTCTTAATTGAAGGAAAATTTTGTGTTTTGAATTTAAGGAAATTTTCGAGATGTTTTGTATTTCTATTTCGAAAATTGGAATTGTGTTGTCGAATATTGAATTCTCAATAATAATTCTGCACTGAGAATCCAGTAAATTTGTTCCTTGAATGGGTTTCTTCGTAATTATGCCATGACAATCTTCTAATACAATCTGACTTTTCTTGAATAAAGTCAATAGCTGCTTATTCTTTAAAACATGGATGATTTTGAAGTTGTTCTCAACCAGGGTTGTTTGACAGTGTTCTGGTGTTGACAGGGTGCAAACTTCTCTGACGGGTAGTTGAAGGCACAGCACAATGGAACTATCTAGTATACGACAGGCTTCGTTGGTCCAATATTCATCGTTCTGGATCGTTATCCTGTACTTCTTGGGTAGGATGATAGCAATGTCTTGGTGATTGGGTATAGGGTATACTCGGGAATAGTTAGCAATTAGGTTTTTGAGTATAGGAATTTGTAGGAGTATGGTAATTATTTTATCAGTTCCCATGACAGACATTTTAGAAAATTCTAGCATTTTGTAAGGATGATGGCTAATTGGTGATAGTTCCTGCGGTCTATAAATTTCATGGAGATATTTTTCGATAGATTGAAGCTCATCAACTTGAATAAGTTCTAAATTAGGTATTTCTTCACTTGCAAAACTGATAGTTCTTTCGATCATAAGTAAGTGATTGAGTAAGATTTCTGATTTGAAAATTTCATTTTGTACAATAATTAAGAATGTTTCTTTTGATTTAATTTCTTCAAAAAGTGATTTTGTTTGTTCAATATTTTCGTTTAATAAGGTTACATCTTCTGAATATCTCTTAGTCAAATGATCAGCAAAAGAGGTTAATTTATCTATTCTTTCTATTTCATTACTTCTAATTTGATGTAATGCGTCAAGATTTTCATTTATGGTTTTCAAATCATCGTCATCTAAATTTCCTGTAACAAATTTAATACCTTTTCCAATGAAATTAGCCAATCCTCTCTTAACTTTATTACTATTTTTAAATTTACTGAGAATCTGTTCAATCTGGGCAAGATTTGATTTTAATTGAACGCAGATTTTATGTGGAAGTTCATCATAGGAATACTTTTCGTGAAGTTCTTGGAAATTTGATTTCAACTGATCATAGTTATTTATTAATTTTGTAAGGTTAATTGAAAAAAGAAATTTGTGATGGTGGTCAAGTATTCGTGCTTTCCCTAAGGGTTCTTCAAAGTATCCATTAGTTATTATTTTGTAGACCTGAAGGGCCTGGTAGGTTCGGATCGATATCAGGAGCATTATCGGTATCCTGAAAAGAGAGAATATTTTTTCTTAATCTCTTCACTTTTCCTATGTTGGCTGTAGTTTCGCGGGATTTTTGGTTAATCCAAAGATTTTGTTTTGTTGTTGGTTGGAAACAGTTATTTTTTCGAAAGGTGGGTCAGTTTTTCTTGGTCTATTTCTTTCAACATAAATTTCCTGTTGATCTAAATTTGGGGGATCATTTCGATTCTCGTTTATTCTATCTAAACGTTTTTGTGCTTGCTCACGATTTCGTTGATAGATGTTGTCGAAAAAGGGTAAAATTTCCTGTTTTCTTTTTTCGTTGTACTGTTCGTAGATAGTCATGGTTAAATCAAATTCTGGTATTTTGTCATAGGGTCCGTAAAGTAAATTAAAAGGCGAATAGCCAGTGGCAGAATGAATCGATTGATTATAAATCAATGTAGCGGTGATCATGAGATTAGAAGGATTTTCGTTCGGGTTTTTCAATTTAAGAATTCTGAGTTTTTCTAATATGGTTGAGTGAAATCGTTCTATTGGAGAGTTAGAGCTTGGGTTATTTACGGTGGTAAAATGTAAATTTATTTTATTGAGTTTGCAGAATTCGATGAACGTTTTATTATGGAATTCTCTTCCTTCATCACATACAATTTTCTGAGGTATATTATGATGAGAAAAATGGCGTAATTTATTCAAGATAGTCAATGCAGTTCCATCTTTTACGAGATAGCATTGGGCGTATTTAGAGAATAAGTCGATTATGGTCAGAAACTTGGAATTTTGAAAAGAAAAAGTATCTATGTGAATAATTTCAAATGGTCTTTTTGCTAAAAGAGGACCAGAAAATTTTAATTTGTAAGGATGTCTCTCATATTTAGATTGCAGACATAATTCACATCGGTTAATGATTTGTGTAATTTTTTGTTTCATTTTAGGCCAATAATACTTTTTTGATAAATGATTATAAGTTTCTGAGATACCATTATGATTTTTATCATGATATTCACAAATTATTTCTGTTTGACTTTCATCGCAACTAACGTCTAATAGATAAATTTTACTGATGAAAATTTTTACTGAGTAATTGAATGAGTCTTTACAGAATCTAACTAAAGGTAATCGTAATTTATTGTCTCTAAAGAAAATTCCGTAGGTTTCATTAGGTCTGAATATTTCTTTGAAAAGATTAGATAAATCTGTTTCTATGTGATTTTGTCTAATTGTTGCATTGTAGGTATTTTTTCCAAAATTTTTCGTATATTTTAAATTGTATTGCTCTCCTATATTGAGAATTATTCTATTCGGGTAAATGTTTACGGAGGATTCTGTGATTGGTATTACTTTTCCATTATCTTCCTGAGTGGAATGAATTGTAGCATCAGAATTATTATCTTGATTTTGATCTTCAATTTGGTTGTTAGAGTTTTGGGTTTTTTGAGAATTCAGGATGTTTTCTACTTCGTCGTCTTCTAATATCGGTATTTCATCTGTGTTCGGTAAAATTGAAGACAAATCGATATTAAGATCTCCGTCCGATAATAATGAATCATTTTCAGTTTCTCGATTATTGATTTCAATTCGGGAAAGTGCGTCCGCAACTTTGTTCTCTTTGCCTTTAGTATGTATGATGTTGAAATCGAATTCATCTAATTTTAATTTCCAACGGATCAATCGTGAATTTGGTTCTTTGATTTTATAAAGCCAAACCAAAGGGTTATGATCTGTTTCAATAGTAAACTTTTGTCCGAAAAGGTATGGTCTGAAATGTTTGGTTGAATCCAAAATTGCAAGTAATTCTTTTTCGATAGTTGAGTAATTTCTTTCGGCTGAATTAAGGGTTCTCGAATAATATGCTACAGGACGATTTGATTGTGAGAGTACACTTCCAATAGCGACATTCGAAGCATCGGTGGTTAATTTGAAGGGTTTTTCGAAATCTGGGTATGCTAATATCGGTGCATTCATTAATAATTCCTTACAGAGTGGAAATGCTGAAATATATTCTGGGTCGTCTAGTTTTATTTTAGCTCCTTTTTTGAGACATTTTGTGAAGGGAGATACAATATGGGCAAAATTTTTAATGAATCGCCGGTAATATCCGGTTAAGCCTAAAAATGATTTTATTTCTTTGACAGTTTTTGGTATCGGATAATTTTCAATTGCATTCAATTTCGAAGGATTTGGTGATATTCCGTCTGGAGTAATTAAATGACCTAGAAACTCAACTTTTTTGCTCAAGAATTCACATTTATCGAGTTCGATTTTGAGGTTTACTTCTTCAAGTTTCTGAAAAATTGATTTTAAATGGCAAATATGCTCTTGCAAAGATTTAGAAATACAACAACATCGTCCATGAATACGAAACAAAATTTATGGAGGTATTTTTCAAAACATTGTCCATTGTACGTTGAAATGTGCTCGGACCATTTTTCAATCCGTATGGCATTCGGAGATATTCTAATGTCCGTTGTTAACAGTGAATGCAGTTTTTTCAATTGATTCTGGGTCCATTTCAATTTGATGAAATGCTTTTGCCATATCGAGGGTTGTAAAGTAGCAACTTTTTCCTAAGTTATCTAAAATCTCTTCAATGCGTGGTAATGGATATTTATCCTCTACTGTTTTTTCATTAAGTCGTCTATAATCTATTACCATTCGGTATTTTTTCTTTCCGGATGCATCTTTCTTTTTATCTACTATCCATACTGGTGCACTGTATGGCGAAATCGATGGTCTAATAATTTTATCGTCAAGTAATTTTTGAATTTGCTCTTGGATTATATTTTTCATAGAATGAGGGTGTCTGAAGGACTTAACATAAACTGGTTCATCATCTTTTGTTCTGATTTATGTTTAACAGTATTGGTGAAAGAAAGATCGGATTTTTCATCCTAAAAATATTTTTGAATTTTCGACAAAGGTTCAAAATTTCTTTTTTTCTTCTGAATTCATGTGAGATGTTCTGATTAAATTCTTTTAATTTGAAGTTCTTATTTTCGACTGGTGGATTAGATATTTCACTTTCATGTAGAGATTTTACACAGAATTCTCTCGGAAAAGTTTATTTCCACATCGTTTTCTATTGGTTCCGCTATCGGTATAGAACAAAATCCGTTTTTCGCTCTAGCAATGCATGTAGGGGTTGAAAATTTTTCGAAATTAATTTTTGGTAAGATCACATCTCCGTTTTCGATAGTTACCGGTATTTTTACGAAATTTTTTGCTATAACCTTTCTTGGTTTTAATTTGGCGGAGGAATATTCTAGGTTAAAAGGAATTTTTAAATTATTTATTTCTAAAGTATGAGTTTGATAATCAATCTTCGCACCTAATTTCTGCAAGTCTGCCGTTCCTATTAGTGCGTCAAATTTTGAGTGCCAATCTATTACATGCAAGTGGATATTTCGGTTAATTCCAAGCTCGTATAAAATAGGTATTTTAAATTATTGTCTGATTCAATAGAATTTCCTAGTCCGGAAACAGTGAAAGGTTTTTTACAAAAAGTTGAAAAATTTTTCGAAAGCTGGTTTAGTATTAATTACAGAATTTGTTGCGCCTGAATCAATAAGAATTTTTAAATCTACTTCTGGAAGGTAAATGTAAGGCAATTTAGATTTTATTTTCACACAATTCAAGTCTAAGTTTCTTCGAGTTCCGAGGCTTCCGTCTGAAAATTTTCCTCGTCTTCGAAATTATTTTCGAACTCTTCTTGATAATTAATTTTCATTGTACTCGTGAAATTGAGATTCAAATTCTTCAGGACTTTCAATTTCCGATTGAACATTAAATAGTTCTTCTGAAATAAAATTTCGCGATTGTTGTTGTCGTGGAATTGTTCTAGTCGACATATGGGTGGCAGGTTGCCTGAATGTATTTCTGGTTGAAATGGACATTGGTGTTGGTTTCGGTTGTGATTTAGTCATACTGGAGCCTGGTTTAGGTCCAAAGAATTCACGACTTTTAGGAAATCTTCCGCTATTCGGAATTGGGGTATTTATACAATAAGGAAAACCAGTTGGGTTTCCAGAATTATTAGAACTTTGATTACTTACAAAATTTTGATTATTGGTTACTGGGTTAGAAAAATGTTGAGCATTGTTTGAGAAATTTTGATTGAAATTTTGATTGCGTATTTGAGGTTTCGGGAATTCACGATAATTATGATTTGAATAAGTAGGTGGAGTACGACTATAAAATGGTTTTTTCGGTATTTCTTGTGATTTCCGGAGAAATTCACAATATTCCCATTCTTGTTTCCTATTATCGTAATATCGACATTTATTAATGCATTGCTCTAATGAATTTATTTCAAAATTACTAATATAAGATCTATAGGGTTCAATAAGTCCAATTTGGAATGTTTTTAGGGCTAATTTTTCTAAATCAAGTTTTTTGTATCTTAAATAATTTTGATCCTGACATGTTAAAGTCAGATGTTGCAAAACGTCATTCAAATATTTAGATATTCTACTGTAAAAATCTAAATAGTTTTCGTTCTTTTTCTGAACGCATTGTGTTAGACATGAGACCAATAAATCTTCGTTTCTTTGGTCTCCATATCTTTGTAGGAGCGCTCTCCTAATTTCCTCCCAATTAAGAGCGTTTTGGAAAGCAACGAAATCTCTTGCTTCACCTTTAATTTTTGACCTTATAGAAAAATTAACAGCATACGTTAAATCTGGTGTTAATTTTCCTTCTAGATAAGATACTAAATTATCTATTTCATTTATAAAAATTGACAGGTTGTCACCTGGGGAGTATTCCGGAAGAGAATTTAAAAGTAACTGAATGTTTTGCCTAGACATCTGCTCAACTGCATTTGAGTTAGAAGAAGCTTGGCTGTTATTCATTTCGGCTATATTCCGTTTGGGGTATGGGCGAAATCTACTTTGTTTAATTGATTTGTTTAAAAAACTTCTGCTATTACTAGAGTTTCTCTATCTTCAGAAACTATTTCCAATTCTTTTTGAGAATTATCTGTCATTGAAACTTATAAAAAGGTTAAAAAGGATGGATTGATGGACTTACAGCACCAAGATTTGCATCCTAAAGTGAGCAGGTCCTTCTTCTCTGTTGAAGTGGGTAGAATGGACTTCCTTCCTTCCTTCTGGTCGAAAGTCGATGATGATGGTGGTTGATATCGCACTAAGAGTTGAAACTCAACGGGCGTTCCTCGGCGACGGTAACGTTTCCGAAATGGACACTAATTTCAGTTATTTTAACTAAAATCCCGTTGCGATATCCTGTTCGCAGCGCCAATTATGTTTTCCGCACTTAAAGTCTGCTTTTTAAAAAGAATTTATTTCTAATTAAGATTAACAATTGCAACACTGAGGCTAAAGAATTATTAATCCTATACAGATTAAGTTTGGAAGTGAATTACAAATCAAAGTGACTTGTCAGAAGTCTAATTCGTAACTAACTGAATTGTTCCTAAAGATCTGAAAAGTAAATGTTTATGTGGAATTGCACTTTTGCACATCCGCGGTGATTCCAGGAAAATGCCTCGTCGCCGTTGCATTTCTAGTAGGTGTCGGTTCCTTAACATAATACATTCGTTTTTTACTTGACAAGACCAACTTCAGTGAAAAATTCGATTAATTTTTTTATCTATTACTCAATATTTGATCCCCCGTAGCACGTCACTGACGGATTTCAATTTTTGTTTTTTTGTCTATGTGCTCGTCTGAATAAGAGAAACGTAATACGAATTCGTTTTTTTCTGCTTGACAAAACCAACTTCATTATAAAATTTGACAATATTCAATATACATTACTCAATATTTAATCCCCCGTAGCACGTTACTGGCGAATTTTCTATTTCCCTCGACTTTGAAATTTTTCGTCGCTAGAAATTAATAACGCCGTCACTGGTCTCCTGAGGGCGAACACTGAAATCTGTCAATTGACAAGGGTGTAGGAAGTGATAAGAAATCATATTTATTCGGTCTGATCAACAGCCATGGTCCTGATAATTTTTTTCAGGACTTTGAAATTTTTCGTCGCTAGAAATTAATAACGCCGTCACTGGTCTCCTGAGGGCGAACACTGAAATCTGTCACTTGACAAGGATGTAGGAAGTGATTACTAACGATATTTATTCGGTCTTATGCACAGCCATGGTCCTGATAATTTTTTTCGGCACTTTGAAATTTTTCGTCGCTAGAAATTAATAACGCCGTCACTGGTCTCCTGAGGGCGAACACTGAAATGTGTTAATCAATTAGGTGAACGAAAGTGATAAAAAATGTTGACCTGAATACGTTCTGTGACCGAAATAATGATTAGTAGTTATTCAAGTTTTATAAACCATCTAATTCCTAGTGAATCCCATTACTTCGCTTCAATCAATTCGATTTTTCGAGTAATTTATTGAAATAACGCCTTCAAATTATTATAATTCGTTCATCGGAACCTTTTCCCCCCATTTCAAGTAGTCGAATATCCCATATTCCTATTCAGCTTGTCGGAATAATTATTAACGTGAAAGGCGACGGTATCGGGCGCAGGAGTTACAGAGCGTCCCCAACGCTTTAACGCTCTCTACGCGGTGAGAGCTACGATGTTGCCGGTGGCGTTCGTCGATAGGTTGGATCCATCGGTAGCTTCACGTCCGTGTTGTGGATAAGATCACACCCGTCCGTTTTAGTGTATGCTCACGCAGCAATCGCATCTTAAATGCCTAAACCCATAGCCTTCTGAGTATTGTCGAATGTTATTATGTATATTCTTTCAGTCACTATCATGTTACGAATTACCTTATGGTCCTATTCCATAAATACAGCATACACCGATGTAACTTTACATCGATGTAAGGATACATCACGATGTAGGTACCTGTAGGCAAGTTACATCGGTATTGAAATTTGTTACATCGCGTATTACGGCGAACACATAATTCGAAATTCTAGCAACAATTTCACTTATACAGGGTGTTTCATTGGGAAAGGGAAATACTTCACAGGTGCATAGGTGGCACCAAGGCGGTTCTAGAGACCCCCGTTTATTGGGTCTCACTGTCTTTGTAGCCGAGATACAGGGTGTTTTATGAATTTTGCCCGTTTCTTCCTGAGGCCGTACCAGACGAACCACCCGGTATATTTTCTTCATATTTTGCAAATATGTTCCTGATTGAGAGCTCAAACATATCATGCAATAATCGCCCCAAAAATCGAGGTCCGGGTTAACAAAACATTATGAATCGTTTGAATCCTCGAAAAAACACCCTGTACATCGGAATTTTGAAAATCTGTTTTAATATTCGGAAACACCACCAAAAACTAAACTGAGACGTATACTTCAAATTTTCGCGCAGAAAGTTTTACTGCACAAATTTTCAAGGTATATGTGAAGTTTTTAGAAACTTGGATACCCGAAAATGGTTTGAACAATGAATTATCAACAATATTGAATCCATAATTATTTCAACATTACTCTGTAATTCATTTTCACATTGGTTTTCCTTTTTATAGCCGTATACTTGAAATTGAAATTATGAATCGTTTGAATACTCGAAACAACACCCTATACATCGGAATTTTGAAAATCTGTTTTAAAATTCGAAAATACCACTAAAAACTGAACTGAGACGCAGATAGTTTCAATGTACAAATTTTCAACGTAAAAGTGAAGTTTTTAAGAACTTGGATAACTGAAAGTGGTTTGAAGTGACTATTAACAATGAATTATCAAAATATTGAAATCCATAATTATTATACGTAACTAGCAAACCCGGCGAACTCCGTTTCGCCACCAGATGGCTTCGTTCTCTGTAACATTTCGTTTGGTGATAAAAAAAAATGAAGAAAAATTTTTTTTTAATTGAAAAGGAACAACAGTAATAAATTCATTTCGATTACAAAATGAAGTGTTACTTAGTTAAACTTCTCTGAGTGAATGAAAGAGAATCCAAAGTAAATACTGAATTGAAGCGTTATACGTTTCCGCAAACTATCCGTTTTTTTGAAATGCTCTTTGGTAAACCATATTTTTGTTTTTTGGCCTGACGTAAACACAAACAAAGCGGATGGTTTTCCAACTCGTGAACACGTATAAAGTATAACTGCCATGTAAAAAACAATGATTTTCTAGTCAGGCCAGTAGATCTACCTTTTAAGTAGATTTGTGAAACCGGTAGATCTACCTTTCTAAGTAGGATAATTTAACCGGTAGATCAATTGAACCGATAGATCAGATGAACAGTAGGTCTTTCGAACCGTTTTGTATACCTCGATAGATCATCATTGGTTATTGATGTTCATAGATATTTGATATATTCCTTGGTATCTGTCTGACTACACTACACACCCTGTATATACTCAGAGCGTCTATTGAACATTCATGGAAAAAGTAATACAAATGTTCGTGGTAGGAAGTAGAAAATTACAATATTTGGCATTTTTATGAAGAGACCCTGTATAAATCAAACCACCATCGATAGTAAATCATTTGAAATTCGAAAACTTCTTCGTTTCTGTGGAAATGTCTCTGTGATAATGCAGAAAATTCAAAATATTCGACATGTTTATAGGAGCACCCCGTATGAATCCGAAGTATAGTATCTATATTTAAAATTCCACCTCCTATAACGAATCACTCGAAATTCAAAAGCCCCTTCAATTTCATTGAAAGCTTTCTGTTATAACGTAGAAATGTGAAATAATTGATAGATTTATAGAAACACCCTGTATATATCTAAAACGTACCTGTATAAAACATGCACATGAAAATTTTAAATTATTTTCATCAGCTTTCTTTGAACCTGGAAAAAATACTTTTTATCCAGAATAAACAGAACATGCCACCATGGGGATTCGAAACCGGTACACTACCAGGTCCACACACCTAGACGTTAGTCGTTACACCACTTGCCTTGTTACACGTGAAGACTGTTTATCTCAGACTTCAACGGGTTTTAACATGTAAACATATCAGGAAATCGAAAAAATATATTGAAATATCGATAATTATCATAATACATACAGTTTGATATCATTTCCTGGCGTATTTTTTCCTAAAATACGAATAATCCCCGAATTTTGTTCTCATTACGTTATTTGTCAGGGAAATTCGGTTTAGTAGAAACCTCAAATATCACTGCGACCTGAAATGATGCTTTTGATCGCTGAAATGTTAGGAATTCGTTGAATGAACGTTGAAGTTGATGATTTCATATGGACTTACCTATTCAAATAACGTTTTCCACTCGAAACGAACAAATGTTCACATGAGACGTACCTATGTCAAAAATATTTTCTTCTTCCTGGTTATTTCAGAATTCCTGCAACGAATGTCTTCGTTAATTAACGTTATAGAACTACTCGAAAACGATATTCTTCCTTTTTTTGATTCGGATCTGGCCTTTTTCTTCTGAAATGAGGAAATTGTTGGAAGCACTTCCCTCTCGAAAGGAGACTTGACAGTTGTCATTGAATTCGATGTCATAAATAATCACATTTTCAGAAATGTACCAATTTCCTACGTTCTTCTCGATATCTTGAAATTTTTCCTGAATTTTCTTTGCTACAAACCTAGCGGAGCCCGAGACCTTTCCAACGAATGCAAAACCGTTGAAATCGGTTCGTGCGTTCTGGAGTTAAAGCGTCAGGGAGAAAAACCCGACTTATTTTTATATAGTAGATAATGCAACTCACTTCTCAATAAATGAAAACTAATGTGGAAATGAATTACAAAGTAATGTTGAAATAATTATGGATTCAATATTGTTGATAATTCATTGTTAAAAGTCACTTCAAACCAGTTTCAGGTATCTTAGTTCTAAAAACTTCACTTTTACGTTGAAAATTTGTGCATTGAAACTATCTGCGCGAAAATTTGAAGTGTACGTCTCAGTTCAGTTTTTAGTGGTATTTTCGAATTTTAAAACAGATTTTCAAAATCCCGATGTACAGGGTGTTGTTTCGAGTTTTCAAATGATTCATAGTTTTTCGTTAACCCGGACCTGGATTTTCAAGTATACGGCTACAAAAAGGAAAACCAATGTGAAAATGAATTACAGAGTAATGTTGAAATAATTATGGATTCAATATTGTTGATTATTTTTCCGACCCAAATATCGACCAATAGAATTGCACCATTCGACGTCACGTGGTACAACCTACATGGTATTATACTGATAATTTTTTGAAAATTTTCTCTGGTAGTTGCTATATATAAAAAACAAAACATGATCCAGTCAAATTAATCACACGTCAAACTGACAGGTTGAATTCAATTGTGAAAATTGGAGATTTTGCATGAAAATGAGTCGATTTGGAGTTTGTTCTCTGTCCACCATCGATAAAAAAGTCAAAGGAAATGTTCCCATTAATACGGAGAAGTCAAAAAAAACAGTTTGGAACCAATTTACTACTTTTTGTACTGAGAGGGAATACACATTGAGTGCTGAAACGAGTGAAGCGCAATTGGCAAACATTATGAAAGATTACGCTTACAATATGAAGAAAATGGATGGAGAAGACTATAAGGAAGGTACAATAAAAACAATGTGGAATCAGACTGCCAAATTACTTCAAGAAAAGTATTTGAACGATTTCGACATCAAAATCAACCCATTTTCGGATGCTGCATTCAAGACCGCTCGAGGAGCTCGTGATGCCAAGCGTAAGGCTTTACAATCTATTCCGGAAAAACGGAGGGCAAGTTCAGCAGCATTGGAGGAAAAAGATTGGGATGCAATGACCACTGTTTGGGACGAGGAAACTCCTGATGGCCTCCAGAAAAAATTATTCATGATAATATCAGTGGAATTGGCTTGGAGAGGTGGTGAGGGCAGCATGGCGTCAATACATCACTTCAAGGCAGAACAGCGAAATGACGGGGAAACAACTGGGAGAATTGAAAAATAATAATAATAATAATAACAATAATAAACCCTCAGGGGCTCTGGAATGGTAAGTTCTAGAGTACGGGCTTAGCAAACCCGAGGTACCCGAGCTAAACCTGGCAGTAGGTATAAAATGCAACCCATAATGATGGTGCAATTAAGGAGTAGAAATATTGAGTCGCTGCCTGAGGATCGTCAGGGCATGTCTGGAGCTGGCGCTGGACATGACAGCAATTACCGCTCCAAGAAGATATTCAAACGGACGACGAAACACAGAATGAACATTCATCACCTCAGGTTCATACCTCGGTAGAAACTGCCCATAAAATTTCGAATGAAGAACGACAAGCTCTAGTGGAACGTCTTGAATCAGCAATGCACAGATTATTCACCGAATACAACGGCACTGATCCACTCTCCAGACCAACACTACCTAGGATCAGATCATCCAAAAAGCTTGCAGTCATCCTCAAGATAATGAACACTGATGTCATACCAAAATTCCTTTCAATGGCAACACAACTGGAAACGATCCATCTCATCCTTTATTGTGCCGCAACAACTGTAGTGGAAGTGCTGGGCATGAAGACCAAACCAAGACAGCACTCAAATCAACCCTGTGCACAACCTCGCCTACCTCACTGGCAAAGGAGGCTGGAGGAAAAAGTTCAACGCTGTCGGCAGGACATAGGAAGGCTGACACAATATGAAAATGGCATCAGAACAATCAAGCTGAAATCGTTGGTGGAATCGATTATCTATCGAAATCGCAAGCACTCAAGCTATGAAGAAGAAAACACAACAGTAAAGCAGTGCATCGACACACTGAAACAAAAACTCAGTGTCTACTCCGAGAGATTGCGAAGATATAAAGAGAGCAACAGAGGAAGCAAGATAACATCTCCTTTGAAAACTCGGAGAAAAATTTCTACAGACATCTGGATGGAAAACAACAGAACTCCCCAAACATCTATCCGAATAAGGATGACATGGAAAAATTCTGGACTGAACAACTGTCAACACCTACTACTTACAACAAAAATGCCGAGTGGATAAAAAACGAAGAGAAAACTCAAACCAACACCGCACAAATGTCCCTTACGGTCATCACAGAACAAGAGCTTTCGGATATTCTCAAAGAAATGCACAACTGGAAATCACCTGGACCAGACGGGCTCCACAGTTTTTGGCTGAAAAAATTCAACTGTTTGCATAGTAATTTAACTAACGCAGTTAATGAAATTCTACGAGATCCAGAGAGTATGCCCTCCTTCCTGACAGAGGGTATAACTTATCTTCTGCCAAAAAATCACCAAATTACAGACGATCCAGCAACGTACAGGCCAGTGACATGCCTGCCAACTATGTACAAGCTCATAACATCTTGCATTACACGTCGACTATACTCCCATTGCGAACGAAATAATATAATTGCATCAGAACAGAAAGGATGCTCCAGAGGTGCAATGGGATCCAAAGAACAACTGATAATCGACTCTATAATCTGCAACCAAGCCCATAAGAAGAGGAGAAATTTGTTCACGGCTTATCTTGACTACAAGAAAGCTTTCGACTCCATGCCGCATGAATGGCTCATAAAAGTTTTAGAGATCTATAAAGTAGATCCAAGAATAGTGAGCTTTCTCAAAACAGTTATGTCAACTTGGCGAACTAACATCGAAATCAGCGGAACAGGCATAAGAACTGGCACAGTATCCATCAGGAGAGGAATTTTTCAAGGAGACTCTTTGAGTTCATTGTGGTTCTGCATGGCAATGAACCCGTTATCAACTATGTTAAAATCCTCCAGAAAGGGATTCAACCTGAAAGGCAACACTAGCAATATGTTGATTAACCATCTTTTATACGTCGATGACTTAAAACTGATTGCAGCAAACAGAGACCAACTAGAGTGCCTACTACGACTAGTGGAGATGTTTTCCAAAGACGTCAGCATGAACTTTGGACTGGACAAATGTCGTTCCCTAAATATAGCAGGAGGGAAAATCCAACAGACACCTCTCACCTTATCTAACGGAGAAGAAATAAAGGCAATGCTGGCAGGTGATCTATACAAATACCTAGGTATGAAGCAATGTCAAAGGATAGACCAACGAGTGATGAAGGACGAACTAATAGCAGAGTTCACCAGAAGAATGAGGAGCGTTCTGAAAAAGAAACTGAACAGCAGAAATCTCACAAAAGCTGTTAATACCTACGCTTGCTCAGTTCTCACCTACTCTTTCGGAATAGTAAAGTGGAGTAATACAGATCTCGATCGTCTCCAACGGAAAATGAGAACACTATGTACAAAGGCCAACAAGCATCATCCTAAATGCTGTGTTGAAAGAACAACAATTGCAAGAACTCAAGGGGGACAAGGCTTTGTGGATGGCAGCTGAACAAATAAACAACTTGAGAAATTGTTTTACAGATAAAGCAAACACATCGGACTTACATAAGATACTGATTGAAGCAGATTGTTCAACACCTCTATTACTAAGCGATCACCCTCATGAAAACACCACACAGACGGATAGTGATAAAATTCAAAGATGGAGAGAAAAGCCCCTACATGGAAGACACCTGAACGAGGTCACCCAGGAACATGTCGACATTACTGCGTCGAACTACTGGCTGACTTCTGGAAGATTGTTTTCTGAGACAGAAGGTTTCCTCCTTGCCATTCAAGATCAAGTAGTGCAAACTAAAAACTATCAGAAATATATCATGAAGGATAGGAGCCTCACCGACGATAGATGCCGCTACGGATGCCAAACGTCAGAAACAATCCAACATATCACCGGAGGCTGCCAAATGTTTGCTGGAAATGAATATAAGAGTCGACATGATGCAGTTTGTAAAATACTTCATCAGGAACTCGCCATCCAACTGAAGATTCTGCAGTCCGAAACAATTCCATATTATAAGTATCAGCCTGAAGTAATACTGGAGAACAACCTTTACAGGTTATACTGGGACCGCACAGTACTTACAAATTTAACAGTTGCTAATAACAGGCCAGACATAATCCTAGTGAAGAAAAAAGAGAAGAGAGCAATACTTATAGACGTAGCCATCCCGAACAACAACAATCTACGTCAAAAATATGCTGAAAAAATATCGAAACATCGAGAGTTTGAACTTCAGATTAAAAGGCAGTGGGGAATGTCTAGTACCAGAACCATTCCCATTCTCATATCAACCACAGGAATTATTCCTAAGAGCCTCAAGTCCAACCTCAAGGAGCTAGATTTGTAGGTCACGATGGACACCAGGAACAACCATGGAGGGAAACATTGCAAAACCAACTACCACGACATCAACCGAGAGATCCAGGACCAAGCAACGAAGGACGAACAACCCAGGACCCAGGAGAAGAAGAACACCGAAGACCTCAGAGCTCAATCCCCCTGATACTTGCTATCCGGGATGAGTGAATGTTCCCCTTAGTAGGGAGTGTGATAGCCGATCGCTAGGGGGTGTGAAAAATCACACCCTTTCTACGCTAATAGGCTCAAGTCGACAATAATAATAATATTTATTTTCATAATCAAAACAAATTGAAAAGAAAATAGTTCAAAGCTAGAAAGTAAACAAATAATCTAAGTAACAACAAAAAAGAACTGAACACAATGAAACGTTCAGATTTGAAAATCAGTATTCAGGTACTCATTAATAGTATAAGGTTCAAGATCGATCAAAAGTTTTTTAGTGAGCAATTTGAACTTCTTATGGTTATCTAGGATCTGATAACTTCTCGGCAGTTTATTGAATAATTTCAGACACATATATTCTACATTCCGCTGGGTTAGTGTTAGCGAACATCTGGGTAAGTGAAAGGGGCGAATGCGTCTAGTTTTATTGGCATTTTCGTATTTTCGGAAGACATCATAGTTTTTTATTAAAAATTGCAGGCATCTGAATATGTATATTCCGGTGGTAGTAAGTATACCCTGTGTTCTGAAATGTCCGCGACAAGATGTTCTAGCGGACAAGCCAAGCATTGTTCTAAGTGCTCTTTTCTGGACTATAAAAATCTTGCAAACAGCTGAACCGTTTCCTCATGCAATTATTCCATAGGACATTATAGACTGAAAATTGGAGAAATACACCGTCTTCACCAACTCAGTATCAGACTGCTGTGACAAAACGCGTAGAGTGTAAAGAACAGAGTTTAATTTGCTCTGCAGTAAATTTATATGATCAAGCCAACTAAGCTTGTGATCAACAGTAATACCAAGAAAACTAGTGCTGGCTGAAACATTTACGGTTTGTCCTGCGAGAATAACATTTTGAGGTATATTAGTTCGAGAATGAGATGTGCTAAAAACCATGCATTCTGTTTTATTGGTATTTATTGCAATTTTGTTGGAGAGGCACCAATTCGAAATATCAGCGAACCTCTTCTCGACCATTCCAGCCACCTCCGAAACTCCAGACGCCGCCATTAGAACGTTAGTGTCGTCCACAAACATGACAACGTCTTCGTCCTGTTGATTGTCTCCACACCCAAAAACACTCCCCGATTCACCAACATTCAAAGAAGCGCTTACAATAGGCAGAAGGCCCCCTTCAGAAAAAATGTTATCTGGTAAGTCGTTGATGTAAATTAAAAATAACAGAGGTCCAAATATACCTCCTTGCGGTACTCCAATCCCCAATATTTTATCACTAGAAACATATTCAACGCCTCTGACAACCAGGGAAACCCTTTGTCGGCGATCACGTAAATAACTCCCTATAAAATCCAACTGCTTATCCCTTATTCCATAAGTACGCAGTTTATCAATCAAATTTTCGTGATTTACGCAATCGAATGCCTTAGAAAAATCTATGAAAAGACCTGTTGGCACTTTTCCTTCCTCCAACGTTTCAAGGACAGAACGAATTAGCTGAAATATTGCAGTTTCTGTACTCTTAGATCTCAAGTATCCATGCTGACACTCAGAAAATATTCGAAATTTATGAAAGAAACTTAGAAGCCTATTGACAACTATTTTTTCGAACACTTTAGAGAAAGAGGACAACAAACTTATTGGCCTATAATTGCCAAGATCTTCGCTACGTCCTTTTTTGAATAGGGGTTTAACTACGGCTATTTTTAAAGATTTTGGAAAAATGCCTTCTCTGAAAGACATATAAATAATATAGGCCAGGGGTCCAGCAATGATATTAATAGATCGCTTGACTACAGACATTGGTATGCCATCGTACCCAAAAGAACCCTTATTTCGCATTCCACTTACCGTTCTGACAACTTCTTCCTCTGTAATATTGAAAAGGTAAAATGACCTAGGATTTCGACGAACAGGTCGAATATTCGACGTTGATGAGAAGTTAGGCATACTGGAAACTACAGATGTGGAAACGTTAATGAAATGTTCATTGAATTCATTGGACAATTTATAAGGGTTGTTAGTACTTATTGTATCATCTACAGTTTTGTTTTTTCGACCTCTAATTTCATTTATTATCTGCCAAACAGTTTTACTTTTGTTACTGGAATTTTCGATGCGATTTTTAAGGCGTTCTTTTTTATTATAATACAATCCAATTTTCAGCAAGACCACACAAGGTGGTGATAAAAAATTATCAGACAGCAAGTGGCTGGTGGAGAATCGGGAAATCCCTGACAAGTGCCCAGTGAGACTGTTCCAGAAATTGAGAGAGAAGAGAGGTGCCAATATCAAGAGCGACAGACTATTCCTGACCCAAAATCAACTCTGGAATAAAGTTCCAGGCGCTAGGTGGTACAAGGATTCCCCAGTAGGCCAAAACACGATTTCAAAGTGGGTTAAGGAGTCAGCACAAAAAGCTGGGCTTGACCTTGGTAACAAAAAAATCACCAATCACTCCAGTCGTGCAACAGCACGATTTTCAAAATTCTGATGTACAGGGTGTTGTTTCGAGAATTCAAACGATTCATAATTTTTTGTTAACCCGGACCTGGATTTTCGAGGCGGTTATTGCATGATATGTTTGGGCTCTCAATTAGGACCATATTTGCAAAATATGAAGAAAATATACCAGGTGGTTCGTCTGGTACGGCCTCAGGAAGAAACGGGCAAAATTCATAAAACACTCTGTATCTCGGCTACGAAGACAGTGAGATCCAATAAATGGGGTATCTCTAGAACCGTCTTGGTGCCACCTATGCACCTGTGAAGTATTTCCCTTCCCCAATGAAACACCCTGTATTTCTGTGTTATATTTTACAACCTAACTGTTTTGCCTAAATGTCTGTAATTTTCGAATATTAAGCCGAAAATGGTCTTAAACGATAGAGTTCGACTCTGTGATGTCGAATGCGGGGTCGAATTAAATTCTGTCCGTAGAGCTGTCTGGCCGTAAACATGATAACTCTCGAAGGGATTGTCTAGAGACTTGATATTTTCAGAGTGAGTTCGGTTCCCAAATGCCTCGGTTAAGTTCGTTTTCTATACAGGGTGTTTCATCATAAACTGGACAAACATATATTTTCGTGTAGAGGACATCGGGAGAATCATTTTTGCTTTATACAATATATCTCGTTTTCGAATCATAAGCGAGATACAGGGTGTCCAACGTCATTTTTGAGCAAGATTCTTATGAGTGTGGTCAGTTATGTATAACACTTAAAGTAACGGTTATTCGTCAAATCTCAGTATTTTTGGGTCCTCTATTCAGAAAAGTTGACGAACTCCAAAAAACAATTTAGAAAACGGCGGAAGACCTGCAATGCCCCTAATTTTTTTTTGCGGTTGTCAAATTGACTTTCATTTTCTGAATGAACATTATTTCCTAATAATTTCTGTCAAAAAATTTTTTCAAAAATCGAACACAATTTTTTTACATGTCTACAGCGATGAAAAAATTTCACTCGAAATGAATGAAATTTTGTACAATTGTACTTCTTGAATTATCAATCACGAATATGAAAACAGAATTGTAAAATATCGAACGGTTTTGTTACTACAGTCATTCAAACGTTTCGTTCGAACCTTTGAAATAATGAAAAAAAATTCGTTTTGAGTTCTAGAGTCAAAATAAGTGAATTATTGGCACGTCCAAACATTCTAGACGAATTTATAAAAAAAAATTCAGTGAAACTTAGTTGGGACTCGAACCTACGTAGGTATTTAAAGGGAAATGGCACTGTTCTAAGGATAATAATATCCGTTGCCAGGCAACGGTATTTCGTAGTTCATAGAGTTTGACTGGTATTTGAATTTCAGTGAATATAATTTAGCCAGTAGTCAAACTTTATGAACTACGAACTCAACGAATATTATTATCCTTAGAACAGTGCCATTTCCCTATTCAATACCTACGTCGGTTCGAGTCCCAACTAAGTTTCACTGAATTTTTTTTTATAAATTCATCTAGAATGTTTGGACGTGCTAATAATTCACTTATTTTGACTCTAGAACTCAAAACGAATTTTTTTTTCATTATTTCAAAGGTTCGAACGAAACGTTTGAATGACTGTAGTGACAAAACCGTTCGATATTTTAAAATTCTGTTTTCATATTCGTGATTGATAATTCAAGAAGTACAACTGTACAAAATTTCATCCATTTTGTTCACTTAGTTGGGACTCGAACCGACGTAGGTATTGAATAGGGAAATGGCAATGTTCTAACGATAATAATATTCGTTGCCAGGCAACGGTAGTTCGTAGTTCATAAAGTTTGACTACTGGCTAAATTATATTCACTGAAATTCAAATACCAGTCAAACTCTATGAACTACGAAATGCCGTTGCCTGGCAACGAATATTATTATCCTTAGAACAGTGCAATTTCCCTATAAATACCTACGTAGGTTCGAGTCCCAACTGAGTTTCACTGAATTTTTTTTTTATAAATTCGTCTAGAATGTTTGGACGTGCCAATAATTCACTTATTTTGACTCTAGAACTCAAAACGAATTTTTTTTCATTATTTCAAAGGTTCGAACGAAACGTTTGAATGACTGTAGTGACAAAACCGTTCGATATTTTAAAATTCTGTTTTCATATTCGTGATTGATAATTCAAGAAGTACAATTGTACAAAATTTCATCCATTTGTTCGATTTTTGAAAATAAATTTTCACAGAAATTCTTAGAAAATTGTGTTCATCAAAAAATAAAAGTCAATTTGACAACCGCAAAAAAAAATTAGGGACATTGCAGGTCTTCAGCCGTTTTGTAAATTTTTTTTGGAGTCCGTCAACTTTTCTGAATAGAGGACCCAAAAATACTGAGATTTGACCAATAAACGTTACTTTAAGTGTTATACAAAACTGACCACACTCATAAGAATCTTGCTCAAAAATGACGTTTGACACCCTGTATCTCGCTTATGCTTCGAAAACGGGATATATTCTATAAGGCAAAAATGATTCTCCTGATGTCCTCTGCACAAAAATATATGTTTGTCCAGTTTATGATGAAACACCCTGTATATACCCAGTGCGAAAAATTTTTTATAATCCAGAAGTTGATATTTTTCTGACCAAAAGTATTTTGTTCGATGTCTGCACTACTTGGAGTGAAAAGAAGAATCTGGGTTTTCTCCCTGTTCAGAATGAAATTGTTACTTACTTTCGAACTATTCATCTTACTTCGGCATAATACTCTCATGAATTCGTAATACAATCATAATAACACACTTTTTCCTTTTTTTTACAGATGCCAGCGTATAAGTTCTACAAAGGTAAGAATTTATCACTGTTACATGAAGGGTGTTTGAACATGAGTCCCTAAGGACTGATTTCTCAGGGGAGGCTTGATTACCCCAGCAATTAAACTCCTAGTGAGGTTTTTTGACAATATGTTAAAAAGAAGATGTACAAATCTAAATTTTCTGTTTGAATCACAATCTCTCAGCTATACACGCTAGCCAAATTAAGATAAGACGCAAATCGGAATTGAAGCTAAAGATAAGAGAAATCGAAATCAGGCAAAGATGAAAAGTCACAATCGTTAAGTTGTCGAAAATCAGTAAATATATATATTTAGGACAAAGTCGATAAAAATTTTTTCATCAAAGTTGGTAAATAGTTAAATCCGGTAAAACACGACGGTTGGTCATCAGAATGAATTACGTCAGATTCGCTATTTAGGAAAGCAAAACATGGAAAATTCCATATATCCAGAAATATTTTCCGGCGCATAAAGAGATTTGCACGTAGATTAACAATATTGATATCAATATTCCCTGAAAATTTTATCCACTTGCAAAGGGATCCAGGGGGTTAAAATGCCCCCTTAACATGTTGGAAATGTTTGCCAGCGCCTAACGAGATTTGGCACGTAGGTTAAGAATACCAATATTCTTATTTCCTGACAATTTAATTCATTTGCAAAGGGATCCAGGAGGTTAAACGCCCCCTTTAACATTGAAAATTTTATATCTCCGGAAATATTCGCCGGCGCATAAAACGACTTGGCACCTAGGTTGACAATATTTATATCTTTATTCTCTGAAAGGGTATAGCGGGTTTTTCAACGTTAAATCTGCCCCTTGCGGCCTTTTCGATTCATATTGAGGGGATCGATTAGGCATTAAATGAAAATAATTCAGGCAACTCTTCAGCTTTTTATCTCCAGCCATTTTTGAGATTTCTGTAAAAAATACTTTTTTCGATTTTATTTTTTTTTCTCATGTGAAAACCAAAATTTTCAAATGGGAATATTTTCTCTTGATTCTTTGCTATTGAAGGAATGGACTTATGATTTTTTTATGAATTCCAGTTGAAAACTCGATTTTCAGAAAAAAAAATCATAGTTATTTGTTTATCGGTGTTCTTCAAAAGTGCCCACCGCCATTTTTTCACATAGAATGTCTTCTTTGGTCCTTTATACCCTGGAATTTTTTCACATTCTCAAAATTGGTGGACCATTTCGAAAAAAAATTGAAACTGTTTGAATTTTGGGATTCAGCAGATATTCATCAAATTTTGTTGCCATTGTATTCATATTGGCTTTCTGAACAATATTAGTGAAAAAACAATTGACGATCTGTCTTAAGTTGGAAGATATGGGCCACCAAAGTCCGAAAAATACTTCACCTGAAATTCACTTTTCTCACTGCAATAACAGTTAATTACCGCTTCATTAAGTTTGAAGCGTCCCTGAACATTTTAGCATGAAGATTTGATTCATTTCATTTAAAATATATTTATTAATTATTGCAAAAACATCAAAAAAAATCGAAGGAAAGCCCGCCGTTCCTTATGGTAAGTTTGGCACTAACGCTAATTATTTCGCGCGAATATGACACGATGCATACCGGTAAATCCGAGAGATAAATCCCGCCATCATTTCCTAGGTCACTTGTCGAAAGATAGTGCGGTAGTGCCAAACTCACCATAAGGAACGGCGGGCTTTCCCTCTAATTTTTTCGATGTTTTTGCAATAATTATTGAATATATTTGAAAGGAAATGAATCGGATATTTACGTTAAAATGTTCAAAGAGGCTTCAAACTTAATAAAGCGGTAAAAAAGTGTTTTTTTCAGTGAGAAAAGTGACTTCCAGGTGAAATATTTTTTGGACTTCGGGAGTCCATATCTTCCAAACTAAAGGATCCCCCACACCAACGCGGTACTGCGGGAGCGGGAACGGTAACGACGCGGTGTACTGCGGGAAGCGGGAAGTTTTTCTATTCATGCCAAATTGCGGTAAAGTACGCGGTAACGTGAAGATTTCTGTGAGTTTTCTGGTCCAAAAAATTTCTCATCCGATGAAGAAGAAGCTCTTCTACTAATTGATGTAGCAGAAGATGAACGGCAAGCGTAAGTGATATTAATAAACTTAGTTTTCCGTTAAAAAAAACAATGCGATGATCAATATTTTCAGTTTTTGGATCCACCACATAATACAATGGACTCATTCACAAATATTCAAAATGACTCTAAAAGAGCCCCAAATGTGGTATCGAAGTCCGTGAAAATTCGCCACTTTTTTCGATAATGATTGAATTAGGATTCTCCTGCTAGTCAACATTGTTCAAATTACCTATTATATTTTGTTTTTTATTTTTATGAGTTACCTAATAATACAAATCGTTTATGGTTATTTTAAATAAAGTTCAGATAAATCATTGGGTTTTTTAAGAACTACGTTTTTTGAAGAAGCAATCTAAGCAAATTTCTATAAATTTGTTAACACTTTCGTTCAATTCGGTGCCTATTTTGCCTATTTTCCGAAGATTTTTGTATTCGGAATTTCCCAAATCATATAAAATTGGATGGGCTTTCACAATTTCAATCAATCTTTCAGTGAACGACATTGTACGTACGTATATGAATTTACACAGAGGGAAGAGCGGGAACGCGGGAAAAACACTGCATGCAGCATTACGAATATAGAACGCTGCAGTCCCGCGTTCGTAGATTCCGTCTACGCCTGAGTGTGAGTTCCATATCCCGCCACATGTTTTGATTCCGCGTCGTTCCCGCTATCGCTCCCGCTTCCGCTGTCCCGCGTCGATGTGGGGGATCCTTAAGACAGATCGCCAATCGAAAAAAGTGTTTTATACAGAAATCTCAAAAATGGCTAGAGATGAAGAGTTGGCTGAATTATTTTCATTCAATGCCTAATCGATTCCCTCAATATGAATCGAAAAGGCCGCGGGGGGAGATTTACCATTGAAACCCGGCTTTACCCTTTCCATCCACTTGCAAAGGGATCCAGGGGGTTAAAACGCTCACCTTACATTGAAAATCTTATAGCTCCCGAAATTTTCGCCGGCGCAAAACAGATTTGGCACTCAGGTTAACATTATTAAGATCATTATTCCCTGAAAATTTCATCCACTTGCACAGAGATCCAGGCGGTTAAACGTTTTGCCCGTTTCTTTCTGAGACCATATCAAACAAACCACTTTGTATATTTTCTCCATATTTCGCAAATATGTTCCTAATGAAAAGCTCAAACGTGTCATGCAATAACCTTCTTAAAAATCCAGGGCCGGGTTAACAAAAAATTATGAATAGTTTGAATCCTCGAAACAACACCCTGTACATTGGAATTTTGAAATTTTGTTTCAATATTCGAAAATACCACTAAAAACTAAACTGTAACGTGTACTCCAAATTTTCGCGCAGACAGTTTTAATGCACAAATTTTCAACGTAAAAGTGAAGTTTTTATGAACTTGGATACCTGAAAGTGGTTTGAAGTGACTTTTAACGATGGATTACCAAAAATATTGAATCCATAATCATTTAGCATTACTTTTTAATTCAGTTCTACATTGGTTTTCTTTCTATATCTGTACTATTTCAGTTTTTATTTTCGAGCTACTTTCTCATCGTTTCTCATTACTGCACAAATTTTCAACATATACGTGAAGTTTTTAAGAATTTCGTTTACTGGAGGGGGTTTGCAGTAACTTTTAGTGATAAATCCATAAGCTAGTTATTGAGGGACCATACTTCTCTTTTGTGTGTAAAGAATATTGTTTCTTTTAGCAGAGCTGTTTTCACTACTAATAATCATAAAATTTCGTATTCAATTAGGTAGGTTGACAACTATCACTTTGACATAAGACCATTATTGTCAAGGATAATTCAGATCATATTCATAGTTTCCTCATTGTTATCAGTGATTTAGTGTTTAGTTGAATTAAAAAATGTCTTGTACATTTTCAAATGAGGAACATGCCGACTTCATACTTGTTTATGGCTTTAGTGGGGGCAATGGAGTAGAAGCTAAAAGGGAGTACGGAAGGCGATTACCTGACCGAAGAGTGCCGAAGAATTTATTATTTGTGGAAGATTTCAATTACATACGAAGACATGGACGATTTCCAACAGCAGAATGTAAGGATAATCATGAAAGAAATAGGTATATTGCGATGGAAGAAAATATTTTGAATTCAGTTCGAACTAATCCATAAATAATTACGAGAAGCATTAGTAATGGCCTTAATTTTCCCCATATCACAGTTTGGCGTAGAATCCTTTTCACATTCAAAAAGTACAGAGATCACAGAACGTAGACAATATTCCTAGAATTAACTTCAGTAGATGGGTACTACGACATCCTCGAATATTGAATAGATGTCTGTTCGCAGCCCAATTTCTCGTGATGGTGTTTTTAATTCTAGAAATCATCATATCTGGGCAACAAATGCAAATCCATTTCTCATAAGACATTCTCATTCTCAACATACATTTTCCTTGGACGTATGGTGCGGTGTTTATGACAATAAAATAATAAGAGCCTATTTTCTACCTATTTTTTAACTGGTGAAGTATACCTGGAATTTTGGAAAATGTGTTACCAGTTTTGCTCTATGATGAGAATGTGAACCCTGTTGGAATGTTCTTTCAGCACGATGTGCAGCGCCACATTAAAAACTAATCGTACATTGAAAATGACGATTTCGGTAATTCATGGATTGGCCATCAAGATCCCCTGATTCGAATAACGTAGATTATTATGTCTGGGGTCACATGAAATAGTTAGTTTATTCCTCTGAAATCAATACTGAGGATTAGGTCATCAGAAAAATGGAAGAGGCTAGCTAGAAAATGAAAAACAATCCAAATGTGATTCCGAAATCAGTTCGAGATATTCTGAAACGAGCAAGAAAATGTTCAGATCAAAATGGAGGACATTTCGAGCCATTTTTGTAGTCATTTTTCGTATTATTTTGTTACTATATTTTTTCGTTCATACTTGTTTCAAAATATACGATATCAAACTAATGCAACTCAATTCTCAATAAATAAGAACTGAAATGGCATACAACAGCTATAAAAAAGAAACAAATGTAAAAATGAATTACAATAAAGTGATGTTAAAATAATTATGGATTCAATATTTCTGATAATTCATTTTAAAAGTCATTTTACACTACTTTCAGGTATCGTAAGTTCTTGGAAACTTCACTGTTACGTTGAAAATTTGTGCAGCAATAATGTCTGCAAGAAAATTTGAAGTACTCGTCTTAGTTTAGTTTTTACTGGTGTTTTCTAATATCAAAACAGACTTTAAAAATTTTCCATGTACAGAGTGTTTCGAGGATTCAAAAGATTCATAATTTTATGTTAACACAGCCCTGGATCTTTAAGGCGTTTATTGCATGATACGTTTGGGCCCTCTATTAGGATGATATTTGCCATATATGGAGAACATATACCGGGTGGTTCGTTTGATATGTCCTCAGAGAAAAACGTTCAGAATTCATAAAAAACCCTGTATCTCCGCTTCGAAGACAGTAGGACCCAATAAATGGGGTACCTTCAGAACCGCCTCGGTGTCACCTACGCAGCTGTGAAGTGTTTCCGTTTCCCAATGAAACACCATGTATAATAGTTGTTATAATATGTATACTAATTATTGGATGACAGGATGAGGTGATGAAACATATACATTGCTATGGCATTCGTGATTGCCAGCTTGAATTGATCCGTAGTTACCTGAGCAATTGAAAGCAGAGAGTTTCTATTGATACGGGCGACATGGTTCACATGTCCAAGAATGGAATAGTTAATTCGGGTGTGCCTCAGGGAAGTGTTCTGGGGCCCCTTATTTCTTTTTAAATATATAGTTAAGGAACCGACACCTACTAGGAATGCAACGGCGACGAGGCATTTTCCTGGAATCACCGCGGATGTGCAAAAGTGCAATTCCACATAAACATTTACTTTTTAGATCTTTAGGAACAATTCAGTTAGTTACGAATTAGACTTCATACAAGTCACTTTGATTTGTAATTCACTTCCAAACTTAATCTGTATAAGATTAATAATTATTTATCCTCAGTGTTGTAATTGTTAATCTGAATTAGAAATAAATTCTTTTTAAAAAGCAGACTTTAAGTGCGGAAAACATAATTGGCGCTGCGAACAGGATATCGCAACGGGATTTTAGTTAAAATAAACTGAAATTAGTGTCCATTTCGGAAACGTTACCGTCGCCGAGGAACGCCCGTTGAGTTTCAACTCTTAGTGCGATATCAACAACCACCATCATCGACTTTCGACCAGAAGGAAGGAAGGAAGTCCATTCTACCCACTTCAACAGAGAAGAAGGACCTGCTCACTTTAGGATGCAAATCTTGGTGCTGTAAGTCCATCAATCCATCCTTTTTAACCTTTTTTATAAGTTTCAATGACAGATAATTCTCAAAACGAATTGGAAATATTTTCTGAAGATAGAGAAACTCTAGTAATAGCAGAAAAATTTTTAAATCAATCAATTAAGCAAAGTAGATTTCGCCCATACCCCAAACGGAATATAGCCGAAATGAACAATAGCCAAACTTCTTCCAACTCAAATACAGTTGAGCAGATGTCTAGGCAAGACATTCAATTACTCTTAAATTCTCTTCCGGAATACTCCCCAGGCGACAACCCGTCAATTTTTATTAGTGAAATAGATAATTTAGTTTTATATCTCGAAGGAAAATTAACACCAGATTTAAAGTATGCTGTTAATTTTTCTATAAGGTCAAAAATTAAAGGTGAAGCAAGAGATTTCGTTGCTTTCCAAAAACGCTCTTAATTGGAGTGAAATTAGGAGAGCGCTCCTACAAAGATATGGAGACCAAAGAAACGAAGATTTATTGGTCTCATGTCTAACACAATGCGTTCAGAAAAAGAACGAAAACTACTTAGATTTTTACAGTAGAATAACAAAAAACTTGAATGACGTTTTGCAACATCTGACTTTAACATGTCAGGATCAAAATTATTTAAGATACAAAAACTTGATTTAGAAAAATTAGCCCTAAAAACATTCCAAATTGGACTTATAGAACCCTATAGATCTTATATTAGTAATTTTGAAATAAATTCCTAGAGCAATGCATTAATAAATGTCGATATTACGATAATAGGAAACAAGAATGGGAATATTGTGAATTTCTCCGGAAATCACAAGAAATACCGAAAAAACCATTTTATAGTCGTACTCCACCTACTTATTCAAATCATAATTATCGTGAATTCCCGAAACCTCAAATACGCAATCAAAATTTCAATCAAAATTTCTCAAACAATGCTCAACATTTTTCTAACGCAGTACCCAATATTCAAAATTTTGTAAGTAATCAAAATTCTAATGATTCTGGAAATCCAACTGGTTTTCCTTATTGTATAAATACCCCAATTCCGAATAGCGGAAGATTTCCCACAAGTCGTGAAGTCTTTGGACCTAAACCAGGCTCCAGTATGACTAAATCACAACCGAAACCAACACCAATGTCCATTTCAACCAGAAATACATTCAGGCAACCTGCCACTCATATGTCTAATGCGACTAGAACAATTCCACGACACCAACAATCGCGAAATTTTATTTCAGAAGAACTATTTAATGTTCAATCGGAAATTGAAAGTCCTGAAGAATTTGAACCTCAATTTCACGAGTACAATGAAAACGTTAATTCTCAAGAAGAGTTCGAAAATAATTTCGAAGACGAGGAAAATTTTCAGACGGAAGCCTCGGAACTCGAAGAAACTTAGACTTGAATTGTGTGAAAATAAAATCTAAATTGCCTTACATTACCTTCCAGAAGTAGATTTAAAAATTCTTATTGATTCAGGCGCAACAAATTCTGTAATTAATACCAAACCAGCTTTCGAAAAATTTTTCAACTTTTTGTGTAAAAAACCTTTCACTGTTTCCGGACTAGGAAATTCTATTGAATCAGACAATAATTTGAAAATACCTATTTTATACGAGCTTGGAATTAACCGAAATATCCACTTGCATGTAATAGATTGGCACTCAAAATTTGACGCACTAATAGGAACGGCAGATTTGCAGAAATTAGGTGCGAAGATTGATTATCAAACCCATACTTTAGAAATAAATAATTTAAAAATTCCTTTTAACCTCGAATATTCCTCCGCCAAATTAAAACCAAGAAAGGTTATAGCAAAAAATTTCGTAAAAATACCGGTAACTATCGAAAACGGAGATGTGATCTTACCAAAAATTAATTTCGAAAAATTTTCAACCCCTGCATGCATTGCTAGAGCGAAAAACGGATTTTGTTCCATACCGATAGCGGAACCGATAGAGAAGGATGTCGAAATAAATTTTTCCGAAAGAATTCCTGTGAAATCTTTACATGAAAGCGAAATATCTAATCCACCAGTCGAAAATAAGAACTTCAAATTCAAGAATTTAATCAGAACATCTCACATGAATTCAGAAGAAAAAAAAGAAATTTTGAACCTTTGTCGAAAATTCAAAAATATTTTTTACGATGAAAAATCCGATCTTTCTTTCACCAATACTGTTAAACATAAAATCAGAACAAAAGATGATGAACCAGTTTATGTTAAGTCCTTCAGACACCCTCATTCTATGAAAAATATAATCCAAGAGCAAATTCAAAAATTACTTGACGATAAAATTATTAGACCATCGATTTCGCCATACAGTGCACCAGTATGGATAGTAGATAAAAAGAAAGATGCATCCGGAAAGAAAAAATACCGAATGGTAATAGATTATAGACGACTTAACGAAAAAACAGTAGAGGATAAATACCAATTACCACGCATTGAAGAGATTTTAGATAACTTAGGAAAAAGTTGCTACTTTACAACCCTTGATATGGCAAAAGCGTTTCATCAAATTGAAATGGACCCAGAATCAATTGAAAAAACTGCATTCACTGTTAACAACGGACACTACGAATATCTCCGAATGCCATACGGATTGAAAAATGGTCCGAGCACATTCCAACGTACAATGGACAATGTTTTGAAAGAATACCTTCATAAATTTTGTTTCGTATTCATGGACGATGTTGTTGTATTTTCTAAATCTTTGCAAGAGCATATTTGCCATTTAAAATCAATCTTTCAGAAACTTGAAGAAGTAAACCTCAAAATCGAACTCGATAAATGTGAATTCTTGAGCAAAAAAGTTGAGTTTCTAGGTCATTTAATTACTCCAGACGGAATATCACCAAATCCTTCGAAATTGAATGCAATTGAAAATTATCCGATACCAAAAACTGTCAAAGAAATAAAATCATTTTTAGGTTTAACCGGATATTACCGGCGATTCATTAAAAATTTTGCCCATATTGTATCTCCCTTCACAAAATGTCTCAAAAAAGGAGCTAAAATTAAACTGACGACCCAGATTATATTTCAGCATTTCAACTCTGTAAGGAATTATTAATGAATGCACCGATATTAGCATACCCAGATTTCGAAAAACCATTCAAATTAACCACCGATGCTTCGAATGTCGCTATTGGAAGTGTACTCTCACAATCAAATCGTCCTGTAGCATATTATTCGAGAACCCTTAATTCAGCCGAAAGAAATTACTCAACTATCGAAAAAGAATTACTTGCAATTTTGGATTCAACCAAACATTTCAGACCATACCTTTTCGGACAAAAGTTTACTATTGAAACAGATCATAACCCTTTGGTTTGGCTTTATAAAATCAAAGAACCAAATTCACGATTGATTCGTTGGAAATTAAAATTAGATGAATTCGATTTCAACATCATACACACTAAAGGCAAAGAAAATAAAGTTGCGGACGCACTTTCCCGAATTGAAATCAATAATCGAGAAACTGAAAATGATTCATTATTATCGGACGGAGATCTTAATATCGATTTGTCTTCAATTTTACCGAACACAGATGAAATACCGATATTAGAAGACGAAGAAGTAGAAAACATCCTGAATTCTCAAAAAACCCAAAACTCTAACAACCAAATTGAAGATCAAAATCAAGATAATAATTCTGATGCTACAATTCATTCCACTCAGGAAGATAATGGAAAAGTAATACCAATCACAGAATCCTCCGTAAACATTTACCCGAATAGAATAATTCTCAATATAGGAGAGCAATACAATTTAAAATATACGAAAAATTTTGGAAAAAATACCTACAATGCAACATTAGACAGAAATCACATAGAAACAGATTTATCTAATCTTTTCAAAGAAATATTCAGACCTAATGAAACCTACGGAATTTTCTTTAGAGACAATAAAATACGATTACCTTTTGTTAGATTCTGTAAAGACTCATTCAATTACTCAGTAAAAATTTTCATCAGTAAAATTTATCTATTAGACGTTAGTTGCGATGAAAGTCAAACAGAAATAATTTGTGAATATCATGATAAAAATCATAATGGTATCTCAGAAACTTATAATCATTTATCAAAAAAGTATTATTGGCCTAAAATGAAACAAAAAATTACACAAATCATTAACCGATGTGAATTATGTCTGCAATCTAAATATGAAAGACATCCTTACAATTAAAATTTTCTGGTCCTCTTTTAGCAAAAAGACCATTTGAAATTATTCACATGGATACTTTTTCTTTTCAAAATTCCAAGTTTCTGACCATAATGACTTATTCTCTAAATACGCCCAATGCTACTCGTAAAAGATGGAACTGCATTGACTATCTTGAATAAATACGCCATTATTTTTCTCATCATAATATATCTCAGAAAATTGTATGTGATGAAGGAAGAGAATTCCATAATAAAACGTTCATCGAATTCTGCAAACTCAATAAAATAAATTTACATTTTACCACCGTAAATAACCCAAGCTCTAACTCTCCAATAGAACGATTTCACTCAACCATATTAGAAAAACTCAGAATTCTCAAATTGAAAAATCCGAATGAAAATCCTTCTAATCTCATGATCACCGCTACATTGATTTATAATCAATCGATTCATTCTGCCACTGGCTATTCGCCTTTCAATTTACTTTACGGACCCTATGACAAAATACCAGAATTCGATTTAACCATGACTATCTACGAACAGTACAACGAAAAAAGAAAACAGGAAATTTTACCCTTTTTCGACAACATCTATCAACGAAATCGTGAGCAAGCACAAAAACGTTTAGATAGAATAAACGAGAATCGAAATGATCCCCCAAATTTAGATCAACAGGAAATTTATGTTGAAAGAAATAGACCAAGAAAAACTGACCCACCTTTCGAAAAAATAACTGTTTCCAACCAACAACAAAACAAAATCTTTGGATTAACCCAAAAATCCCGCGAAACTACAGCCAAAATAGGAAAAGTGAAGAGATTAAGAAAAAATATTCTCTCTTTTCAGGATACCGATAATGCTCCTGATATCGATCCGAACCTACCAGGCCCTTCAGGTCTACAAAATAATAACTAATGGATACTTTGAAGAACCCTTAGGGAAAGCACGAATACTTGACCACCATCACAAATTTCTTTTTTCAATTAACCTTACAAAATTAATAAATAACTATGATCAGTTGAAATCAAATTTCCAAGAACTTCACGAAAAGTATTCCTATGATGAACTTCCACATAAAATCTGCGTTCAATTAAAATCAAATCTTGCCCAGATTGAACAGATTCTCAGTAAATTTAAAAATAGTAATAAAGTTAAGAGAGGATTGGCTAATTTCATTGGAAAAGGTATTAAATTTGTTACAGGAAATTTAGATGACGATGATTTGAAAACCATAAATGAAAATCTTGACGCATTACATCAAATTAGAAGTAATGAAATAGAAAGAATAGATAAATTAACCTCTTTTGCTGATCATTTGACTAAGAGATATTCAGAAGATGTAACCTTATTAAACGAAAATATTGAACAAACAAAATCACTTTTTGAAGAAATTAAATCAAAAGAAACATTCTTAATTATTGTACAAAATGAAATTTTCAAATCAGAAATCTTACTCAATCACTTACTTATGATTGAAAGAACTATCAGTTTTGCAAGTAAAGAAATACCTAATTTAGAACTTATTCAAGTTGATGAGCTTCAATCTATCGAAAAATATCTCCATGAAATTTATAGACCGCAGGAACTATCACCAATTAGCCATCATCCTTACAAAATGCTAGAATTTTCTAAAATGTCTGTCATGGGAACTGATAAAATAATTACCATACTCCTAAAAATTCCTATACTCAAAAACCTAATTGCTAACTATTCCCGAGTATACCCTATACCCAATCACCAAGACATTGCTATCATCCCACCCAAGAAGTACAGGATAACGATCCAGAACGATGAATATTGGACCAACGAAGCCTGTCGTATACTAGATAGTTCCATTGTGCTGTGCCTTCAACTACCCGTCAGAGAAGTTTGCACCCTGTCAACACCAGAACACTGTCAAACAACCCTGGTTGAGAACAACTTCAAAATCATCCATGTTTTAAAGAATAAGCAGCTATTGACTTTATTCAAGAAAAGTCAGATTGTATTAGAAGACTGTCATGGCATAATTACGAAGAAACCCATTCAAGGAACAAATTTACTGGATTCTCAGTGCAGAATTATTATTGAGAATTCAATATTCGACAACACAATTCCAATTTTCGAAATAGAAATACAAAACATCTCGAAAATTTCCTTAAATTCAAAACACCAAATTTTCCTTCAATTAAGACATCTGAAAAATCCAGACTTAATCCTGCAAGAAGCAGAAAAACTTCAGAGCCAACCCATGTATCTACACCCGATAACCCAGCTGACACATTATACCATTAGTGGAATTTATTCTGTTGCATAATCCTTGGAATTTTCACTATCATAAATAACAGAACCAGAATAAGAGAACTCCTGTTCAACCCAAGAAGAATTATCAACCTCGAACTTGGGAACGACCAAACTGCTGACAACGAGGACGTTGCCAACTTAGAGGGGACGAGTTAAGGAACCGACACCTACTAGGAATGCAACGGCGACAAGGCATTTTCCTGGAATCACCGCGGATGTGCAAAAGTGCAATTCCACATAAACATTTACTTTTTAGATCTTTAGGAACAATTCAGTTAGTTACGAATTAGACTTCATACAAGTCACTTTGATTTGTAATTCACTTCCAAACTTAATCTGTATAAGATTAATAATTATTTATCCTCAGTGTTGTAATTGTTAATCTGAATTAGAAATAAATTCTTTTTAAAAAGCAGACTTTAAGTGCGGAAAACATAATTATATAAATGGTCTGCCTAAGGTATTGTCTGAGTTAATTATAAGAATCATAAAAAAATGCTATTTTGTTTGTAGATGACGCGAATGTTGATGAAACTGATTGTGTTATGATGTTTAGGATCGTTCAATAAAGAAAACTTTTCCGCCAACAGTTGATTTTAATAAGAGCTCAATTAAAATTGCACATTCCATCAAATGTTTGAGTGTTCATGTTGACACTCATCTGAATCTGAAGATTGAATCAGGCGACGTGTGGTCTGTCTATTTCGCTAATTTTGATTCCCGATTTAGATATGGAATTTTTATTTGGGGTGGTAGTTCTGAGAATTCTAAGATATTTCTACTTTGAAAATTTGCTCTGAGATCCATGCTTGGTTGGAAGTTTCGAGAGTCGTGTAGGGGACGGTTCAGGAATATTTATTAGGTGTACAAATAAGTTTCCGCGGTTTTTCATTTGACCTCGTCATCCCTCTCGAATTTCTTTCCCTAGAACTATCTCTTCAAGTTTAGAAATAGATAATAATCACTTGGGGTTGAATCTGCAGAATGTGGGGGATGAGGAAGCAATTCGAGGCGTAATTCTACCATTTTGCCACCGTCTTTATTGATTTGTGAGCTGCAGCATGGTCTTGGAGGAAGAACCCTTTTTTCTTTGATAAATTTGGGAGATGATTCCTCGATCAAAATAAGCAGCCTCAGCTGCAGATTTTTTTCACATTAAAGAAGTAAATCAAAAGTTCCCGCAAATGATGCTTATTCGGAATAAAACTTGACATTTTTGCACGAAAAAAATTACGTGATGCTGATACGGAATCACTAGTACTTTAAGGTTATGGTGTTGCCAGATGACTAAACTTGGGATATTACGTTTTACATCTGACAATTTCTCCATAACCTTCTGGTGGAGCCATCTTTTGACAAACCGCGGAAACTTATTTGTACACCTAATACCTTTTTTTGTAACATATATTTTAGAATGTATTCTCTTCGTGAGAAAAAATCCGCATTTTGAAATTCTTAAAAATAACAAACACTAGGCGCAAAATTCCCTTTCACTTTCCCTAACACTTTGACACTCACAGAAAAAATACCCAATGTACAGGGTGTCCCGTAATTAGACCGACAAACATTATAGATCGTATTTTAGACAGATTCGACCCAAATCATATAATCCAAAATTGCTTCGTTAAGGAGCTAGTGCCCTTTGAAGATGACATCCTGTCCACACTTTTCGCCACATATTCGCAAAACGGAGTTACATAAAGTGCTGAAAGTTTACACATTGGCTAATATCAAAAATACGCATCGATTAGATTGAGTGCATTTCTTTCATGTCAAGTACAATCGTATAATTTGGGGGGGGGGGCGAAGGGTATTTTTAGTTGAAACTTTTTTAACAATAAAGTGAAAGCAGAGAATAATATTAATCGATATAAATCAACCAATATTAAACTCATACTTCGGAGCTAACTTCGTCCTTGTCCGAGACAAAATGCAAGGAAGTGGTATCCATCAGAGCACCTATGGATGGCCATTTCGTCCTTATTAGGACTCATCAGCACAGGTTAGCTCTGAATGATAGACAAGGACGAAGTTAGCTCCGAAGTATGAGTTTAATATTGGTTGATTTATATCGATTAATATTATTCTCTGCTTTCACTTTATTGTTTTTCAATATTCATGGCGATGTACGCATTAAACCAACTTTTTTAAATTTCATTATTTCCCGAGATTTACATCATATTCATAAACTCTGATGTTTTTTCTTGAAAAAAGATGCTTTCGTATAATAACGCCCAGATGCACCATTTCTGAAAAAAATATTCACCGTATTCACCAGACTTAGCCCTTTCTGATTATCACCTGTTCCGGTCGATGGCACACGGTTTGTCTGAGCAGCGCTTCACATCATATGAAGACACCAAAAATTGGGTAGATTTGTGGATAGCGTCAAAAGATGAAGAGTTTTTTCGACGGGGTATCCGAATGTTGCCAGAAAGATGGGGAAAAGTGGTGGCAAATGATGGAAAATACTTTGAATAAAACGTAATGTACTTTTCCTTTACAATAAATTCCTAATTTTTTATAAAAAACCGCTGAAACTTATTTGTACACCTAATAGATTCGAATTTTTCTCTCTTTTCACTAAGTACTCAATGTTCACATTTGTTTTGAATTTATTTTCACTTGATAATGGTAAGGCATCTTGTTTCAAGAAAAAACATCAGAGTTACTGAATATGATGTAAATCTTGCGAAATAATAAAAGTTAAAAAAGTTTCAACTAAAAATAATAATGAATTCAATTGGAATATTGAAACAAAGAATCAAAATATTTCTATAACATGATATCCGTTTCGAGTGAAATTTATTTTGTGAATGAAGACGGATATACTGAATTTTTATGCAAAATTTTGTGGCCATAGTGTTAGCAGAACCATAAAAAATTCAATTGGAATATTGAAAAGAAGAATCTATATATTTCCATAACATGATATCCGATTCGGGTGAATTTATTTTTTTTCTATATTATTTTGAGAATGAAGATAAACTGAAATTTCATTCAGAATTTCAAAAGAATCGCATCATCAGAACCATAGAATTTAATTTTTTTAATTATTAATTTTTTTACATACAGCGAAATCTCCCAAGAGCGGACGCCGTTGCTTTTGTCCGGACGTGGGAGGTGTACACTTGTGAGAAGGTGCAAAATAAACACTAAGAGAAATGCAAACGAAAAACAAATCATTCATTGAAATATAATCATAAACTGACTGCGAACTGTTGAAATATCTTTTCGTGACATATTTGTCAGCTCCATCTTCTCTTTTAACGTCAGAAATAAATAATAATAATAAATAATCATATAAGATATACAAATGAAGGGGATTCCCCGAAATTCTTTTTTGCGGTTAACTGAAGAAATAACTACGAGAATCTTCTTTGAAAACGTACGTTTGTATTCACTTGCCGGCAAGAAAGTTATGGTGTCTGTGTCCGTCTGATAGAGTTGTCCGCTCCTGAGTATAATCTCCAAGAAAATTTCTCGGTTTCAGGTTAATTGTCCGTTTAAGAGGAGTGTCAGCTTATGAGGAGTGTCCGCCAAGAGATGTTTCACTTTATTTTATTTTCTGAATAATTTCCAGAATTTGAATCCGATTGTGCTAAGATTCTGCATTTACATATTGGTATCAACCTCAAGTCCCATAATAATAAAATTTCGAGGTTATAGTCTCATTGTTCCACCAATGAATGATCGCTCAAAAGCTCCTGCTCAGGGTTTTTTTCAAAATTTTTAAACAAATGCCGTTAGATATTCTGGTTGCAAATTTTGCGCGAATGATGTTTACGATACCCTTATCTTGGAGTTTTGTATTTAACCGATGGAATTGTGTCTCTAATGAAGATATAGAAATGCTAGCAGATCCTCCGGGTTTCTCGAGCGGTTCATTTTCACCTAAGGGGTGTTGAGAAGTCGATGTAAAGGTAGCCTATGTGCTTTTACGAATTATTTATTGAAATTTTTTTTTTCACCCCCAAGTCCTGAAAGTAAATCGTAGTTTCGTGCTACACTGTTACCTTTTCCTGAGGGATCGGATTCGGAAAAAATAAAAAAAACTCATTTATAAATCTTTACAACTAAATCTATTGAATCTCAACTTTGAACAATCGCTTATAAACATTTATTTTACCACTTTCATAAAACACATCAATGCAGTTACAAATTTTGAAAACAAATAATTTTCAGCTCACGTACATATCACAAAAAGATTCTCGTCTTACAATCGCAATTTTAGGAATCTCTTACTAGTGAGAAACTCTCCGTTCTACCTAGAAATACACCTGATTTTCAATATGAAATTGTCCTATCTTTTTCAGTTCTTATTCTAGGTGAGATATTCTGAAACGAGCAAGAAAATGTTCAGATCGAAATGGAGGACATTTCGAGCCATTTTTGTAGTTATTTTTCCTATTATTTTGTTACTATATTTTTTCGTTCATACTTGTTTCAAAATATACGATATCAAACTAATGCAACTCAATTCTCAATAAATAAGAACTGAAATGGCATACAACAGCTATAAAAAAGAAACAAGGTGTCCCATTTGAAAAAATATAGTTGCATTTTATGTGGCTGGAATCACGGCCTTCTAAACCTCCGGGCCCGGCTGTAGCCAAGAGCGGCAACGCTGGAGAGAGGTATACCCTCCCGACATATTACAAGCAATTTCAAGCAAAGCCTTCGAAAGTAGTCTCTATGGACAGTTGTGTTACAGGCGCAAGCGTGAGCGCTAGTTAATATATAGTGGTAAATTATTGAGGTTTTAGTGTTGATTGTGGTCTTAAATGTAAAAATAAGTTAATAACAGTTAAATATTGTAATTGTTCGTGTGCTGTGAGCAGTGAAAGTGTTTGTGATATTGGTGTTAGTGAATTTTCCTTAGGATAACTACTTTCGTGTTTTTGTAAGTGTCTCTAACCTATAAATCAAACTCATCTGCTTCGATAAATGGTACGAACGTTTTGTATTTCATCGTGTAGAAGTAATATCTATAGATTATAGAGTATATACTATATAATCTTTGGTGATATCCGTCTAAAAAAATTGGAATATTTCAATTGTTTCAGTTTGCCGAAATATGAACAGCGTAAGCAACCTTTTTATAGATAAGGGCCATACCGCGAAATTTTATTCCAACAAAAGTTTTGTTTGTGAAAAACATTTCGATTTCAACCATATCATCAAGTTCGATAAACATTCACAAGTAGATGGAACAATTAAATTATACTTTCTTTGAGATAGAAACTTTGAAAGAACTGACCCATTTAATTCTATTATCGTTCATACCTATGTGCTCTATTTCAAAATATATTTTGAATGATACCGTTACTTTTTTTGAAGAGTTTCGGAAAAAATAAATTTTGTGTTAACTGATTATTCATAGCATTGAATTGGACTTTTATCACCTATTAAAAATTCGCAGAAAATTGTAGAAACTTGTGGTTTGAATTCGAAGTTCATTCTAAATTCGCTTAGTTCCATTTTTTCCAATCTTTCTCAATAATTACGTGAAGAATCCGAAGAATGACAATCACATAGAAGTGGTAGGAATAAGTTTATTGGAGTTAATTCTATTTTGAAAGTAATATGAGTTCAAGTTTTCTGGCGAGAGACACCTTCCCGTGTATTTTGCTGGACAATAAATGGATTCAACCATCAACCAATTCGCTTTAATTTCAATTTTTTCCATTTATATACAATTTATTGACTGAGCAGGGCATACTTCCACCCTTTTTTTAAATATTCGTCGGAAAACATACTAAACAACATCTGGAAATATTGAACGTTCGAAATATCGTATCTCTCGTGCGAGAGGTATATCTCCCAAAGATCGTCTTTTGCGGCGTTGCCGCTTGAGGCGCCCGGCCATGTCTTTAGAAGGCCGTGCTGGAATTATCAATGTCAAAGATAGATAGAAATAAATATAGAGAGAGATTTGATAAATGTGTAGGTTCGCATAAAAAGCAGCAAAATGAAAATAATTCATAGCCAACTGCGATGTTACAATCATTTATAAAGACCCCGTATTTGTATTCCCAGGAAATACACCAAGATAGAGTTCTCAGGGTAGGCTTTGTTCGATCTCGTGAGATTTTTCACTAAATCTACTTGATGTTCTTCGATGGTGATGATGAATAAAACACTCACTGGGTGATTTTTAAAATGATTTAATTTGTATAATGCTGATTCACTTTGAAAATAAATGTATGATTGTACTACGTACGTTATGAGAATTGAGTAATGAATAAAATGTACATGTGTACGTGAAGGGATGCTTTGCTCGAATGGTCGAACCAGAGCCAACGCCCAACAGCTGCAGTACCGCAGGGGCAAGCTCCCCTCGTGCCATTAGTAAAGAGGGTGCGCCCATGCCGAGCTCATAGGCGTGCGCGTATAACATAAAATGATTAAAATGAATATGAATATAAAAATTGAAGGAAACAATACATGCCGCCCGCCTTGAAAGGATCGGCTTTCAAAATAATACTAACTTATCAATATATGATAACAATATAATATAATATAGTCTATACTAATATACTAAAAGAATAATATCCATGGCAACCGATTGGGTGATTTTGGGGGTTTGTCGTTGGGGAGTGAGCTGGAGCTCGGGGGGGTGGTTTTAGCTAAATTTTGATGGTTGGATCGGGTAGAGAAAGGTTGCGGCTACGGCGTTTGCTATATTTCGAGGGGTCGCGAGGTCCCGGGGTATTTTAAAAAAATTCCCGAAAATCGCGAAAAATCCCTAACTAATCGGGATTTTCAAAAATTTTTTTCGACCCTAAGGAGGGTCGCGGGGGGTCGGTTATCGATCGCTATCGACGCGGAATCGCGAATTCTACGTTTTTGCAGAAGAAATCGATACGATATCTCTTTTCGTTTAGAAATTATCGATATTTCAAATTTCGGGGACGACAAATTTTGCAGCTGTGGCATTCGAACCGATCCCCGATTAAAGCTATCTCCTCCGACCCGGATCGACATAGGATCAAGAGGAACGTATCTGGTAAAATTGAATATCGACCGCCTTATTACGTACACATCTCAAAATACGATTTATATCGCTAATATTTTTAATTAATTCCCGAAAATCGACAATTTTTACGAAATTTCCAAAAATCTCGACCAATCAGAAAATTCGACCGTCTGACAAACGTCAGTTGATATTCAATATGTCCGCCGTTAGCGTCCCTTCACGGAAATTCAGACTTAAATCGAGGAATTTGGACAGAAATCGACGTGAAAAGTGCTGAAACGTGTGTGAAAACGTTAAAAACTGTGTTTAAAGTGTTTGTTCGGTCGAAAATTTGACAAAAATGTGCGATTTCGTTCTACAGGAGATAAGCTTCTCTTCTCTGAACCGGAAGCCTCGAGAATCTAAATGGAATTGTTGGAATTTTCAGCGTTTCCCGATAGATCGTACCTGAAAGTGATATTAAAAAGTAAGTTGAGATCACATTTATTCGTTATTTAATACGTTTTCTCGATTTAACCATCTTTTTTTACGCTGTTCGTTATACTTTAACTAAGAAGTGAGAAGGACTTTCTTAACTATCAAGTTTAAATAAAAACTGTGTTTAAAGTGTTTGTTCGGTCGAAAATTTGACAAAAATGTGCGATTTCGTTCTACAGGAGATAAGCTTCTCTTCTCTGAACCGGAAGCCTCGAGAATCTAAATGGAATTGTTGGAATTTTCAGCGTTTCCCGATAGATCGTACCTGAAAGTGATATTAAAAAGTAAGTTGAGATCACATTTATTCGTTATTTAATACGTTTTCTCGATTTAACCATCTTTTTTTACGCTGTTCGTTATACTTTAACTAAGAAGTGAGAACGACTTTCTTAACTATCAAGTTTAAACGATGAATTTTCGGATAAATCTTATCGATTACGCTATGAAATCGTATCACGTCTCAAGATTAAAGTGTTTATCACAATAATTTTACTCCTTATAACCGATTTTCCACATTTTTCCAGGAAAATCGAACATATTTTCATTATTAAACCAAAATTAGTTACATTTCGTAACATCGAACGCAAATTGTAACCGTTATACTCGATATCTTCAAACCGAACGTAACGTCTAAATTGTAACACAAATGTCACAGTCATCTGAAAATTGCCTAAGCATACATAACCTTTCTTTAATTCTTGGCCCGTTTTAATAATATATAAAATGTATAATTTTGTTCAATTTCATGATCTTATTCGATTCGTAAGTATTCAAATAATAAAGAAAAATTTATAATTTACGTTCAGATGAAAATTTAAGAAATCATAGAATGTTTGTTGTTCTTCAACCACAGAATATATATATACCATATAATATGTCAGGTTAATTTGATGTTCGTCTGTACAGGTACCGTTTAGTTTGACGAATTTGACTCGCTTTTAAACCAAACGAACTTCCTTGCTCTAAAAAGAAATACAGAGGGTACCAGTCGATACTTAGATGTTCCATGGAATTAATCGAGAAAGTTACGAGGCTCTTATTGTAAAAGAGGTAGGTACAAATTTATTATGTGTACTATTACATGAAAAACATGATATTACCATTGTAATTTAAGAAGATTTGCATTTCAGATGGATCCATACACCTATGACCTATATAAGTTACAACACGATGAAAACACAAGGTTCGAATGAAGTTCCTAAGGTGAACCAAGGAAGAAATTCGCAATCATAAACGAATTCTGGTTGTTGAAAATTCCAGATAAACGACTGAGTTGAGAGGTATGTTCTGATATTATTCAAGAATACATGCTATGGTATAAGAAGAAGAAGAGAAAAAAATAAGTTTATTGAAAACTTTAGAAGGGCTAACGATGGAGGTCTTCCCGCCAGTTGGGAAAGCTTTATATCGAGTGATCCATATAAAGGTATTTTTCTAGATAGTTCTTTGTAAATGGCCAACTGCAAATCATTACTTATCGATTTGAGAGATTTGGTATATACTGAATTCCTACGTTGAAATTGGAAGAGTTTGTCGATCAAATCTTCCTTTCGAGTTATTTCTTCTGATAGTTGTTTAGCTTACGAAGGGCAATTCTGAAAACTTTTAGGCTTATCCTGTTCATATGTAATGTCAGATAGCTCATCATCTGCATAGCGTTCACATTGTACACAAGATTGCTCTATTTATTTCATCATTCGTTGTTATTATTAACTGATATTTTTTTCAGGTTCGAAAAGGATATTGAAAGCGAGGATATTTGTACTGAAAACCTTCAAAGAGCAAACGATCAAAGTCTTTCTGCCAGTTGGAAAAGTTTCTTATAAAGTGCACAATAAAATTTAATGATTGGATTTGAATTCCTGATAATGTACTGAATACTTTCTAAATGAAGAGAGATACTTATGAAGTTAAACATGACTCGCAGCTAAGGTAAATAATAGTAGTTATTATCGTATTCATAGAAATAATCTTGATACTTATGGAGTATATTGTCCCATTTATAGGAAATAATTAGAGGTATTTTTTGTAGAATTTCCAGAGAAAAACCCTGTATGACACAGAAAGGAGGGATGAGATCAGAAATCTGTATGCAGTAGAGATAATCGAGGAGTGGATAAACAACAGAAAGGTAGAATGGAACGTTAACATAGAAAGAATGGAGCAAGACAGAATGGTAAAGAAGGCCAGGGATAAATCAACTCTAGGAAGAAGAAGTATCGATCGACCCAGAAAGAGATGGACTTAAGCACCAAATAGACATCATCAAATAAGAACTTGCTGCAAACGAAGAAGAATAAGAGGTATGTCCTTATTTATTCAAGCATGTTTGCTATGATATGAGAGGTATGGAATTAGTGTTCTTTCATTCATTTCATTTCAATGTCAGATAGCTCATCATCTGTATAGGGTTTACATTGTACACAAGGTTGCTCTAATCGGTTATCAATTGAGAGGTAAATTTTTGTTTCTTGCAGGTTCGAAATGGAGATTGAAAGAGAAAATATGTGTATTGAAAACCTTCAAGTGGCAAAATGATTCATATAAAGGTACTTCATTTTAAAAGTCCCTGATTTTGGATTTCAAGACAGTCCCTTCTTCCTTTGGATATATCATTGTAAACAACGGACAAATGCAAATCATTACTTTTGAGAATAGTTATCCAGTTGAAAGCTGTCATGAAGTAAGTAGAGACGATTGAATACCTTTTTACCAATGGTCTTCCTAATAACCGACAATCTTGAAATGTCCAATTTCAAGATCGTTCTGCTTTTCTGTACGTTAAACGCAGTAAGATTTACTGGAATTGAATTCCTTTCGAACCATTAAAGCACATATCTAATCATTTTGAAATTTTGTAGTTGCAAGGACATTAATGGGGAGCTAACCTCTGCAAAACTTTCACAGGAACAAGTAATTAGAATTTCCCAACTAATGTGCCACACTTCTGATCATAAGTAAGTGGAGATGTTTGAATATCCTTTTAACAATGCTTTTTCAAACCCATATTTCAAAATACCATTCGATAGCAACCTTGAAAGTTTTACTTATAACTCCTATTTTTTGCAGGTCCTGAAGGTTCGATATGGATTACCCGATGAAATTTTACTGCTATATTGAATATTTGAGCTGTTGATAATTTACAGAATGTTCTAAAAATAAAGAAAGCCACTCATGAAGAAATTTGTGTTCACAAAATCAAACAAAAGTAAGATCTATCCTTTTTTTTTCCTTTTTACGATAACTTCCTGAAGGAATAGCATGGAAAAAATTGAAAGTTTTGAGGTTGAAAGGTGAAATTGAATTCTCATATAAACTGGATGAGACTAAGAGTTTTCAAGAATGATTTTTCGTAAACACAACAACTAAAGAAAAAATTAACAGGGGTGGATCTAAAATTTTTGGTTTCTGCTACATAACAGGACCTTTTCAACGAGATCGGTGAATTTTTCCAAATGAGAAAATAATAAAGGAAGGATGTTCAAATCAATTATATTTGAGATTTATATAGGGTGTTTATATTAAACATGTCAAATATTTATATTTGGAAAATATTTGGAATATACTGAATTCCTACATTGGAATCGGAAGATTATGTCAATCAAATTTGCCTTTGGTATCCTTTTAATTTCTGAATCTCGAGTTATTTCTTTTGATAGTTGTTGGGTTTACGAAAAGCAATTCTGAGAACTTTTAGGCTTAACCTGTTCCTATGTAAATTCCACTTTTATATTCACACCTGTGTCACCTAAGAAATTTCGATTTGTCCAGCTGTTGTTTATTGCGATTACCTGAGTTTGATAATTGAATTTTTCTTTGGGAGCGGAGGAAAAATTTCAAAATTCCGAGTTGATTCTTTCGATAGTTGTTGTGTTTACGAAGGGCAATTCTGAGAACTATTAGGCTCATCCTGTTCATATGTAATGTCAGATAGCTCATCATCTGCATAGCGTTCACATTGTACACAAGATTGTAAAAAGAAATGTATAATTTTGTTCAATTTCATGATTTTATTCGATTTGTAAGTATTCAAATAATAAAGAAAAATTTATAATTTACGTTCAGATGAAAATTTAAGAAATCATAGAATTTTTGTTGTTCTTCAACCACAGAATATATATACGATATAATATGTCAGGTTAATTTGATGTTCGTCTGTACAGGTACCGTTTAGTTTGACGAATTTGACTCGCTTTTAAACCAAACGAACTTCCTTGCTCTAAAAAGATATACAGAGGGTACCAGTCAATACTTAGATGTTCCATGGAATTAATCGAGAAAGTTACGAGGCTCTTATCGTAAAAGAGGCAGGTACAAATTTATTATGTGGTATATATATACCATATAATATGTCAGGTTAATTTGATGTTCGTCTGTACAGGTACCGTTTAGTTTGACGAATTTGACTCGCTTTTAAACCAAACGAACTTCCTTGCTCTAAAAAGAAATACAGAGGGTACCAGTCGATACTTAGATGTTCCATGGAATTAATCGAGAAAGTTACGAGGCTCTTATTGTAAAAGAGGTAGGTACAAATTTATTATGTGTACTATTACATGAAAAACATGATATTACCATTGTAATTTAAGAAGATTTGCATTTCAGATGGATCCATACACCTATGACCTATATAAAGTTACAACACGATGAAAACACAAGGTTCGAATGAAGTTCCTAAGGTGAACCAAGGAAGAAATTCGCAATCATAAACGAATTCTGGTTGTTGAAAATTCCAGATAAACGACTGAGTTGAGAGGTATGTTCTGATATTATTCAAGAATACATGCTATGGTATAAGAAGAAGAAGAGAAAAAAATAAGTTTATTGAAAACTTTAGAAGGGCTAACGATGGAGGTCTTCCCGCCAGTTGGGAAAGCTTTATATCGAGTGATCCATATAAAGGTATTTTTCTAGATAGTTCTTTGTAAATGGCCAACTGCAAATCATTACTTATCGATTTGAGAGATTTGGTATATACTGAATTCCTACGTTGAAATTGGAAGAGTTTGTCAATCAAATCTTCCTTTCGAGTTATTTCTTCTGATAGTTGTTTAGCTTACGAAGGGCAATTCTGAAAACTTTTAGGCTTATCCTGTTCATATGTAATGTCAGATAGCTCATCATCTGCATAGCGTTCACATTGTACACAAGATTGCTCTATTTATTTCATCATTCGTTGTTATTATTAACTGATATTTTTTTTCAGGTTCGAAAAGGATATTGAAAGCGAGGATATTGTACTGAAAACCTTCAAAGGGCAAACGATCAAAGTCTTTCTGCCAGTTGGAAAAGTTTCTTATAAAGTGCACAATAAAATTTAATGATTGGATTTGAATTCCTGATAATGTACTGAATACTTTATAAATGAAGAGAGATACTTATGAAGTTAAACATGACTCGCAGCTAAGGTAAATAATAGTAGTTATTATCGTATTCATAGAAATAATCACGATACTTATGGAGTATATTGTCCCATTTATAGGAAATAATTAGACGTATTCTTTGTAGAATTTCCAGAGAAAAACCCTGTATGACACAGAAAGGAGGGATGAGATCAGAAATCTGTATGCAGTAGAGATAATCGAGGAGTGGATAAACAACAGAAAGGTAGAATGGAACGTTAACATAGAAAGAATGGAGCAAGACAGAATGGTAAAGAAGGCCAGGGATAAATCAACTCTAGGAAGAAGAAGTATCGATCGACCCAGAAAGAGATGGACTTAAGCACCAAATAGACATCATCAAATAAGAACTTGCTGCAAACGAAGAAGAATAAGAGGTATGTCCTTATTTATTCAAGCATGTTTGCTATGATATGAGAGGTATGGAATTAGTGTTCTTTCATTCATTTCATTTCAATGTCAGATAGCTCATCATCTGTATAGGGTTTACATTGTACACAAGGTTGCTCTAATCGGTTATCAATTGAGAGGTAAATTTTTGTTTCTTGCAGGTTCGAAATGGAGATTGAAAGAGAAAATATGTGTATTGAAAACCTTCAAGTGGCAAAATGATTCATATAAAGGTACTTCATTTTAAAAGTCCCTGATTTTGGATTTCAAGACAGTCCCTTCTTCCTTTGGATATATCATTGTAAACAACGGACAAATGCAAATCATCACTTTTGAGAAAAGTTATCCAGTTGAAAGCTGTCATAAAGTAAGTACAGACGTTTGAATATCCTTTTAACAATGGTTTTCCCAATAACCGACAATCTTGAAATGTCCAATTTCAAAAACCTGGAAAGTGGATTTCGAATATTGAATGATATTAATATTATAGTCAATGGGATTGTACGATTTAAATGATTTTATCAATTATTTTAGATTACTGCATTATAACATGAAGCTCTCAATGAAATTGAAGAGGTTCTTATATTTCGAATGATTCGTTATAGGTAGTGGAATTTTAATTATGGTATGCTTCAAATGTGTACATGTTGCTTCTAGAAACATGTGGAATATTCTGAATTTCTTCGTTAAATTCGAACGAGTGATTTCAGTACATGTATTCTTTCTTTTTCCATTAACATTGTAATTTGATGTTCGACATGGAAAAAGAACCCAGAACAGTCGACACAGAACCCTTCGAAGGAACACAACTTCATGGAACTGTTAATGATTAATGTTAATGATTAAGATGGTCTATTGTAATATAAACAGTTTGAATAACAAAAAAGAACTGATACGTCATTATATAGAAAAAAATAAAGTAAACTGCGCAATGTTTGTAGAAACCAAAACGGATGAGAAAAACACTTTCGGCTACAAGGACTGGAGAACAATATGCAAACATGGAACTATACTAAACCAGAATATCCGTGGGGGAACAATGGTACTGGCCGAGAGAATAGTCCAAATTGGAAAAAGCAACCCACCACATTTTAATAACCAGTGGAATGACGTCCTTCACTTCACTATCCCCTTCAAAAATGATAAACTCCACATATTTCTTGTATACATTCATCACTCTAGCAGACTGATTGAGGAAAATTTATTTGTCAAAGCTTCACAGTACAAATATTGCATTATTTTGGGAGATTTCAACATGAACACTCCAAGAAGAAACCAACTCCACAACTTCCTGAGGTACTCTGATTTCAGCAAAATCGACACCCCTCCAACATTCATAATGGGAAAAAACCCAGACTCTACACCTGATATCATTTTATGTACGAGAAATATAAGGAACAACATCCAAAACATAAACCTTAACCCTGATCTAGGATCCAACCACCTTGCAATCGAATTCACTATAAATACCAACAGAAACCCAGTAAGATACCCACAAGAAACAAGGTACATATTTGAAAAATGCAACATCGAGGAAGTAGATAAACAAATGTTGGAAATAATAGACCCAGAAATCGAAATCACCACAGAATACATAACATTCTTCCAAAATACTCTCTCAAATATAATAATTAAGCAAACACCCACCTCAAAGAAAAAATATTATAGCCAAACACTACCTCCATATATCCTCAAGTTAATACGGGCGAAAAAACAATTATATCGCGAATTTCAAATTAATAACGACAGCAATTTGAAAATAAAATACAACAACCTCAATAAGGACATCCACAAACTCATTTTAACCTACAGGTCCCATAAGTATTTAGAAGCATGCAAAGAAATAGAGGAACAGAAGGGACGAACATACTGGAGGACAATCAAGAAATTAAGCAAATACACATCACATAATCTCACAGATCCAATACAGGTCAACGGTAAAACACTTATAAATGATAAAGAGATCACTAATGCATTTGCTAAACATTATCAAGAAATCTACAAAAAAACTACCAACGCAGACTTTGACAATGAACAGCATGATAGGATAGAATACTGGTATCGGTACACCTTCCCCCAAATACAAGCAGAAACAAACATGAAACCAATCACGGAAGAAGAATATTACAAAGCCCTACATCACGGAAAAAATACAACACCTGGATATGACAATATTCCCAGAAAAATACTGAGGAAACTGGACCCCCTTATACACAACCATATAAACAAAATATATAATTTCTGCATCACCAACTATTATTTCCCCAATGAATGGAAAAAGGGAACACTTATAACGATACCAAAAGCCAATACAAATCATTCAAAAATAGAAAATTACAGACCAATAACGTTACTCCCAGTGTTGGGAAAAAATTTTGAAAAAATTCTTACAGAAAGGATCCGTAAAGCAGTAGGAGAATGTATTCCCTTATACCAGTTTGGATTCAAAAGCCAAACCTCCACCACACACCCTCTTACAATTCTAACATCCAATATTCAGTGTAATAAGAAAAATGGAAAAAAGTCGGCAGCCCTATTTATTGACATACAAAAAGCTTTCGACAGTATCTGGCACAGCGGACTTCTATTCAAATTATACCAACTACAATGCCCAACATACCTCCTGAAGATCATTTCCAAGTTTCTATCGGGAAGAACTCTTCAAGTTAAAGTGAAAACTGAAACTTCAGAACCATTTGTGCCAATGCAAGGACTTCCACAAGGTTCCCCACTCTCTCCAACGTTATACAATTTATACTGTCACGATATATACAACCACAATGAAGAACCAGAACACCATATTAACAAACAAACATATATGCTGCAGTTTGCGGATGATACAACCCTTATTGCACATGGTACCACTATTAACAGCTGTATGGAAAAACTACAAAGACTAACAGATGTCACTGTGGCATGGATGAGACGCTGGAGAATTCAAGCAAACCCTACAAAAACAAGACTTCTGATTTTTCACCACAAAATCAAACCCAACTCCAAAACGATCCTAATTGGAAACTGCACAATTACACCCACCAACATGTGTAAATATCTTGGCATCAAAGTGGATCACAAATTAAATTTCAAATCCCACATAAAAACACAAAAGAAAGCAGCTATCACTCGAGCAGGACATTTTAGATCGCTCACATATAAGAAACTAGGAATCAGTATCAAAACAGCGACCACTATATACAAGATGATATGCAGGCCCTTATTGGAATATGGACACACAGTATTCTCGAATGCGCCAAAGTCAACAACAAAAGACATAGAAGTTGCAGAGAGAACATGCCTTAGAAAGGTCACAAAACTGAGACACCCAAACAATCCACTCCACAACCCTTCTAATCAACTACTCTACGAGACTACAGAAATGAAACCGATACTAGAAAGACTTGAACACCTCAACAGAAAATTCATCACCAACCAGAATAACATAAATATTATTAACCCACTTATTCACAGTTATCAAAGTACAACACCACCAAAAGCAAAACTACCAGCACTCCCAGTTTTTGAATACTTAAAATCACTACAATAAAAACAGAGATCTTTGTAAATGAAAGTGTATTTAACTGGCAGGAAGACTTAGGTCGATAGCCCTTTGATTGTATGATCAATAAAGTTTATATCTCTCTCTCTCTCTCATTGTAATTTCAATTTGATTTCACCATTTCATTCAGCGGATCTGAGTTTTGAATCTGGCAGTTAGTTGGCTTTTTAATTATTCTTATTTAACAAGAGAGGTAGATGTTTGAAAACTCACCTATTTAATTGATTGTTATTGATAATTGATATTTCTTGCAGATTCGAAAAGCAGAAGAAGAAAAAATAAGTTAATTGAAAACTTTGGAAGGGCTGACGATGGAGGTCTTCCTGCCAGTTACTTTATATCGAGTGCATTCCCCTAATTTTGGATTTCAAGATAGTCTCTTCTGCCTTCGGATAGATATTTGTAAACAGCAGACAAATATAAATCATTACTTATTTAGAATAAGTGGAAAGCTATCAAAAAGTAAGTACAGACGTTTGATTATCCTTTTAACTGACAACGTTGAAATGCCTTATTTCAAAAACCTGGAAATAATTTTTCAAACTTTTCTTTCGAAAATTATTGGGATTACGAGCGGTCTTTAACATAAATTTTTCAATGAAATTGAAGGGGCTTTCGAATTCTGAATGATTTACCATAAAAAATGGGATTGTACGTTTCAGATATATCAGGTGTCCACTGGCGCAGCTAGGGCGGGGGGCTTTGGGGCTGCAGCCCCCCCAAAGATTCTAACAGTTTCAATTTTTTCTGAGTTCAATTTTTTGCAACTTTTGTATCTGTTGTATCATCAAGAATTGTTCAGTTCAGCCCCCCTCAAAACAAAATCCTGGCTGCGCCACTGCAGGTGTCCCAAGGTGAGTGGCCTACTAGATCAAATTCGTGTGTTTCAAAAATTACTCCAGTTTGATCAATATTTGAGATTTAAGTCAGAAAGGACCCCGCACATTTTGTATGGGAATTGCTCCCGGTGGATTTGGCTGAAAATTTGATATGATGTTCTACTATCCTTCTGATCAAATATCTCTACAGTCACGAAGCTGAAAAATGCATACTTTTAGGAGTTTTTTGCGATTTTTTGTATTCATTATGGCTTACGTATTACCGTTCACACAGAAATGTTTGAAATATTCCGAATTGACAGAATCTGCTTTCAATAATCACGAAATATTCTCAAACATTTCTGTGTGAACGGTTATACGTAAGCCATAATGGATACAAAAAATCGCAAAAAACTCCTAAAAGTATGCATTTTTCAGCTTTGTGACTGTAGAGACATTTGATCAGAAGGATTAGTAGAACATCATATCAAATTTTCAGCCAAATCCACCGGGAACCAATTCTCATACAAAATGTGCGGGGTCCTTTAGCAAGTTATTAGATATTGACTTTATCTATGTCACTGCTTTTGAATTATAGTTGTCAATTATACAGGATGGACAAAAAAATAATCATAATAATGAAAATAATAATCTAATAGGCCACTCACTTTGGGACACCCGATATACAGGGTGTTTGTATAAATTTATCATTTATTTCAGATTACTGCATTATAACAAAAAGCTTCATTTTATTTTATCATCTCAGCATAAAAAAATGTTACATTGATTAAAAGTTATCATTATACGAAACTATTAATTTGAATTGCGCCAGTTTTGATCAAAATGTTATCGATAAAAATAAAATTGAGTAATTTTTACTTTCTAATAATTAGATAGTAATTGATTTTTTTTTCAGGTCCAGAAGGTTAAATATGGAGTGCTACAAAAGGTATAGAAGAAATTAACAATTATGGATTTCATCTGATAATCACGGAACAAACAATATAGATGAGAAGTTTGAATTAGGAAATGAAGCACCATTCTTTAAATTATCTGACGGATTGCAGCAGGTTCTTCAAAATTACAAGTCAGCCGTTTCAAAGGATCATCTCTTTCCATAGCAACGACACAGTGACCTCAAGAGATGCTGATGAAACAGCAAACTATCAGTTGGAATATCTGAGTAGTATAACACCCAGTGGAATGCCCCATCACGAACTCCTTAAAGTAGGCGTACCGGTTATACTTCTTCGAAATTCAAATTCAAAGGATGAATTATTCAACGGTATAAGACTACTGGTATTATCTGTGACGAACTCCTTATTGAAAGCCAAAATTTTCACCCATCGTTCTAGCAAATGAATAACATTCATCTTTCGAATGGATCTTACATGCATGCAAACAAATAGGCATTTATCTTGGTTCTCCTGTTTTTTAACATAATCAACTTAACGTTGCGTTTTCGGGCTCGCAAATGAAACGCCGTAATGGTGATAGTAGATAAATCTTAAAATCAAGGTAAACTGATGAAATTTCAAAAGACATTTATACCAAAAATATAATTCATGACAGCAAATTGAATTTAATAAACATAACTATTTTTCTTCAAGTTTATTGATAATTCATTCAACATAATTAATCCAGTATTAGGCCAGTCAAAATGTGAAACTTTTAAGATTCGAATATTTATTTAGATTTCTTCTTCATGATGTCTGAAATGAATTATTGATCATGTCAGTCGTAGATTCACGAATATAGGTGACAGTACAATATACACATTAATTTTCTATTGATAATTCTTCATTCAATAATCTACAAATTGGTTACAAATAATAACAGCACTAAGTTATGTCTTTTTAAATATGAAGGTATATTTTTATAATTCCAATCACGTTGATTAATGAAATCGTCATTCTTTTTATGTAACTTTTGAATGAATTTTTCAAATAAATCATTAATATGCATTCATATCAACGATTGCTTCTTTCTTTGTCTTTAATTTTCCTATCTAGGTTTTTTGGCCAATGTTCACAAATCTGTATTTAGTAAAATGCATACAAATCTTTGTGTTAACGAACTTATGTTAATAATTCCGATATGAGCCACTCGAGAAGAATCCAGGTTACGATTTAGTGTGGTTTTTCATATAATAATTATTTTTTTAATTTGATTTAGAATGAGGTAAATCTAATCTATGGTTTTCTTCTATTCGAATTTTATTCAACTATTTAAATATTTTTTAAAGCTATTTCTTAACACGTTAACTGCCAACTCACTTTTCCTGAATCCTTCAAACCCAAATTTCTCCAAACTGATTCAAAATGCATTGAAATGAATTAGTTATTTTTACCAAAAAGGTTTTTTTTTGTATTTTCTTGAGAAAATTCCACAAAAAAAATCTGTCAGGCTCCTGTGCCTGACACGGCTTGAATGGTTGAATTTATAGTCATTGGGCCATGTCAGTCATTTTGTCAGGCACAGCTGTTTCAAAGCTGTTGACCTTGCCTTGTGTCAATTTTGAGCATGAATAATCATTTTCAATGTCTTTTTTTCTTTCAATATAATGTTACGATTTATAGCTATTTGTGACTCTGGTCAATGGCTTCCAATGCCCAAATGAACCATTTCTGCCTAAAATGTGTCAATTTGCGACATAAATAATAATTTCAATACCTTTTACTTATTCAATAATGTTGTTTTAACTCAATACTTCTTTTATTGGCTATTTGTGACTATTTCAATAAACAGTAAGAGCATTTTATAAATAATATTGTGTTTTATTCCATAACATACGAAAAATATTCTATAAGTTATGCCATAGGCAAAAAATTAGCAGGCCATGTAGAATATATCTTGGTTGGAGCCATGTCAGTCACCTCTGATAGAGAACAACACTGTAAAAGTGCCTGCTGGCGTACAGATATCGTTTGGAATGTGTATGTTTTTGTCAGTCACCGGTAGCTGACACGGCCTGACCAAAGAGTGAGTTTGTCAGGCACCGGTGACTGACATCGCAGTTAACGTGTTAAAACCTAAATGTTGATATACTCATTCAAATAAATAAACCTTACTGTAAATATTTCATTTTTTCATAAAATATATCCATATTTTTCTTTCGATAACGTTTTTTTTATAACCCAAAAATATTTTCAAGTGGTGAAAATATATGAATTTGCGAAATGAATGTTTTTTAATACCTTGAAAACATGAATTCCCAAAATGCTGATATATATGAACCTTTACATTTCATCGATTTATACATTAAATCGAGCTAAAATTTTGTTACTCCATCAACAATTTACTACTTGATAATATTTTTATTCAAGTTGATTCATATCAGAAACAGATTAATCATCTTAATTTAACTAAAAAATCAAGCAATACATCCATTTCATTATTATACCATTTTTTACGTTCATAATGATATGTTATAAAAACAATCCTACGTTCATTATGATATTATATAAAAAAAAATTATTATTTTGTTATGCTTTTAATACATTCAAGAATAATTTTTTTTCTAGATGACGAATCTTGATAATGGCGTTTGTTTCTGAATAGAATAAGTAACACAATGAAGTAATTATTTTTCAATTTTGTGAACTATTAGGCTTATTTTTGATGTTCATTTATAAATTCATTTTTCCCCTTCGAGTCACCTTGAGAAATTGCGATATTTCATGTTACTGGATAAAAATATAAATATCACGAAATATTTTCGAATAACTGCCAGACGTTCCATATACGACAATGGGTTGGAAAGAGATAGATGACCGTTGTCATTTTGGGTTGCCTATGCTATGCCCAGACTTCCGCTCAAGACGCAACCGTTCCAGTTATTCACGGTTCATTGCTCTTAACCATAATTAGATCGTCGGACCGCATATAATATTATAAAGCAAATATAACCCATTGAAAAATATAACATTATTCAATTCATAGTTGATGTTTATTAGATGAAATATTTTAATTTATTAATGAATTTACGATTATTATCAAATAAGAAAAAAAGAAAAATTTCACGTTATCAAAATTTCTATGGTTCCAGCAGTGAACTGTTGGCGCTAAATTTAACGAACTTTTATCGTCTAGATTCTAGAATAATCATTCCTCCTTCTTTCCACCGAAAACCATTGTACCTTGAAGACCTGTGAGATCTGTGAGTTTTTCATGAAATGTTATCTGATTAAATAATATAAATCTTTGAATATCACCGAATTAATTCAACAAAATATTTTAAAAAACTGTTTATACATCAATTATTTTCCATCAATTATAATATGTATTGAATATTATCTGTACATCTTTGATATAGCTATTTTCCCGCTAAATTTCCAACGAATAATAAGTTCATTTCTTTAAAATACATCTATGAAAATTGATAATAGATTTATAAATTTCACCTTGGAAAAAAATACTATTTAATTCCTGTTATTACTCATAATAATTATTTTTTTCATTCGTTTCGAGATTATTCGCATATGATAATTTGTTTAAATTTTAAATATTAATCCATTTAGTATAGAACTCATTGAAAAAATCTGATTCTACCATAATAATTGACTAAATTTTGATCGTATTAAAATCTGAATTAATGGAGAAATTGATTCATCCGGCCTTTGAATAAAGTAATTGTTTTCAATATATTAGAATATTTTGCAAAATAACCATTTTTTGTTCCCCTTTGAAAATTCCCTCAAGTCCATTTGAGATCATTCCCACTATGGCTAACTTGGTTGTACAGATCACAAAAGTTCATTACAGAAAATACATTCATTCTTCTTTTCATTATGTTACACTATATATATGGATTTTCAGATATTCATCATCATGCCTAAAAAAAGCAAAAGTAAGGGCTGGACCTACAGTAAGCAGGTGAAGGCAAATAAAAAAGCAGCACAAACAAAAATACAAGGTAACTTTCACATATTATCATCATATACTTATCAGATCTGCGTTTTACTACGGAACGTTGAATAATATCACATAAAGAATTTGATATTTTCAAATTTAATAATTATTCAAAAAAAAATCGTTCAGTTAATATTTTCACAATCTTTGCCTATAAAATTATCAATATCACACTAATATATCTAACTTAGTGATAGATAAAATTAACAATTATATAATTAACATTTTCAAAGTTTCAAGTTCAATTCATCAATAAATTTTTGCAGACAGAGTAAATCAGATTATTTTCCTTTATATACTGCCCTGAAATTGATATTAATGCAAAGAAGCAATACACAATAGTTCAACATTCAAAACGATTTTATTCATATATGGATATACTATTGAATTTTGCTATTTTAATTAAATTAAGTAAAAATGAGGAAAAATTATAATAGGTAATCTATTTTCCAAATAATGTATTCTATTTATTTTTCAATTCAAGTATAATAATAGCGATTTCAATATTTAATCATTCAAATCACAAATTTGTGCAATACATTATCACCTGTAACATTGATATATTGTAAATGAATATATATATATTCATATATATCGACTAAAAACGTAAAAAAAAATCCACAAGATACAACTTATTTATGAAATACCTATAATTGAAAGCATAAGGGAACTGGTGCGCAACAGAAAACATAGTAAATTGTCCTCGGGTCGCACTATAAGATAATTCTGTTGAGCATCAGTTTCCCAACTGGAAACGCTAAAGATCAGTTAAAAAAATATTATATGATGCTATAAAAGTCTTTCGGTTACCGCCAATGTACATAAAAAATATATGATAAAACCTTCAATCATTAAATTGACAATCAATCGTATCAAAACAGAATATTTAATAGAGAATAATTTAACATTGGGAAAATAAGAAAAAAGCTGCTATAAACATATTAATTTGATAAAAATAAAATCAATTATTCAGTAATTAAATTTTGTTTTTAAAATTGGATTGATATCAACATTTCGAATATCTTCTAATATTTGATTGCAGCAAGATTTCCATTTAAATGAACCCGAGTACCTTTAGCAATAAATATCAGCAATATTCTGTTTCTTCCTTTTGTGAACTCCACGATTCAAATAATTATTTTTTATGCATAATATAGGAAATTTGTGGAACTCGGGGACAGCTCTCCAGCCGTGAGAAGGCGTTGTGGGTGGCGTTGGGGGCGGCAGGGGCGAATGTATTTCCAAAATATTTTTATCAGGAATCCTGCCACCTTGAAATTTTAGAAATTCGTTTCTTATGGGTAGAGAATGATAATGTAATACTCGGTTTCAAATATCCGGCCGTCAGAGAGGCGGTGGAGGCGGGGGCAGAGGTGTACAAGCAATATTTTACTAGGAATCCTACCACCTTGAAATTTTGGAATTTCGTTACTAATGGGTAGAGAATGATAATGTAATACTCGGTTTCAAATATGCGGCCGTCAGAGAGGCGGTGGAGGCGGGGGGCGTTCCAGCAATATTTTTACTAGGAATCCTGCCACCTTGAAATTTTGGTAGTTTGTTACTTATGGGTTTAAAATGATAATGCAATACTCGGTTTCAAATATCCGGCCGTCAGAGAGGCGGTGGAGGCGGGGGCGTCCCAGCAATATTTTTACTAGGAATCCTGCCACCTTGAAATTTTGGAAATTGGTCACTTATAGGTAGAGAACGATAATGCAATACTCGGTTTCAAATATCCGGCCGTCAGAGGGGCGGTGGAGGCGGGGGTGTTCCAGCAATATTTTTAATAGGAATCCTGCCACCTTGAAATTTTGGAGTTTGTTACTTATGGGTAGAGAATGATAATGATGCAATACTCGGTTACAAATATCCGGTCGTCAGAGAGGCGGTGGAGGCGGGGGCGTCTCAGCAATATTTTTACTAGGAATCCTGCCACCTTGAAATCTTGGGAATTCGTTACTTTGGGGTAGAGAACGATAATGTTATACTCGGTTTCGAATATCCGGCCGTCAGAGAGGCGGTGGAGGCGGGGGCGTTCCAGCAATATTTTACTAGGAATCCTGCCACCTTGAAATTTTGGTAGTTTGTTACTTATGGGTTTAAAATGATAATGCAATACTCGGTTTCAAATATCCGGCCGTCAGAGAGGCGGTGGAGGGGGGGCGTCCCAGCATATTTTTACTAGGAATCCTGCAACTTGAAATTTTGGAAATTGGTCACTTATAGGTAGAGAACGATAATGCAATACTCGGTTTCAAATATCCGGCCGTCAGAGGGGCGGTGGAGGCGGGGGTGTCCAGCAATATTTTTATAGGAATCCTGCCACCTTGAAATTTTGGGAGTTTGTTACTTATGGGTAGAGAATGATAATGCAATACTCGGTTTACAAATATCTGGTCGTCAGAGAGGCGGTGGAGGCGGGGCGTCTCAGCAATATTTTTACTAGGAATCCTGCCACCTTGAAATTGGGAATTCGTTACTTTTGGGTAGAGAACGATAATGTTATACTCGGTTTCGAATATCCGGCCGTCAGAGAGGCGGTGGAGGCGGGGGCGTTCCAGCAATATTTTACTAGGAATCCTGCCACCTTGAAATTTGGGTAGTTTGTTACTTATGGGTTTAAAATGATAATGCAATACTCGGTTTCAAATATCCGGCCGTCAGAGAGGCGGTGGAGGCGGGGGCGTCCCAGCAATATTTTTACTAGGAATCCTGCCACCTTGAAATTTGGGAAATTGGTCACTTATAGGTAGAGAACGATAATGTAATACTCAGTTTCAAATATCCGCCGTCAGAGAGGCGGTGGAGGCGGGGGGCGTCCCAGCAAAATATTTTACTAGGAATCCTGCCATCTTGAAATTCAAGACTTTCGTTACTTATGGGTAGAGAATGATAATGCAATACTCGGTTTCAAATATCCGGCCGTCAGAGGGGCGGTGGAGGCGGGGGTGTTCCAGCAATATTTTTACTAGGAATCCTGCCACCTTGAAATTTTGGGAGTTTATTACTTATGGGTAGAGAATGATCATGCAATACTCGGTTTCAAATATCCGGCCGTCAGAGGGGCGGTGGAGGCGGGGGTGTTCCAGCAATATTTTTACTAGGAATCCTGCCACCTTGAAATTTTGGGAGTTTGTTACTTATGGGTAGAGAATGATAATGCAATACTCGGTTTCAAATATCCGGCCGTCAGAGAGGCGTGGAGGGGGGGGGCGTCTAAGCAATTTTTTACTAGGAATCCTGCCACCTTGAAATTTTGGGAATTCGTTACTTCTGAGTAGAGAACGATAATGTTATACTCGGTTTCGAATATCCGGCCGTCAGAGAGGCGGTGGAGGCGGGGGCGTCTCAGCAATATTTGTACTAAGAATCCTGCCACCTCGAAATTTGGGAATTGGTCACTTATGGGTAGAGAAACGTTAATGTTATACTCGGTTTCAAATATCCGGCCGTCAGAGAGGCGGTGGAGGCGGGGGCGTCTCAGCAATATTTTTACTAAGAATCCTGCCACCTTGAAATTTTGGGAATTGGTCACTTATGGGATGAGAACGATAATGTTAAACTCGGTTTCAAATATCCGGCAGTCAGAGAGGCGGTGGAGGCGGGGGCGTCTCAGCAATATTTTACTAAGAATCCTGCCACCTTGAATTTTGGGAATTCGTTACTTCTGGGTAGAGAACGATAATGTTGTACTCGGTTTCAAATATCCGGCCGTCAGAGAGGCGGTGGAGGCGGGGGCGTCTCAGCAATATTTTTACTAAGAATCCTGCTACCTTGAAATTTTGGGAATTCGTTACTTCTGGGTAGAGAACGATAATGTTATACTCGGTTTCAAATATCCGGCCGTCAGAGAGGCGGTGGAGGCGGGGGGCGTCTCAGCAATACTTTTACTAAGAATCCTGCCACCTTGAAATTTTGAGAATTCGTTACTTCTGGGTAGAGAACGATAATGTTGTACTCGGTTTCAAATATCCGGCCGTCAGAGAGGCGGTGGAGGCGGGTGCGTCTCAGCAATATTTTTACTAAGAATCCTGCCACCTTGAAATTTTGGGAATTGGTCACTTATGGGATGAGAACGATAATGTTATACTCGGTTTCAAATATCCGGCCGTCAGAGAGGCGGTGGGCGGGGGTGTTCCAGCAATATTTTTACTAAGAATCCTGCCACCTTGAAATTTGGGAATTGCTCACTTATGGGATGAAAACGATAATGTAAAACTCGGTTTCAAATATCCGGCCGTCAGAGAGGCGGTGGAGGCGGGGGTGTTCCAGCAATATTTTTACTAAGAATCTGCCACCTTGAAATTTTGGGAATTGGTCACTTATGGGATGAGAACGATAATGTAAAACTCGGTTTCAAATATCCGGCCGTCAGAGAGGCGGTGGAGGCGGGGGCGTCTCAGCAATATTTTTACTAAGAATCCTGCCACCTTGAAAATTTGGGAATTGGTCACTTATGGGATGAGAACGATAATGTAAAACTCGGTTTCAAATATCCGGCCGTCATTTCGGTTTTCGAAATGGTCAGTGCCGAGCATGAGACAACTGTTATAGCGATTTGGTTTGAAAAACATAAGAAATTTTTTTATAAATATAAGAAATGGCCCATTTTCAATAGGGTGTAACAGATTTTAATGCTCCTCTGATGAATGCTGTTCTAGATTCATGGAATAACATGACAATGAGGGAGTATTTGAAATCGTGTTATAAGCTGATACTTGAGAAGGATTCACTATCGTGCGCAAAATTTATTATACTGAAATTGTGTTGTGCTCATTTATTGAAAAATATTTCTAAGGATGTTTGTGCTATCATTCCAGATAAAGAGCACAAACACTTCATAATCGAAAATATAGGAGCGATGTTCAATTTCGATAGTTTATGGCTGGCATCCATCTGGATGAAACACCTCACTATATTGTTACTTTCCTCTAATGTAACAGATCACTTGAAATATCTTTCACCTCATTGACAAAAATCAGTAACAGTAATTCAGCTGACTCATCTGAAATTGAAAATATTAAACTATTTATTCCTACTGAATTCCACGCAGACCATAAAGATTCAACTATATATAATTCTAGTCCATTTTACCATCACTTCAAAAGCATAGCACAAATGCAACAGATTGATGAAAAGGTGAAACAAAAATATTTCTACTCGCCCGAACTGCTTGACACTATTCTAAAAAAATATCTTAGTTACTATCCTCTCTGGTGTGGCGTGAATTCGACTACTATTGAAAATGAACGCTACAGCAATGCAATCGTTGAAAATTGGTTTGGTTTTGTTAAAATGTTCTATTAAATAGTCTCCCGAATCAAAAATGCACAAGATTTCTGAGAGCTATAAGGCAACGGGTATTATCATTGTTTAAGGAGAAGATAGTTAGTTACTCGCCCTGCTAAGGGCATTGGATGTGTGTGCGTATGTGGGGGTACCTATTAGAATTATGTGGCAAACTCTGAATTTTTAGGGTCCATCCTAATACGCCCTCTTGGCGGATACTTGAATAATTACTTATCGGTAAAGAGGTTTCTACTTCTGCTATGAAACTATATTTTTTTGATGACGTGAAGTTTGAAGAATCGAAAACTGAGTAAATTCCAACACATTTTCGTCGATGAAAGACCGGCGTGATAGTGAAGTTTGTCCGGAAAAGTTATCCTGCAAATAGCTGAGTACGCCCGAACGTTCATTGGCGTGCGGGATAA
>CM024240.1:6848604-6901737 GCA_013421045.1 Propylea japonica
CATACATGTACTATTGACAATATACAGGTGTCAAGGCGATTGACGTGATTTTTTGAGTGGTTTTTTGAATTTATTTTGCTAGCTAGTTTTGAAAAGTTCATATCTTTTTAGGAAAGTGAGAATTTTGCAGTTTTATTTTTATCATGGTTGTCCTGAATATTATTATTATTATTTACAAAATAAGAGTTGAGGATAACCTATATAACTCAAAGAAAATACAATTGTTTCATTGAAAAAAATTATTTAGTTTCCTGAAGTTTCTGCAAGTTACCCAATAAAAGCTTGAAAGCTAATAGAAAATACTATTCACTTCATAAATTTCAAAAATCCTTTCCTTCAATTTGAATACATGATCGACAACGTTCTAAAAAGTGACGTGTCAATTAGCTCTCTGTAAAATCTCCAAAAAAAGTCGATGAGGTTGAGTTCTGGAGAACGCACAGGCCATTCGATCGGCCCTGCACGCCCAATCCATCTTTCTGAAATCGATTTTTTCATTTGAGGATTTTAAAAAGAGCTGGTGTACGAGGAATGGTGCAACAAAGAAACAGAAACTTTCAGAAGCGGAAAGAAAAATTGAACAAGAATATCGAGTAGCTTCAAGCAATTGACACGCCACTTTAGAAAGTTGTCGACTACTTATGTATTCAAATGGGAGGAACGGATTTCCAAAATTTATGGAATGAATAGCAATTTTTCAGTGTTATGTGCTTTCTATTTCCTATAACAAAACAGCTAATTTTACAACCAGCAATTCTGACGATTGTTAACATTTTTTGTCGGCGGTGAGACCAAAATTATTGTAGAAATTAAACGATCTTCAGTTATTTCACAAGAATTTCAATTAAAATCTATTCAAAATTCCATTTTCACCATAAAAATGATAAAAAAAGAGAAAAACCATTTTTATCGGCTTTCAATGATTTTAAGCCCATCACCAAAATTTTGATCAAGTACTGTCTTGTTCCTATGTTTGTAGCTTAGGATTCCGCGAAGTTTTTCAACTTAACCATAAGCTAAAAAACACCTTTTTGTATTTCTAAATCGAAAATGAATGTTTGAGTATAACCTACTGAAAATTGAAGTTCTAGCTTTCAAACCTTCTTTGAGTAACTTGCAGAGACTTCAGAAACCTAAGTTTTTTTTTAACAATAAACATTCAGAGGAACATGTTAAAAAAATTAAAACTGCGAAATATTCACTCCATAAGAAGATATAAATTCTTCAACCCAGCTGGCAAAATACATCTTAAATAAAAAATCATAGCTCGAGAACTAAAAATGATCGGAAAAGTTTATAGGATTAAAATCAGAAATAGAGAGCAGCTTAGTATAATAATTTTCGAGGAATGCAATATCTTGAAGCAAAATTAATCCCTCATTAGGAAGTCAATTGGAAATTTAATAAAAAATGTCGCGAATTTGTATTCAAACGAGGAGAAATCATTTCGAAAATTTTTCGTGAATGATGTGTTAATCATCAGTTTTTCCTTTGGAAATATATAAGTTTATTATGTACTAGTTGTTGTGGATATTTAGATTTGTGGAGGTAAGTATGAGGATATTTTCAGGATCAAATGATTGTATACACGAGAATATGAATTATTAAAAATGTAGTTCGTATTTGGAAAACCTACTTTAGGAAAGAACAAGAGCTTCGTATCATTGGAAGATACAGTTTTATTATGCAGCTCAGAATATCCTCACTGCCTTGAAGCGAAATAACGATATTGTACGTCTATGAATTTTTTTCTAGAAAACCCGATGAACTCGTACCAAAAAAAATAAAACTTTTCAGTAATGTGAACTTATGATTGAATTTCAAGCAAGAAGTTTTGAAAACAGGATGTACAGGGTGTTTTTTTCTCAACCTGCAAATTCGATCTGAACTTACCCAATTTAAAGTACCCTGTATTTTTGAAAATGTGTAACAATCATTGAACTTGCATAACCATTACGTTCCACGCTGAACAAATTACCAAGATCGATCAAGCCATACTACAGTTATGAATAAAAGAAAAATCGGTCAAATCACCCTGTAGACTACCCCCCAACCATAAACCACAAATTGTTTCGAAACTGCCTTGAATAGGGTAAACTTCTCCTAAAATCTGAGGATCTCCTCCGAAATCACCCTGTATAAGGTATTCATGAATGGATTACCTAGGAGACTTTTTCCTTCAAACATGATTGTGATGAATAATATTGAATATTACTTATACTTGGGTTAGTGTCAAAGATCGGACAGTGTCGAGAAACGTGAAAGGTAGACTACTCAATAGTAATAGTAATAGTAATCTTTATTCATGCCTTACAATTAAAAAACATTGTTTGCACTCGTCAATATAAAATATAGAGTAAATCCTCATATATACATTTATGATAACACATATAAAATATGGAGCAAATACAATATAAAAATAATGATAATAATACAAATTTACACATATAACATATTCACACATGAAACTATTCAATGAATGAATATATACACTAAAAACAAAGACAAACTGAGCAAAAAACAAAATCTCTCACAGGTATTGGTTCAGATCACAATTTAAAAAACTCATCGATGTCGTAAAATGCACCCTTCATTAAAATACTTCTTACAGCATTTTTGAAAATATTTAAAGACATAACTTTGAAATGAGATGGAACTCTGTTATATAATTTGATGGACATATAAAGTGGCCCTTTTTGGGATGAAGTTAGTCTACAAAAATCTTGTTTCAAAAGATTTCTACCTCTAGTACTATACTCATGGGTGCTTCCATTTCTCATGTAATCATTCTTGTTTTTATGAGCGTGAATTAATGATTCTAAAATATAGATACAGGGAAAGGTCAAGATCTTGTGAGCGATAAATGTCGTTTTACAATCTTCCCTGTATTTCAAACCAGCAACAATTCTAACAGCCCTCCTTTGAAGAGCGAAAATACGATTTCTTGAGGAGCAGTTACCCCATGCTAATATTCCATACCGTAGCATCGATTCCACCAAAGAAAAGTAGGCCAACCTCAATACTCCACCTGACAACTTGTTCGACATCGACTTGAGCAAAAATATATTTTTTGACAACTTTTCAGCCAGGTGACCAACGTGAACGTCCCACCGGAGGCAACTATCAACAAACACACCTAAAAATTTTGTGGATCCTGCAAGATTCACATCAGTCTTCTTCAGAGAAAAACAAGTTCAACAGTCTTCTCCTTGTTTGCAACCAGCTCATTCGACATAAACCATTCAAAGGCTCTATCCCTTGCGGTGGTACTTTCCTCTAGAAGCTTAGCTAAATCAGATGAACCTGTAGATATAGTTGTGTCATCCGCAAAAAGTATGGTGAAAAATAAATTCAGGAAATTGGAAAGGTCATTAATGAAAATAAGAAATAGTATAGGTCCCAAAACTGACCCCTGCGGGATACCAAATGAAATCTCCCGTTCATCGGACCACTCATCATTGAAAAATACTGATTGAGTTCTACCTGATAGGTAAGAAGATATAAGAGCACAACCGTTCTCGGAGCATCCATACGCACGAAGCTTCCCGAGTAGAATAGAGGTGGAAACGCAATCAAAGGCTTTCGCCAAGTCGAAGAACAACGAACACGACCACTTACCCTCCTCAAAACAACTCAGAGTATGATCGATGAAAGCCAAAATTGCATCAGATGCACTTCTTCCCTTTCTAAATCCAAACTGCGCCACACTAAACAAATGGTTGGATTCGAAATAGTGCACCAATTGAGAGCAAAGTAGTTTTTCGAAAACTTTAGATAGAATTGGCACTAAAGATATTGGCCTATAGTTTTGTAACTGATCAACATTGCCTTTTTTAAATAAAGGGATGACTTTGGAAATTTTTAGACAGCTAGGATATGTATTGTTGACAATACATAAATTGAACAGCTTTGTTAGTGGTATTACGAGACTGTTTACATTTCTCTTTATCAACACTGACGACAATCCATAGAAATCTGTACTCTTACTATTTTTCAATGTATTTATAGCATTTCTTACATCGTTAAATGAAACCTCAGAAAAAGAAAAGGGTTTCTTACCCTCAACTGTCACCAAGCTTATAGGATCATGAACTTTATTGCTTTTCCCTCAACAGTTTTCTCTGCAATTGTTGCGAAATAATTATTGAATTCTTGAGGAGAGATAGAAGGGTCGTGGTCCCTCTTTGGAGTGTTTCTCATATTATTGATAAGGTTCCACATTGTACGAGAGCGATTATTAGAGTTCTTTATAATTTTATCATTAGCTTTTATTTTAGCCTGCCTAATCCTACTTCTATAAGTTTTCCTAAGTTTATTACGAGCAGTTAGAAGATCATCAGTTTGGTAGCGTAAATACATATCATTCAACAAGTTCAAGCAACCACGTATTTCCTGTAATTCCGTAGAGAACCACTTCACACCCCCATCACTCTTCTTTGCCTTAATCTTTCTCAAAGGAAAAGAAATTAAAAATGAGTCAGTTATTATTCTATTGAAAATGCTGAAACGTTCATCAACATTCAAACCGTCATTATTCAGGAAGTCCCATGAAATATTACATAAAATATCATGAAATAAGTTAAAACCTTTTTGAGTCAGAGGGCGAACGCATCTCAGCACATTGCCTCCGGATTTTACATCAGTCACATCATCCACACTAACCACCTGAGCTCTGTGATCGGAACATTCGAAGTCAACAACCTGTGAACTGAAATTATCGAGAGAAAAGTTTACGAATACATTGTCAATGCAATTTGTACCCCTTGTGGGTAAAGAAACACAACGAACAAAGCCATTTGCGGCGAATAAATCACAAAATGAATTACATTTTAAGTCAGGGGCATTAAAACATAAATTGAAATCACCTAATATAACAACAGGTTCAGTCAAGTTTTCAAAAATAACAAAAATTTTTCAAACACATTCATAAATTTGTGGAAGTCACCATTTGGTGATCTATACACTGAAATCACAGTCAAGTTAAGATCTATTAGTCTAATTGATGAAATTTCACAATCAATTTCAATGGAAAGATCATTCAGAGCATCACAGTAAACATAACTTACAGATGGGCGACTTATTATAAGATCATGAAAAAAAGAGTTGATGTAACTTAAAAGTCAATTGATGATCTCCTGTATGTGATGCATAACCATTTATTGTTGAATACGTACATTGATTATCTCCAAGAGAAGTGTTCGATTGTATTAACTGATTTGCTCACACTGTAGTCAGTAATTTTTGTGGGAAATCTCAATATCGAAGTGTTCTATTTCGTACTACATTTCTTCAAATTATACAAACCAAATGTTTCATTCTTCCACATTTTTCGGCAATTCTCGGATTCTGTCAGAGTTATAGTCATACATTCTAAAAATTTTGGAAACCTGACAACTGCACTTGTTGGTGTGCTGTATACGGTTAAAGATTTGAATCTTCTGACATGATGAATTATTACTTTCAAAAATACTCAACAAATAGACTCGTATTACGTCATTTTCACCTGAATTTTCGATTAAGCTACTTAAAGAGTGATTACTTAGAGTTTAGGTATCGATACACAACCGTAAACGAGACCTGTCGTCTGAAAAATGCTTCAAGAATCTTTTGAATGGATGTAAGGTACGCTTGAACATAATCTGTCCGAAAGGTATTGAAAAAAATATTTATTTTTGATGAAATAATGCTGAAATAGACCATCTGAATCATTGAGATGTAACTTCTGAAAAAGGAAATAGATCAATATGGATGATAGATTTGCTATCGGTCTGAAAGGATCGATAAAGAATGAAGTTACTGTGTTTCCATGTTGCTGGTGATTTATTCTTTGTGTGACTCTGCGGGGTTATAAATGAACACTAAGCATCAGATTTTCTGTTGATGGAAATGTGTATTAGGTTGTTGAAGAACACACTAAAACATTCTTTTAGTTTTGGCATTTATTACAACAATTAAAATCTAGCGAAATATATTTATAAATAACAACCTTACCCAAATAAATGAAAAATATAAGAGGTACATCATTCTCTTCTGGATGAATAATAAAAAAGAAATTATGTTTTTCGATTTGAAATAATATTTACAAACTCAATAATGAGAAATGATAATAATTATTACAGCTACACTTTTGTCATCACAATGAATCACAGGGTAGGTACACTAATTGCATCACTGACACTGAATTCTATTTTTAAGTCATCCGAACCTTTATCAAGGAAAGAAACATTCTCATTGATCTCAACCCATTCTGGTAATTCTCCATAAATTTTCAGATCTCTTGCTTCATCATTGGAATATTTCAGAATAACGTCAGCCTTTGCATCTTGGTAGTCACGAAGCCCAATTAATATAAAGTCACCTTCTTTTATCCATACCTTATTACGAAGTTTTCCACGGATAATGCACAACCTTCTTTTTCCATCGATGCACATAGCTTCTAATCGACAATTTCCTAACATCTTAGTAACTTCAGCATATTCTTGACCATTTTCTCTGAAAACTAACTCACGTTTATGGATAACTGTTTTATTTTCGTTCTTGTCTTTCCTTCTGTATCTTCCTCCTTTTCCTTTATTCTCACGAATCTTCTCCTTAATCTCTATCATCTTGTTCAAATGATATTCGCTCCAATCACTATTCACTCGGACTTATGTACTTACACACTGGCTATTTCTTCGAATTAAAGGTGAACACAATTTTGCACTCTGTTTCTAAGTTGACTATTTTTTATTCACTTGTAATTTGTATTTATCGACTAGTCTACTTGTACTTGTCGATGGTTTGGGTTGAATTGACTGACTTGGGCCGTTTCCAAGGGTTAAGTATCTTGGTCCGTTCAGTTACAGACGCCCTTTCTGGAAAGGGAGGGGGCGTTTCAGTATCATTAAAACTACCTGTTATTGGCTTTACTTGAGAACTGAACAGAAGTAGCGTGGTAATTACTAGAGGAGAGATTTGAAGATGAGTAAATGATGATTATGATACATTTGAAATGTTATATTTGGAGCTGCCAATATAACGGAAGAATTTTATATTGCACTACGAATATTTCTAGACAAATGTCTTATAAATTTAAAACTTTGAAAAAGCCAGATGACCAACTAATTAAAGTCAGCCAAAGTTCATTTGGTTACAAGATAACAACAAAATACATCTTCTGTAAAGACAATCATTATGCAGGGTGATTCAATGGTAAATGGGCGGAAGCTAAGGGTTGGTAGAGAACGCTGAGGCGAGTTACGATAACCAAGATACAGAGTATTTTATTTATGGTTTGATTTAAAGAAAACTCTCTGTGGCTGGAGGCAAGATTCGATGAAATTGAAAAACGTCAAACGTCTATTCGAATACACTATGCTTCTGACTGCTGAACGTGTAAAAAAAGCACAATACATCGCTTCATTTGAAACGGCATGTAATTTTAGCAATAAAAACTCTGAAAATATCAGACCAACTGTTGAAGCTGGGCAGATTAACATAAACAGTGATTACTCCATGAAAATGTTCACAATAATAATCAGAATATCGGACTTCTTCCTAAGCAAAGCCTTGAGCAGGAGATTTTGAGTTTTGAGCGCTGGTTCATTGGTGGAGCAATAAGACTATCATGTCAAAATTTTTTATGAGACTTGAGATTGATACTAAATATAGAAATGGATAATATTAGCACGACATATTCTAGAAATTATTCAAAAATTGAAATATTTTTATAATAAATAATTGAAACAAAATTAAATTCTGTGGTTCTGATGATGCGATTGTCTTAAAATCTCGCATGAACATTCAGTGTATTAGTCTGACAAAATAAATTTCACTCGAAACAGATATCCTGTTATGAAAATATAGAGATTCTTCTGTTCAATATTCCAATTGAATTTTTTATGGTTTTTTAACAATATGGCCACAAAATTCCGCATGAACCTTCAGTATATCATCCTAAATTTCACTCGAATCGGATATCATTTCATGGAAACATGACTTTTCTGTTTATCAATATTTCAATTGAGTTTTCTATGGTTCTGGTTACATTATGACAACAAAATTTTTCAAGAGGCTCATTATGAGCATCTTGCATGTCTGAGCAACATTTCATTTCATTTTGACTGGGATATTAAGGAACAAAAAACAATATTTGTGGAACACCTGTACGATTAGGCTGGTTGACGAATTCAACACGAGGCATTTGAGAACCTAACCCACCCTGAAAATTTCAAGTTTTCAGGACAATCTCTTCGATAGTTATCGTACTAACGGATGGACGGACGGCCCCACGGACAGAATATAATTTGACCACGAGTTTGTCATCAGGAAGTCGAACCCTATCGTTTGAGACCATTTTCGGCTTAAAATTCGAAAATTACAAAGATTTGGGCCAAACGATAGAGCTTTCGTTTAAATAGAACGAGCGCTCAAAAATAATGAATAAAAAATTCGGAATTTTTTTTAGAATTTCCTTCGAATAAATAGTTTCGATTTGTTAGTATTTGGTAACCTACAGTCGATGTTTGTGAATATTATCATCATAATTCAATGAACTCCATTATATGCTTATCGGTGTGGTTTATGCATCCACACCGATTTCTATGGCAAACATCATCATTAAGACAGAAGCTATAACACCTTGTTCATTTCTGAAAAACCGTAATTCAAAATTGAGTACCTTTTGGTGTTATTCCATTCTTTCATGAATCACTTCGCTATTTAAATCTCTGAATGAATAATACCTAGAAGAAGCTATTTAGTTCGTATAACGTTGTGAAAGAAAACGACCATACCGAGATCCGAGACCCCTCAAATGACCCATCCTTCTTGTTATTTGCTGTCAAAGGTACTGCCCTGTTTTGTCACTTGGTACAAAGGCGCAGCATGAGGTAGGGCAAAGATTACTTTCAGTTTATTTCATTCAGATTCGGTATTTCTCATCGTGATTGATATATTCATGAGACATAAATAGTTATTTAATCAACAAGGTTATTAAAGACAGCGACTAATGATCAAGATATTTAAAAGCGTTAATGGTTCGAGACCATTAGTCGCCAGATTAATACTAGAGTTGATTACAAGATTTTCCCGACTACCTCAATATGAATTGTGTATAAATTATTTATTGAAATATATTCTCATTTTGCACAAGAGATACATTTGACATAATACAATTTCTGAGTTTTTTTGTTTCAGTAGAGTTTCGACATTTTTCGTATTGCTTATGAATACTTTGTCTACGGTTACGCGATGTTATGTACCACCGGTGGAACATGACGACTGATGCTCACCTGCATCTCCAATAACGGCTAGGTACATAGACCATTCGGAAAACAAGTTACGGCTGTACGTAAAGGTGGTACATTACATGTGGTACCAACAAAAACCAAATGACATGTTGGAAAATGTGTTCGTGAATCTTGAACCGTGGGCGATTCATACCACTGACATCTACCTATCAATTATATTTAATGCGTTTTCAGACAGTTGTTTTAGAAACACAGGTGGGTAGTCAGTTTAATGAAATGACTGGTTATCGCTAGTGAAAGTTAAATATGGATTCATTAGAATTGAGGACACATATAGAATAACATAACTCCCTATATCTTCTTATTTCTGACAAGATCAACTTATTTTTGGATATTTTCAATCGGTGGTAATTTCAGAGCCCGTTTTACTTGAACGGGTGATATCGTTTTTACCAAATCTCAAGAATTTCGAACAACAGAATATGCATCTATCAGGCTTCTGTCGATCAGTTCATTCAAACCAATCCAACTGTTTTTATTGGAGATTTAAACCTAAATATTAGAAGACTAGTCTCCCCAACCAGAAGAATAGTGATCTCGAATATCTCACCGTGTATTACCCATGAAATAGTCACCGAAGTTATACAAAATCTTGGACTTAAACTTGACTCCCCCGTTTCATTCCTTAAAGCCGGAATTCCTATAGAAAAGAAATCACATATCCTCAGCATCCGAAGACAGGTTTACATCTTTCCCCCAAGTGAAAATTATGAGTTACAAACGTCAACACTCATTCAATACGACGGCAATGACAATAGGATATTTCTATCGACCGACAAGATGGAATGCTTCATATGTCGACAAACTGGCCATATAGCATGAAACTGTCCAAACCCACAACCAGAACAACCAAATAATACCCAACCAATAACACCTCCACTGATACCTCAAGCAAGTGAAACACCCGCTCTCAACAGAGGATTATCAGGATATTATCATCCAGTGATCAGAATAGTCAATCAGAAAGACATACCGAAACTGAATCCATAGAAGCTTGCTTTATCCAAAAATAATTTATGTAAAAATAAAGCTACACCCATAGGTGATACCTTTAACCAAAATGGGGAGGAATTATGTAATGCCAACCCTGGATTCCTTCAGCCAAGATAATCTTATTAGAGCTTTTCTAATTCATATACCTATAGTCCGTTCACTAAAGGTTGACTTGTCGGTTGGCCATGATAATTTGACATATTCCACTGTGGAGATTAACATTTTAGGTTATTATGTTTATTTTCTTGTCAGATTGATACGCAATGTTGTCAATATTGCATAGAGTTGTCTGATAACTCGCAAGCTCGTAGGACGAGGCCGGGTACATTCGGCAACATTGAATTTATTTTACGTTATGACAGCAAATACTGCCAACTTCAGATAAATAAAGAAACGCCTACTATGTGCTCAACCTTTCGTGAACGGAGTATATGTTATAACGTGCATAATTGCAACTCAACTTTTCTGCTGACTTTAGACAATATGATCATAAAATGATTGTGAATGCCTCTCTCGAGGAGATTAAGTATCGAGACATTGTACGCTTTGCTTCACTTAATGAAGTTGATTTTTTAAAAATACAGTTTTTCTCCCTCAAAACAAAATTATATATATGTTTCAAAAGCAACTGTCTGAAAAAGCATTGAATATAATTGATAGGTAAATGTTAGTGGGATGAATCATACACGGTTGAAGATTCATGAACACATTTTTCAACACGTCATTTGGTTTTTGGTTGGTACCACATGTAATGTACCACCTTTACGTACAGCCGTAACTTGTTTTCCGAATGGTCTATGTACCTAGCCATAATTGGAAATGCAGATCACCATGTACCACATGTAGTCTTCGTATCAGTCGTCATGTACCCCATTGGTACATAACAACGCGAACGTGTTTTAATCAATTGAGATCTTAAAATTTTTTTTTTCGCCGACCTCCAAAGAAAAGGATATTTTAATGTGTACCAAATTCAGCATTGAAAACCCATTTTAATGTTCAATTTATGCTATTTTAATGTGCAATCCTCATGGCAACGGTACACAAAGTATTCATGGGCAATATGAGAAATGTCAAAACTCTACTGGAACATAAAAACATAGAAATTGTATTATGTCAAATGAATTTCAATTAATAAATTATATACAAGTCATATCGAGGTCGTCGGAAAACCATTAACGCGTTTGCTCCGCTCACGCGTTAAAATATCTTACCGAATTACCGAATCTGAATGAAATAAACGGGAAGTAAACTTTGCCCTTTCCCTTGCTACGCCTTTGCACCAAGTGACAAAACAGGGCAGTACCTTTGACAGCAAATAACAAGAAGGATGAGACATTTAAGGGGTCTCGGATCTCGGTATGGTTGTTTTCATTCACAACGTTATACGAACTAAATAGCTTTATGCTTCTTCTAGGTATTCAGTGATTTAAATAGCAAAGGGATTTAAAATGAATAGAATAACACCAAAAGATACTCAATTTTGAATTAGGGTTTTTCAGGAATAAACAAGTTTGCTCGTTCTATTTAAACGAGTGCTCCATTGGTTTGCCCAAATCTCTGTAATTTTCGAACATTAAGCCGAAAATGATCTCAAACGATAGGGTTCGACTTCCTGATGACAAATCCGTGATCAAATTGAATTCTATCCGTGGGGGGCCGTCTGTCCATCCGTTAGTACGATAACTTTTGAAGAGATTGTCCTGAAAACTTGAAATTTTCAGGGTAAGTTCGGTTCTCAACTGCCTCGGTTGATTTCGTTAACCAGCCAAATCATACAGGTGTTACACAAAATATGGTCATTCAAAATTTTTGTTCCTCAATATTTCAATCAAAACGAAACCTATCGAAATGAAATGTTGCACCCACATGCAAGATGCTCATAATGAGCGTCTCATGAAAAATTTTGTTGCCAAAGTGTAACCAGAACCATAGAAAATTCAATTGAAATATTAAACAACAGAAATGTCATGTTTCCATGAAAAGATATCCGATTCGAGTGGAATTTATTTTGAGAATAAAGGATGATATGCTGAAGGGTCATGAGGAATTTTGTTGCCCTATCGTTTACAGAATCATAGAAAATTCAATTGGAATATTAAAAAAAAGAATCTCTATATTTTCATAACAAGGAATCCGATTCAAGTGAAATTCATTTTGTGAGTCGAGACTAATACACTGAATGTTCATGCAAGATTTTTAGACGATCGCATCATCAGAACCATATAATTAAATTTTTTCAATTATTCATTTTTAACATATTTCAATTTTTGAACAATTTCCAGCATATGTTGTGCTAATATTATCCATTCATATATTTGGTATCAATCTAAAGTCTCATATGAAATTTCGAGATAAAAGTCTTATTGTTCCACCAATGAACGAGCGCTCAAAAGGTTCTGCTCAAGTTTTTGCTTGATTTTTGGAATTTTTTTCGCGTATTATGGCGATAGGAAGAAGTCCGACATTCTTATTATTAACAAACATAAACATATTGTCGTCAAATTTTCATCCAAAAATAAACGTGATGATTTATTAGCAGCCCATCGTGAAAAACGTAAATCAAGTTGAGTTACTCAATCTAGGATAACAGTCGGGACTATAGCCAAGAATTTTTTCGTTAATGAACAACTTACTTTGTTGTTATCAAACCCCATATTTAAACGTGGACGAGAAGATCTCATCGAAAATGATAGGCCTAGTTCAATATTTTCCAATATTCCAAAATTATTCGAATAGCTTATTTACAAACATATAGATTTCCATGTCCGTAATATAATTGTTGATGGTCAGCAGGAATTCTTAAGGGGTGTAATTAAGAGTCTAATTTGTTGACGTTTTTGGAATGTGTTCATCAGGGTATAGAGACACAGGATCATATAGTTACGGTTTATACCGACTTGAAGAAGGCTCTCTATAAGGTACATCATCCATTGCTGCAGAGAAGAAGGGTGGCCTATTAAGATGGATTCAATCGTATATAACACATAGATCTCAGTTTGTTGTTTCGAATTGTGAAAGGTCACGGACATTTTCCGCTACATCTGGTGTTTTCCAGGGCTTTCATTTAGGAACACTTTTTTATCATCTATTTAAACAGTATCACTGCTTACTTTCGGTATGCTGCCTTTCCCTATTGCACAGGTCTGGAGTGCTTGAAAATCATTTTTCGATGAAATACAAACCCAATTAATTACCTCATCTTCTCAGGGGCGTGAGGGTGGTTTTTTGCCCGATAAACCAAGTTTAAGAATCTTGAAATGAGCTAATGAGCAGCAGGTAGTTGAAGCACAGTATAAAGTTGGAGTCTTTTTCAGTGGCGCATCCAGGATTTTGTTATTGAGCGAGGCTGAACTTATACATATATGACAATATATTTTTTTTGATTGACTACAATTAAGAACTTGTATATCAATTGCTAGCTCAGCAATTGGCTAGCTAACTTAACCTTGTTCACTGCATTTCTTCTTTTGAAGGAAACATGGGGTCGGCTTACCTACGTATCAATATATAAATATATATTAAAGAATTCGAAATATGTAGTAATATAAGAGGTTTTTTTCAGAATATGAAAAAATTATTTTATATTTGGATTTGTGAATGATTGATTGTGACAGAATAAAGTGATGAGGCACATCAGAAAAAAAAACATTAATCTTATAACCTATTTTTTGTCAGCTGCAAACTTATAATTATGAAAAAAATCATCACTGTTAATTTGGATTTTTGAATCCCATACAAATCTTCATCTTATTATGGCTATTATACTGACAATTTTAATTTCATCTTCACTTAATCCTTCGGTATTAATGCTTCAATGATTCTAGCGTTTTATAGTGTGGTAATTGCCCTGAGATAAGTTTTTCAAGTGGCTTCAACCAGTTTTTCACTAAACCCTATCGGAATATGTATTATTAACACTGCTAAAAAATAATTTGATTAGAGTTACACTGCCAGTAGGCCAGTAGTACTCTCATTTTGAAACCTCCGATTCGATTTTCCTATCGCACCGATAGTCACAAGATTTTGAATAGGTCGTATAACTCCTTGAATTGTACATAATTTATACTCATATTTCATTATTGAAAAATCTGCAATATCACTAGTACTGCATTTATTTTGGGAATTGGAACGACTCACTTGTTCTGCTGAAGTCATTTCGAATACTGGTAGCCATAACCGAAGTCAATGAACAAAATGAAAATTCTTGTGGAAAGAATTCACACAACAATACCAAAGAAAACAAACCTACCAGCAAACGTGGTACCACGAACGGCACAAACCCAATAAACCCAAACCAGAGACAACTATATGTTATAGTTAGTTACATATCATACATGTACTATTGACAATATACAGGGTGTCAAGGCGATTGACGTGATTTTTTGAGTGGTTTTTGAATTTATTTTGCTAGCTAGTTTTGAAAAGTTCATATCTTTTTAGGAAAGTGAGAATTTTGCAGTTTTATTTTTATCATGGTTGTCCTGAATATTATTATTATTATTTACAAAATAAGAGTTGAGGATAACCTATATAACTCAAAGAAAATACAATTGTTTCATTGAAAAAAATTATTTAGTTTCCTGAAGTTTCTGCAAGTTACCCAATAAAAGCTTGAAAGCTAATAGAAAATACTATTCACTTCATAAATTTCAAAAATCCTTTCCTTCAATTTGAATACATGATCGACAACGTTCTAAAAAGTGACGTGTCAATTAGCTCTCTGTAAAATCTCCAAAAAAAGTCGATGAGGTTGAGTTCTGGAGAACGCACAGGCCATTCGATCGGCCCTGCACGCCCAATCCATCTTTCTGAAATCGATTTTTTCATTTGAGGATTTTAAAAAGAGCTGGTGTACGAGGAATGGTGCAACAAAGAAACAGAATAGAAGCAGAAACTTTCAGAAGCGGAAAGAAAAATTGAACAAGAATATCGAGTAGCTTCAAGCAATTGACACGCCACTTTAGAAAGTTGTCGACTACTTATGTATTCAAATGGGAGGAACGGATTTCCAAAATTTATGGAATGAATAGCAATTTTTCAGTGTTATGTGCTTTCTATTTCCTATAACAAAACAGCTAATTTTACAACCAGCAATTCTGACGATTGTTAACATTTTTTGTCGGCGGTGAGACCAAAATTATTGTAGAAATTAAACGATCTTCAGTTATTTCACAAGAATTTCAATTAAAATCTATTCAAAATTCCATTTTCACCATAAAAATGATAAAAAGAAGAAAAACCACTTTTATCGGCTTTCAATGATTTTAAGCCCATCACCAAAATTTTGATCAAGTACTGTCTTGTTCCTATGTTTGTAGCTTAGGATTCCGCGAAGTTTTTCAACTTAACCATAAGCTAAAAAACACCTTTTTGTATTTCTAAATCGAAAATGAATGTTTGAGTATATCCTACTGAAAATTGAAGTTCTAGCTTTCAAACCTTCTTTGAGTAACTTGCAGAGACTTCAGAAACCTAAGTTTTTTTTATCAATAAACATTCAGAGGAACATGTTAAAAAAATTAAAACTGCGAAATATTCACTCCATAAGAAGATATAAATTCTTCAAACCTAGCTGGCAAAATACATCTTAAATAAAAAATCATAGCTCGAGAACTAAAAATGATCGGAAAAGTTTATAGGATTAAAATCAGAAATAGAGAGCAGCTTAGTGTAATAATTTTCGAGGAATGCAATATCTTGAAGCAAAATTAATCCCTCATTAGGAAGTCAATTGGAAATTTAATAAAAAGGTCGCGAATTTGTATTCAAACGAGGAGAAATCATTTCGAAAATTTTTCGTGAATGATGTGTTAATCATCAGTTTTTCCTTTGGAAATATATAAGTTTATTATGTACTAGTTGTTGTGGATATTTAGATTTGTGGAGGTAAGTATGAGGATATTTTCAGGATCAAATGATTGTATACACGAGAATATGAATTATTAAAAATGTAGTTCGTATTTGGAAAACCTACTTTAGGAAAGAACAAGAGCTTCGTATCATTGGAAGATACAGTTTTATTATGCAGCTCAGAATATCCTCACTGCCTTGAAGCGAAATAACGATATTGTACGTCTATGAATTTTTTTCTAGAAAACCCGATGAACTCGTACCAAAAAAAATAAAACTTTTCAGTAATGTGAACTTATGATTGAATTTCAAGCAAGAAGTTTTGAAAACAGGATGTACAGGGTGTTTTTTCTCAACCTGCAAATTCGATCTGAACTTACCCAATTTAAAGTACCCTGTATTTTTGAAAATGTGTAACAATCATTGAACTTGCATAACCATTACGTTCCACGCTGAACAAATTACCAAGATCGATCAAGCCATACTACAGTTATGAATAAAAGAAAAATCGGTCAAATCACCCTGTAGACTACCCCCCAATCATAAACCACAAATTGTTTCGAAACTGCCTTGAATAGGGTAAACTTCTCCTGAAATCTGAGGATCTCCTCCGAAATCACCCTGTATAAGGTATTCATGAATGGATTACCTAGGAGACTTTTTCCTTCAAACATGATTGTGATGAATAATATTGAATATTACTTATACTTGGGTTAGTGTCAAAGATCGGACAGTGCCGAGAAACGTGAAAGGTAGACTACTTATTATAAGATCATGAAAAAAAGAGTTGATGTAACTTAAAAGTCAATTGATGATCTCCTGTATGTGATGCATAACCATTTATTGTTGAATACGTACATTGATTATCTCCAAGAGAAGTGTTCGATTGTATCAACTGATTTGCTCACACCTGTAGTCAGTAATTTTTGTGGGAAATCTCAATATCGAAGTGTTCTATTTCGTACTACATTTCTTCAAATCATACAAACCAAATGTTTCATTCTTCCACATTTTTCGGCAATTCTCGGATTCTGTCAGAGTTATAGTCATACATTCTAAAAATTTTGAGAAACCTGACAACTGCACTTGTTGGTGTGCTGTATACGGTTAAAGATTTGAATCTTCTGACATGATGAATTATTACTTTCAAAAATACTCAACAAATAGACTCGTATTACGTCATTTTCACCTGAATTTTCGATTAAGCTACTTAAAGAGTGATTACTTAGAGTTTAGGTATCGATACACAACCGTAAACGAGACCTGTCGTCTGAAAAATGCTTCAAGAATCTTTTGAATGGATGTAAGGTACGCTTGGACATAATCTGTCCGAAAGGTATTGAAAAAAATATTTATTTTTGATGAAATAATGCTGAAATAGACCATCTGAATCATTGAGATGTAACTTCTGAAAAAGGAAATAGATCAATATGGATGATAGATTTGCTATCGGTCTGAAAGGATCGATAAAGAATGAAGTTACTGTGTTTCCATGTTGCTGGTGATTTATTCTTTGTGTGACTCTGCGGGGTTATAAATGAACACTAAGCATCAGATTTTCTGTTGATGGAAATGTGTATTAGGGTTGTTGAAGAACACACTAAAACATTCTTTTAGTTTTGGCATTTATTACAACAATTAAAATCTAGCGAAATACATATTTATAAATAACAACCTTACCCAAATAAATGAAAAATATAAGAGGTACATCATTCTCTTCTGGATGAATAATAAAAAAAAAGAAATTATGTTTTTCGATTTGAAATAATATTTACAAACTCAATAATGAGAAATGATAATTAATTATTTACAGCTACACTTTTGTCATCACAATGAATCACAGGGTAGGTAAACTAATTGCATCACTGACACTGAATTCTATTTTTAAGTCATCCGAACCTTCATCAATGAAAGAAACATTCTCATTGATCTCAACCCATTCTGGTAATTCTCCATAAATTTTCAGATCTCTTGCTTCATCATTGGAATATTTCAGAATAACGTCAGCCTTTGCATCTTGGTAGTCACGAAGCCCAATTAATATAAAGTCACCTTCTTTTATCCATACCTTATTACGAAGTTTTCCACGGATAATGCACAACCTTCTTTTTCCATCGATGCACATAGCTTCTAATCGACAATTTCCTAACATCTTAGTAACTTCAGCATATTCTTGACCATTTTCTTTGAAAACTAACTCACGTTTATGGATAACTGTTTTATTTTCGTTCTTGTCTTTCCTTCTGTATCTTCCTCCTTTTCCTTTATTCTCACGAATCTTCTCCGTGATTTCTACCATCTTGTTCAAATGATATTCGCTCCAATCACTATTCACTCAGACTTATGTACTTACACACTGGCTATTTCTTCGAATGTGAGGTGAACACAATTTTGCAATTTTGTTTCTAAGTTGACTATTTTTTTATTCACTTGTAACTTGTTTTTATCGATTAGTCGACTTGTACTTGTCGATGGTTTGGGTTGAATTGACTGGCTTCGGCCGTTTCCATGGGTTTAAGTATCATGGTCCGTTCAGTTACAGACGCCCTTTCTGGAAAGGGAGGGGGCATTTCAGTATCATTAAAACTACCTGTTATTGGCTTTACTCGGGAACTGAACAAAAGTAGCGTGGTTATTACTAGAGGAGAGATTTGAAAATGAGAGAATGATAATTATGAGGCATTTGAAATGTTATATTTGGAGCTGCCAATATAACGGAAGAATTTTATATTGCACTACGAATATTTCTATACAACTGTCTTATAAATTTAAAACTTTGAAAAAGCCAGATGACCAACTAATTAAAGTCAGACAAAGTTCATTTGGTTATAAGATAACAACAAAATACATCTTCTGTAAAGACAATCATTATGCAGGGTGATTCAATGGTAAATGGGCGGAAGCTAAGGGATGGTAGAGAACGCTGAGAAGAGTTACGGTAACCAAGATACAGAGTATTTTATTTATGGTTTGATTTAAAGAAAATTCTCTGTGGCCGGAGGCAAAATTCTATGAAATTAAAAAACGTCATACGTCTATTCGAATACACTCTGCTTCTGACTGCCGAACGTGTAAAAAAAAGCACAATACATCGCTTCATTAGAAACGGCATGTAATTTTAGCAATAAAAACTTCGAAAATATCAGAACAACTGTTGAATCTGAGCAGATTAACAAAAACAGTGATTACTCCATGAAAATGATCACAATAATAATAAGAATGTCGGACTTCTTCCTATCGCCATACTACGCGGAAAGAGGTCCAAAATTAAGCAAAGCCTTGAGCAGGAGATTTTGAGAGCTCGTTCATTGGTGGAGCAATAAGACTATCATGTTGAAATTTTTTATGAGACTTGAGATTGATACTAAATATAGAAATGGATAATATTAGCACAACATATTCTAGAAATTATTCAAAAATTGAAATATTTTTATAATAAATAATTGAAACAAAATTAAATTCTATGGTTCTGACGATGCGATTGTCTTGAAATCTCGCATGAACATTCAGTGTATTAGTCTCACAAAAGAAATTTCACTCGAATCAGATGTCCTGTTATGAAAATATAGAGATTCTTCTGTTCAATATTGCAATTGAATTTTTTATGATTCTGTTAACAATATGGCCACAAAATTCTGCATGAACCTTCAGTATAGCATCCTTTAATCTCAAAATAAATTTCACTCGAATCGGATATCATTTCATGGAAACATGACATTTCTGTTTTTCAATATTTCAATTGAATTTTCTATGGTTCTGGTTACATTATGACAACAAAATTTTTTATGAGGCTCATTATGAGCATCTTGCATGTGGGAGCAACATTTCATTTCGTTTTGACTGAGATATTGAGGAACAAAAATTTTGAATGGCCAATATTTGTGGAACACCTGTACGATTTTGCTTGTTAACGAACTCAACCGAGGCATGTGAGAACCTAACCCACCCTGAAAATTTCAAGTTTTCAGGACAATCTCTTCGAAAGTTATCGTACTAACGGATGGACAGACGGCCCCACGGACAGAATTCAATTTGACCACGGGTTTGTCATCAGGAATTCGAACCCTATCGTTTGAGACCATTTTCGGTTAAGAATTCGAAAATTACAGAGATTTGGGCCAAACTATAGAGCACTCGTTTAAATAGAACGAGCGCTCAAAAATAATGCATAAAAATTTCGGAATTTTTTTTTATTTCCTTCGAATAAATAGTTTCGATTTGTTAGTATTTGGTAACCTACAATCAATGTTTGTGAATATTTTCATCATAATTTCATGGACTCCATTATATGCTTATCGGTGTGGTTTATGCATCCACGCCGATTCCTATGGCAATCATCATCATTAAAATAGAAGCTATTATACCCTTGTTCATTTCTGAAAAACCGTAATTCAAAATTGAGTAAGTTTTGTATAATTCCATTCATTCATGAATCACTTCGCTATTTAAATGTCCGAATGAAGAATACCTAGAAGGAGCAAAAACCTATTTAGTTCGTATAAAAGTATAGTAGTTATTCGCTGTTTTTGCGGTGCGAAGTGTGTATACTTCTTTTTTCCGCCATCTTGTACTTGGATTTTTGTTCGTTGTTTTTTTCAATTTTTTTTTGTGGTTATTCGATGATCTCTCGGATGAGAGGGTTCTGGTGATTTTTCATTTTTCTTCAATGTTGTCGTTCAGGTGTTTTAAATGGTCCTTTAGTTCTGGAAATTTGATGTCACTGTGTAGTTGCTCGTTCGTGTGGTACCATGGTGCTCCCAGGGATTGTCTCATCGCGATGTTCTGAATACGTTGCAGTCTTCTGAGGTTTTGTTCGGACGTTGTTTTCCAACATGATGAGCCGTAGGTCATAATTGGCCGTATTATCGTTGTGTAGATCCTTATTTTGTTTCTGTTGTTCAGTTTGCTTTTCTGGTTCAGTAAGGGGTACATGTAATTCTTTATTCTTCTTGCTTTCTTGTCAACTTGTCTGATGTGTTCGTTGAAGTTTAGTTTTTCGTCTAGTATGACTCCTAGATATTTGGTGTTTTTCGTCCACGGTATGGGTTTGTTGTTCATCCTTATGTTTGTGGTTGGTTTTTTGCCGGTTTTTCTGTGGTAGAAAATGAGTGCTTGGCTTTTTTCCGGGTTAGCTTTCATTCTCCATTTCTTCATCCATTTGTCCAGTTTGTCGCAGTGATTTTGGAGATTTTTTTCTATTTTAGTCATTGTTCTTGAGCTCGTTAGTACGGCGGTGTCGTCTGCAAATGTGGCTATAATTGTTTCTGGTGTTTTCGGGATATCGCTGGTGTAAATTAGATACAGGATCGGTCCGAGTATTGATCCCTGCGGGACGCCTGCTTCGATGTTTTCTTCACGGGATTCTTCGTTGTTGATGCTGACTATGAATTTTCTGTTGGTTAGGTATGATTTCGTTATTCTTGTCATTTTGTTTGAGATATTTGACTGTTCCATTTTGTAGATAAGGCCTGTGTGCCACACCTTGTCAAAGGCTTTGGAAATGTCTAGGAAAAGTCCTCCGGTTTTTCTTCCTTTTTTTCGTTCTTTTTTGATGAAGTGGACTACTCTGTTTAACTGTTGGGTGGTTGAGTGCTCTTGTCGGAATCCAAATTGTTCGTCTGGGATGATCTTTTTATTTTGGGTTTCTTCTTTGAGCCTGTTATACAGCACTCGTTCGGCTATTTTGCTGGTTGATGATAACAGGCTTATCGGTCGGTAATTTCCTATTTCTCGTCTGGATTTTCCTGGCTTGGGTATCATTATTATTTTTGATTGTTTCCATTGTGATGGGAAGTGTTCAAGTTGGATGATGGCGTTTACGATGGCTTTCAATTTTTCTATGGTAACTGCTGGGAGGTTCTTCAGGGCTCTGTTTGTGATTTGGTCTCTCCCAGGACCTTTCTTTGGGTTGAGTGTTTTGATGATTCCTGCTATTTCTTTCGTGGTAGTAAATTCGATGTTTTCACCGTCGTCAATTTTGAGTTTTTCTTCGAGTTTTTGGGTAATGTCTCGAACGAATTCGTTGTCTTCTATGGGGTTGGGTTTGAATTGTTCCGATAGTTCGTCTGCGAATAGGTTCGCCTTTTGTTTGTCGGTTATTGCTGGTCCGTTTCTTGTCTGTAGAGGTGGAATTTTCGAGGTGGATTTTCTCAGCGCCTTGGCCATTTTCCAGGGGTGTTCTTCATTTTCGTTGATTTTGTCCATTAAATTGTTGAACCTGGTGTGTGTTGTTCAATCAATTTTTCATGGAGTTCGTTGGTAATTCGGTTCAGTTCTGTTTTGTCCGTTGGTGCTTGGGTTCTGTTGTAGGTTTTCTTCGCTTTTCTCTTCTTCTTTAGTAGTTCTTGGAGTTTGAAAGTTAGTCGAAGTGAATTTTGGGGTTTTTCTATTGTGGTCGTAGATAATAATAGTGCTTCTTGAATTTCTGATTGTAGAGAATTTACTTCTTCTTCCAGGTCGCTAGTTGTGGTGATGTTGTTTAGCTTGGTCTTCTTTTCCAGGATTTCTTTGAATTTAGGCCAGTTTGTTTTGGATGTAGTGACTTTGTCGGTTTTTTGATTTCCTAGTACCAGGTGCACGACTGTGTGGTCTGACCTGAGGTCGTGTTCGTTATAGCACTGGATGTTCCCCGTGATATTCTTGAGTATGGCTATATCTAGTAGGTCCGGTGTGACGTTTTGTGTGAAGTGTGTGGGCTCCATTGGTCCGGTGACGGTTAGTTTTCTATTTTCAATGTATCGTTCGAGGTTTCTTCCTTTCTGGTTGATCGTGTTGCTGAACCATAGCGGGTTTTTCGAGTTAAGGTCTCCTGCTATGATCACTTGGTCGTTGGTTTGGGTCATGCTGTCGAATTCTTTCTCGTCGAATTTGTTGTTCGGTGGTAGGTAAGCAGCGTATACGCTGGTGATTCTTCCGTTTATTTCGAGTTGGATCCCTGTCGATTCAACTTCGGTCTGGTCTAGTGCGGGTAATTCGTTGTGTGGTAGGTTCTTCTTAATGAGTATGGCCACGCCCCCTCCTCTTGCTGTTAGTCGGTCTCTTCTATAGGTTGTGTAGTTGCATGTGCTGAATTTGTCTGCTGGTTTCAGATGGGTTTCGTTTATCAGGGCGATGTCAATTTTATTTCGTTGCAGGTGTTCTGTAAGTTCCAGTTTCTTCCCTCTTGTTTTCAGTCCATTGGCGTTCCAGAATATGATGTGTAGGTCTTTCTTCATGAATTAATTGAGTAGTAAAAGGATTTTGTTGACTCGTTCGTTGAATTTTTCGGTTTCTTTCTTCGTGGGGTTTTGTTGTATGAAATCTACCATCATCGCCGCGATTTCTTTGGTGATTTCTTCCGTGATGTTCTTCTTGGTTGGTTGGCTTCGTTTTCTTCTTTCTTCTTGCTGGGTGGTCGCTAAGTTCTTCGGGGTTACCGGTGGAATGGGTCTCCAGGCTGGGGTTTCGGTTTTTGGTTTTGGTCGCATTGGGCAGGTTTTATTAATTGAAGTGTGTTCGCCAAGGCAGTTGGCGCACTTGGCAGGTGTGGTCCTTTCTTTCTTGCATTCAAATGTCGGATGGTTTTCCGCACATTTCATGCATTTGAAGTTGGCGTTGCAGTTCCGTTGAATGTGGCCGAATTGTTGGCATCTGTGACATTGTATAGTTGTTCTTGGTTTGAGTGACTCAATGGTGATGTTGAGTCCGAATAGCTTTCTGACATTGAACAACGATTTATACTGTCGTTCAATGTCGACAAGCACCATTTGGATGGGTGTACCTCTTCTTCCGTTCATTCTCTTGATGTTTACCGTTGGGTATCCTTCGGTCTTCAGTTCTTCAGTGACTTCTTCTTCAGTTATTTCGGTTGGAATGCCTATTCACTATTTTGAGGTTTTTTTTCGGATTTGAGTTGGTGCGTATGGAATTCATCATTGCGGTTCTTCATAACCTTATACATAAGGCGGTAGTCGGTCTCCTTTGGGGTTGAATCCTTATTCCTTTCATTGTGGATGTTGCTTTTGTGTAGTTGATTTTCTTTGCCGTCAAAACTTTGGAGAGTTCAGTCCATTTTGTTTTGTCGTGGAGGATGATCGCGTCGTGTTGTTTTCTTCTTCTTTTTGTTCGGTGCGAGTGGATTGCTTGTTGTTTCGGGTTTGGGTGGGTTCTTCCTTTTCTTCCATTTCCATATCATCGTCGCTGTTTTCTTCTTCTTCGTCGTTTCGGGTTCTTCGTTGCTCAGGCATTCATATTGGTTGGAGGTGGCTACCGTTGATTTTTCTACAGGTTGGGTTGGCTTCACTGTTCTCTTAGGGTTGGTGTAGGTCGTTTCTTCGTTTCTCCTCTTTCTTCCTTCTTCGTTTTCCTGTTCGCCTTTAGTTAGTAGGAACTTCTCACGTTTGCTGAAGTACTCTGCTAGCTTGGCTATCTCCGTAACGGAGTCCAAGTCCACTGTAAAGCTTCGTTGACTCATCTCGATTATCGATTGGAATATGCGTCCGCTCTCTATCGCTGCTGTCTCTCGAATTAGTATAACGTTGTGAAAGAAAACTACCATATATATAGATCCGAGACCTTAAATGACCCATCCTTCTTGTTATTTGCTGTCAAAGGTACTGCCCTGTTCTGTCACTTGGTGCATAGGCGTAGCATGGGGTAGGGCAAAGATTATTTTCAGTTAATTTTATTTAGATTCGGTATTTCTCATCGTGATTGATATATTCATGAGATATGAATAGTTGTTTCATCAACTAGGTTATTGAGGACAGCGACTAATGGTTAAGATATTTAAACGCGTTAGCGGAGCAAATGCGTTAAAAGTTCGAGACCATAAGTCGCCAGATTAATACTAGAGTTGATTACAAGATTTTTCCGACGACCTCAATATGAATTGTGTATAAATTCTTTATTGAAATATATTCTCATTTTGCACAAGATATACATTTGACATAATACAATTTCTGAGTTTTTACGTTTCAGTAGAGTTTGGACATTTCTCGTATTGCTTATGAATACTTTGTGTACGGTTACGCGATGTTATGTACCACTGGTGGGCATTTATACTCGTACTCACGTTTGGCACCAAGCGGGAATAGCGCTATGGGATTATTCCAATATTGGTTCCAAGTGATGAATGAATCTTTACTGGAAATATAGGTAATTTCTATTCTGCAGCATCCAAATGGAATAGGTACCTACTTTTGAGATGAAGAGTTATAAAGAAAGAACCTTTCAATTTTGCAGCAATGAAATGAAAACGTCTAGTTTGAATGGGGTACAATCATTTCGTACTTTTTCTCTACATAAAAATTCGACGAATTCAATCACTTTCCATAAAAATCCAAGATACAATCTCAAACAGTATGGTGGGTTGGTTGGGTTGCAGTTCAGACTAAAAACATCTCTCTGTGTACTAGGATGTATTTTATTTATAAGGAATAATGAACCCCATATTCTGAAAAATCACTTGTTTCCATAATATTCTTTTTGCATTAAAGAAATTCATATGCTTCTCAAAAGGAGGTGAAGTTTCTACACCTAAGTACATATTAGAGGAAAATAAGTCCTTAAAATTTATACATTACTAGCTGCCCGGTACGTGCTTCGCTACGTATAAGGTATAGTAATATACTTAAAAATAAAACAAAAAAATAAAATTTTTTACTTTCTCCAATTTCGAATATATGGAACTGCTCATCAGAAGCCACTACAAAAATATAATATGAATGTTATATTTATCAACAATAAAGACAAACATATACATACTATTAAATGTTATTTCTCTCAATTATGACAAAGAGTAAAAACTATATTATATACATTCGAGTTAAAACATCCTAAAAACGTTGTCCGATTTCCAATTGCCAATGCCTTCTAAATTATGAAGACTGCAAAGAGTGAAAACTAAAAAATTAAAAAGAATTGGGTACTCTCACTATGGTAGGTGTTAGACTAAAACATTTGTATAAAAAATATTTTTTTTCCATTTTCAGCATGAATAAATAAACAATTGGGAGTACCGACTCTGGAACAAGCAACATAAAGTTGGCCATGTGAAAAACATGATTCCTTCAAATTCACACCACAAACGTGAAGTGTTCGCCCTAGGGCCTTGTTTATGGACAGCGCAAATGATAAACGCAGAGGATATTGTAACCGTTTGAATTCAAATGGCATATCCGTTGAAATCATAGGGATACGCGGTATCAAACACACTTCTCCTTTTGATTTACCAGTAATATGGTAATCAATCCGTTGGTTCTGTCGATTTCTAACAATTGTTTTGAAAACTCATGGGCAGTTGCATCATTATTCAGTTGAAAACTCATATTAATATTCAGCGTCAATTTTCGTACATATCTGCAAAGAACTGATGACTTCAAACAGGCATTTATTTCATCAGCAGGAGTTGATCGAGGAATGACAGGCAATGTTTTACGAAAGTCCCCTGACAGCAATACAGAGCACCACCAAAAAGCTGTTGATTACCCTGTAAATCTTGCATTGTTCGATTAAATGCTTCTAGTAATTTTTTATTCGCAATTGTGCACTCATCTCATAAAATAATTGACGTTAATCGAAGAACTTTTGCCATAGCAGAATTTCTTGATATATTGCAAGTTGCAGTTTCAATCACCTGTACATTCAATGGTAATTTCAATGCAGAGTGTGCAGTCCGACCACCTCCTTATAATGTAGCAGCAATTCCCGAAGATGCAAGTGCCAATGCAATTTTCTGTTTCGATCGAATAGTCGCTAAAATATATGATACAACGAAAGTTTTGCCTGTCCCACCAGGTGCATCCAAGAAATATAATCCACCTGCATTATTGGAAACGCCTTGAATGATTGTGTCATATACATGTTTTTGTTGAATATTCAGTTTGGTTATATTCGATTGTACAAATAAACGTAAATCATTAGAATTGAACTCCTGCTCACGTTGCAATTCACGATCAAACAAATCATGTATCTCACGATTTGGCGCGGTCATACCCAATTGTTCTAATGCTTTATTTCCAATGGTAAGACACATTTCTTCAATTATTATCAAAGCTTCGTTGTACATTTCCAAGGTTATCCACAAATCAGGATTTCTTGCATGATGACGCATACGATTTAAAATATCTTCTGCCTTCTGCCATATAATGCTCATATTTGTTCCATTATTCGAGTGGATTTGATGGTGAACATGTTGATGAAATAACCGCCCAATGATCGTTCATGGACCGTCCGGATTCTGCGCAATCTATAAAAATGTGTTCATCTTATTCATTGCGCTGAATCCTGACGATTCATTGATGGTCACTGAACGGTTATTTCGTGAATTGGAACAAACCTAATATAATTCTATACCATCTGTGCTAGAATTTTTATTGAAACATAGACGTTCCTTTGAAAGAAGTGATGAAAAACGAACTCTGTATATTAGTGTTCTGTGAACTCCGAAATTACGGTCAAATAATGAATATTTCAGATTCCTGTGATTAGTTATTAAAATAATGTACCATTATGATGATTATACACTGAAGTGTATAATTCAATTCGTTGAAAATTGAAACCTCTAATATTTTTTACAGGTTCGCCATCTATGACATGAAATGAAATAGGAAACTGCCTTGCATTCGTAGTACTCGAAAACGACTACAGATGGCACTGAAAATGAATTTGTATATAAAACCTGTAATGTTGATTTTACACTTTTCCAAGATTTCTTTTGAATTGTCTATACGTAAATACCTTCCCTGGACTTCCACGAATAATTCAGGACCAAAATTAGCCAAATCGGTGAGGGCGTTGTTGAGTTATTGAAACACAACGAAAAGTGGCATTGATTTATATACAGGGTGTTTCCTAAACATGCGGCAAAAATTAAGGGGGTTGTTCCTTGGACTATTTTAAGCATGTTTTGTCCTTTGACGATTTTTGAAAAACCTCTTTGTTTCGAAGATACAGGGCGAAGAACATTTTTCAAATTAATAATAGTTTGAATAAAATGCGTACCGCACTGTGTTTACTAAGTAGGTACAATTTATTTTTAAATTTGTTTAACATTCCAATTACTAAAAACGGCCAGTTTTTTGACTTAAAATTGATAAGTTCAGATGGTAAAGGAATACAGATTAAACACTTTTTTCATTTTAATTTCTTTTTTTTTCTAAATTTGGTCATTTTCAACAGTTTTTGTGAGTTAAGTTAAATTTTCATGTAATTTTTCATAATAAAATGTTATTATCCAAAATTTTGTTTCCCCTGTATCTTCGAAATAAAGAGGTTTTTCAAAAATCATCAAAGGACAAAATATTCTTAGAATAGTCCAAGGAACAATCCCCTGAATTTTTGCCGCATGTTTAGGAAACACCCTGTATATTCGATTTCATGAAGAATGAATTTTGTTGAAAACATAAGTACCAGATGGATTATCGTTCAGGGGTTCTGAGAAGAAAGTCAAACTCTTCTCGAGCTGAAATCCAATGTTTCTGTTCTATCAAAAGTATAATTTTTCATCTTGTGGATATAAAAAGTACTTCAATTGTTCAAAAGAGCCAATAAGTGTGTGAGGGGAATGGTTCTCGCATATCGAGCATTTGTTTACTTGATTTTTTCATGAATCATATGTGTTACTGTTCTTCTTTTTGTATTTGTATTGTTTTTTGAATTTTTCTCATAATATTGATAGAAAAATTATTAATAAAGTATTTCAAGATGTGAAGAAATATTCAATATGCTTCAGGATTATTTAATCATCTCAAATTGTGTTTTTTCTATCAGGAATAGTATATGTTCAAGATGAATAAATTGTAATATTCGACTTTTAACATACGTATCATAAAAAGTATAAAAAATTTGTCCATTCAAACTAAAAACAGGTTTTTACTCAGTGTTTTTTGCAGACTCCAATTTTCCATTTCAATATTTTTTATCTCATATACCGAGTTATATTTCTCACCCGACACGGAAATTGAAATTTTTAAATACGGAACTGCAATTTTTGAGAATTTTTCTTCTCAATCTGATGAGGAATATGTTTAGTAACAAGCTTGCCAAATATAGCTAAAAATTTGCCATATTGACGAAGATATGGAAGTTTATAGTTTCAGCACTTTTACAAAAAATACCCTGTATCTCTGAAACTAAAAGCCTTTTGGGACATTTAAACCTCCAATCCTCATTCAGTTTGAGGTCCTCTATCTCCAGTTAGCCGTTGTTCCTTACATCAAAGATTTCAGAAAACTAATTTTAGAAGTGATTACGGGAATTTGGAGAGTAATTCAACTATTTTCAAAACTTAATTTAGAATTTGCCGACGTTTCGGAGACAGATTTCTCCTCTTCAAGGCTGTGGGAACAAGAAATGAACAATTCAATGTAAAAGGAAGTTGGGAGACACGACGAAGCACTCACCTCATTTCATTTAAAGCTGATATTTTGATTTGAATTTATAAAAGGCATGGGTAGTGAAAAATTGGCATTCTAAATTTTTAATCAATAATCTTGTTCTAGAATATTCGGTTGTTATGAATGAAATCGTCATGAGAGCTGCAGGTTAAGCGTGATGACATTCAATATTTTCTTCTACTTCTATATTGAATAAAAATTTGAAAATTATAAGTTAAGCGTGTTGACATTCAATATTTTTCTTTTTTCTTCTTCTTCTCGGTGAGTAGTCTGACCTAACTCTCAATTCCAGATATGTTGTTATAGAACAAAAAGAAAAAGTGTACAAACAATATATCATGTCATGAACTAACAATAAAGGAGGTCTATAAATTAAACTTTTCAAGTCTATGAAATAACATGCACAAATTGCCCTTCATTTTACATAGGTATGACAACTCGTAATGTAGAGAAAAGATTCAAAGAACACAAAAGAAATCAACCCCATTCCGCTTTAGGCACAATTTAAACGATACCGGACTCATATCACATTAGATAATCTGAAAATACTTCATAAAGAAAATAACTACCATAAAATTATATTACTCGAACAACTAGAAATTTTGAAAAATAAAGACAACCAATATTTACTTAATGATAATATAGAATTCGACAGAAGAAGCATTTTCAAACTCATAGATTCCTAAAAACAACAATAAATATAAAATTCAAAATTCCCGCTACCAATAGACCACATATGTTAACATATTAGATATCACATTCGCACATATCCTAGTTTCATATTCAGTTGACATTCCTACAGGAAAGATATATTCGTAGTAAGGTTGACTAGATTTTTAAGAAATTTTAACAATTCTGACAGAGGAGGACCACTTTTAATGTTTTTTAATGTTTTTAAACATTGTGTTCGTTTTAATTCAAGACAGTAGTTGCATACTCTCGCCTGAATAAATACATGTTCTACATTGTATACTTTCAGCTGGCCTGATGATGGAATAATTCCGAAATCGATAGCCGAAGATTTTAATAAATAATAATAGTGTGTTTTATTTTATTTTTCATTTCTTAAACTTTTCAATGTTGGCTTTATATTTGTGGGCGTTATAAGGGATTAGGGTTCTTCCAATGTAGGTCTCTGGTCTAGGATGAATATTGGTTACAATAAAAATTGTTACTTTACTCATCCCACTATCCCAGCAATGATTTCTTGAAAATTTTTGTATTCTATGATGCTCCACACCTACTGAAACTTTTAGGGAATCATCTGCTAGATCAGGAAATTCGAGTGAATAACAAATTAATTGATCAGACTTGTTTCGAAAAGCTATTGAGTATTTAATTATCAGAGTTGACGATTGCCTACAAAATAAATGAGTATCATTTGGACTTGAGAGGTTCTGAGAGGCAAAAAGTGAAGCCTGTTGCCCAATTACTCTCTAATTTCATATCTAAAGCGATAGAATATAATATGAGCACGCAAGGATTGTATACTTCCGACATCGCTTGGAAAGAAGTTTCTGAATTCATTAAGGCGTAAACGATTGGTTCAATTTATTCAATTCACGTTCAAAATTTGTTACCTATAATTCAATAAAAAATGCTTTTGGTACTGATTTGGAAAATCAGAAGGAACTTCTGGAAAAAGTTCAGTTCTTGTTTCTACAATGAGAGCTGGAAAACATGTATCTCTGATTCAATTTCGAAAAGAAATTTTGTTATCGAATAGGTCTGTAAGAGAGTTGTTCACTTATTTTAAAACAAATTTTGCCATTGAATATATTTTGACGTCATTGATCAAGATATTTCAGAGAATTTCTTCTCATATATAAGAGGAATGGGTGCCTCTATGATCATCTGCATCCATTAGATTTCATGCACCGTTTGCAGTAGTTCATATTGGGTAAGAATTCGGCAGCGGTTTTCACCGACAAAAAATACTGAGGAAATAGGGGAAGAATGTCTCGTGAAACCATTTGAAAATGAGGACAAGGAACATCTCTTAATGAAACATGCCTAACTCAACAACTATTAGGAAATATAATGAAAAATATAGAGCCAAGCAGTTGCTCCAGGACAGAATCAGACTACCAGTTTTCATAGATGAGGGGGTTATGAAATAACCAGCTTATTGGCAAGGGGAACCTGAGGTAAAGGGACTGTTGGAGGCAAAATGGGTTTGGCAATGCTGTTGGTGATTTCTGGTTATTTTCTTTCTCACTGAATAAATTGACACTTCGAATTGATTTGAGATTTGGCGTTTGTTTACTTTTTACTCATTTCGAAATTTTAACAAATTATTCAAATTTACGATATTTCATGAATAATATATATATATTGATCAGTTCACAACGTTCTTCGACGTCTTCTGATTTCCAGCCTCCATTTGTCTCGGTCCTCCCATAGGTTATCGTCTATCCCCCTCGATCTCATGTCCTTAATTATTCCCTCTCTCCAACTCAATCTAGGTCTTCCCCTTTTTCTTCTTCCATGTGGCATCCACTCTAGGACCTGCTTCGGCAGTCTATCGTTTTCCATTCTCTGGACGTGCCCGTACCACCTCAGTTGTCTTTCTCTGATGTCGTCAGTAATTCGATGTTCTACTTTCATTATCTCAAGAATTCTCTCATTCCTTACTCTGTCCAATCTACTCTTACCGGCCGCTCTTCTCCAATAATCCATTTCCATAGCTTCGAGGAGCGGAGAGCCGTCTGTTTTAATGGCCATATTTCACTACCGTAGGATGATATAGTTTTGACTATGGAATCGTACACTCTGTGCTTGTTGTTTTTGAAATTGATTTATCCCATAGTATTCCATTTAGTTGCCTGATTGCTGTTCTTCCTAGGTTGTTTCGGTGTTTTATCTCCTCATCCATACTTCCGTCGTTTCTGATCTGTACTCCAAGATATTTGTATTTGCTGCATTTCTTTATAACTTGCTGTTCCAGTACCAAATCCTGTTGCTCTCCGCCAATACACATATACTCTGTCTTACTGATGTTTACTTCTAGGCCCCACTTGTCGTACTCCTCTATAAGTTTCCGTGTCATATACTCTAGATCTTCGTATTCCTGGGCCAAGACCACCTGATCGTCGGCAAAACACAGAGTGTAGAGAATTGTCTCACTTAATGGTATACCCATGCCCCGACATTTTCTTTTCCATATCCTGAGAACCTGTTCCAGATAGATTTTGAACAGGGAAGGTGAGAGACAGCAGCCCTGCTTTAGCCCCTTGCTCACGCAGAATCCAGTTGAAACCATTTTTCCTCTTTTTACTTGACTTTTATTGTCTTTGTATAAATCCTTGACCGCCTTGATGAGGGTTAAACTTATATTAGTTCTTTCAAGGGCTTCCCACAGTTTTTGTTGGGGTACGCTGTCGTACGCTTTTTTGAGGTCCACGAAGAGTAGATGTATTTCCTGGTTTAGCGCTCTTTTCTTCTCTATTACTTGCGTAAGAGTGAACAGATGGTCGATTGTCGATCTACCGGCCCTAAAACATGAATAAACTATTCATAAATCATAAGCTCGAACTCAAATTGGTTTATTGCAAATTCGTGTGAAGTGAAGTTGTTTCAAATTGAATTTGAAAATGCCCTGCTTCTTCGTCATTTGTGATATTCATTGAACCGTTTTAGAGAAAAGTGCAACCTTGTCAAGAATCTGTACCATAAAATAAATCTGAAAACGAATCAACATCAATGAAAAAACAAGCAATGGGATATATGGCATTGGCAATAAAATTGAATAAATATCTTCTTAATAAGGTCAGTCTTTGTGTTGATGTTATTTTCGTTTTCATTTATGAAACACATTTCGAAAAAACTCCCTTGTAGTTAGAATTAAAACATAATAATTCGACTTCGTCAAATTTGAAACCATGATCTTGTGAGGATGAATGGCTCGCCACTGCACATCTTTCAGACGTCACTTCTGTATATTGCAATACGTCTTATCAGCCGTTATGATATTTGTCCAATATCATTGTTTAAGGAGAAGATAGTTGGTTACTCGCCCTGCTAAAGCCGGTCCCAGACAATGCGTGCATTCGGCCAATGTGCCTTCGTAGTTCGCCTTCGGGTACCCTCCCAGACACTGCGCCAATCGCGAAATATTCGACATTCGTCATTCTGTTGACAAACGTTCGCCAAACGGCCTCAGTATAGAACAGTAGCGGAGAGGCTAAACGAATAATACCTAAAAACACCGTGTAATCACGTCGCACGACTCTGACTGAAGACATAATAGGCCGTATAGTACGCGTAGATAAACACATTGTCTGGGAGCTAACACGAATGTGCGCGAATGTACTTCGTCTTCCTTTGGTTCGTGCAGCCCGTACCGACAAGGCTTCGGATAGAAGGCCAATGCCGAATGATACACGAAGTTGAGCTCCCACACACTACGCGAAGCACCGCCAATGCCGAATATTCGTCGAATGCACGCATTGTCTGGGACCGGCTTAAGGGCATTGGATGTGCGTATGTGGCGGTACCTATTAGAATTATGTGGCAAACTCTCCGAATGCAAATACGCCCTCTTGAATGATTACTTATCGGTGAAGAGGTTTCTACTTCGGCTATGAAACTATATTTTTATGACGTGAAGTTTGAAGAATCGAAACCGAGTAAACTCCAACACTGAACACATGTTCGTTGATGTTGAATGAATAGATTATGCCAGGCCAGGGTTCCAGTTGCGAATTTTATTACTTAGATAATTACGGGGTCTGTTTATGTTATACGACTACTACAACTTTTTTATTCTAAGATAGTGAATAGAATGAGTTTGGAATGTGCATCGCAGTTGGAGGCAAGATATGAAATTGGAAAAATTAAATATGAGAATAATTTTTGGTTTTTGCTGAATTAAACGTGTTTTCAATTGAACCGCAAAACGTGAATTTATTTGGTTAGATTTTTTTTATAGCTCTGAATTCATCTCTGAACAAATGCGACGAATATAAGTACCAACGTGAAGTCTTTGCACTCACAAAAAAATACCCATGAAAAAAATTACCTATCGCAGCGAAATTCAGGCGTTTTCTTTATTTAAATTATATCGTCTCAAAAAAACGAATGGAGTTTCGAAATACTGACAATACTGTAATGTAATATTATTGGTTATATATTTTTTATCGATGTCATTGGAAAGATGAAAAAATATGCTATGTTTCTCCTGTGTTAAATTTTTGAGTCAATACCGATTTTGGCGGCAATAAATCGTATCCTTGATGAAGAATTCGTGATCGAATTCAATATATCCGATTGGAGTGAATTTTATTTTGTGAACGAAGGTTGATTCATGCAAAGATTTAAAAAAAATCGCATTGTGTAAACCATAGAAAATTCAATTGAAATTCGAAAAAATAGCTATATTTCCATAATAAGATATCGGACTCAAGTGAAATTTATACCTACTTTAGGGAGTATCTAAAAATCTTATATAATAATATGTATTTATGTACCAAGTGCGTTATATGGATCCTAACGCCCGGAGGGAAACATTCGGCCCGAGGATCTTTGGCCCGAGGGATGAATGTTGCCCGATGGGCGTTAATATCTAATAACGCTCGCGGTGCATACAAGATTTTATTTTTCACGAATATATCATTTAATTACAATAAAATTCGATTGCTCCTATGATTTTTTTTCCATTTAACTTTCAGTAGTAACCATGGCATTTGTTAATATTTTGAAGTTCGTTATTGCTGTCATCATTTTATTAAGTGAATGTCATTACTGTTTTCGTTGTGAGCGGGCGTTATGATCCATAACGCCCGCTAAAATGCCCACGGGCATAATGAGTGTATTTATAGCAACCGTTTCTAAGGTAAATAAACATATAATGTACAAGTGAAAAATAAATGCCTTTTCGAGGGAAAGATACCCAGTAAGTGGAACAATGCTAACACGATACATTACTTTTTTGTGTATTAACACAAAAAAGGTGACCCTGCCGTCCTAGACAATTATAGGCCCATATCCATTCTTTCACAGTTATACAAGACCTTCATGAAGCTCATCAATAACGGATTGACGAATAAATTTGACATATACCAACCGGTTGAACAAGCTGGATTCAGAAAAAGATACGGAACCTGCGACCATCTGCATACACTAAAAATACTGATAGAAAAGGCCAACGAGTATAACCTACCCCTGTATCTTGCTTTTGTGGATTATGAGAAGGCTTTTGACAGCGCAGAACTATGGGCGGTCGAAGAAGCCTTGGTGAAAGACAGAATAGATTCAAGATACAGAAACCTGTTGAGCAACGTGTATTCGGAAGCAACGATGATAGTCCAACTTGACAGCAATTTGATGACGAAGTGCATACCAATCAAAAGGACAGTAAGACAGGGGGATACTATCTCGCCGAAATTATTCACGATGGCCCTGGAAGAGCTGTTCAAATCTCTGAACTGGAGTAACAAGGGCATAAAGATCAATGGCAGATACCTCAATCATTTAAGACACGCTGATGACATACTCCTGATTGCCTCTGACTGGGAAGAACTACAAATAATGATTGAGGAACTTCATGAAAAAGCGCTCCGGATAGGATTGAAAATGAACATCAAAAAAACAAAAATCATGACCAATTCGAGTGAACAACACTCAATAATACTAGACAGAGCAGTAATAGAGCAGGTAAATGAGTATATTTACCTAGGCCAGGCGATACGAGCGAGTAGAGAAAACTAGACTGTGGAAATCGCAAGGAGAACTCGTTTAGGATGGGCAGCTTTCGGTAGGCTCGCTTATGTCCTGAAAAACCACGAAATTCCCATGCACTTGAGAACAAAAGTATTCGACCAATGCATTCTACCGGTACTAACATACGGAGCTCAGACGTGGACTTTCACCAGAGCAAACATCGATAAAATCCGCAAGACGCAGAGGGCTATGGAAAGAAGCATGTTAGGAGTATCACTCAGGGATAAAAAACGCAACGAATGGGTGAGAGAAAAAACGAATGTTGTAGACGCAATTGAAAGAGCAGCGTCACTTAAGTGGAGATGGGCAGGCCATAATGAGCGATTACAGGACAAACGCTGAAATGCAGAGATTGGAAGTAGCGCCCTTATGATAGGAAAAGATCAAGAGGAAGGCCGCAGATGAGGTAGAAAGATGACATAGTCAGACATGCTGGCTTGATGTGGCAGAGGAGAGCCCAAGACAGGAAGTGCTGGAGGCAGTTGGGGGAGGCCTATATCCAAACTTGGAAGGATAGAGAATAAACTAATAGGAATTGAAATTTGAGATATCCTTGAGTTCAGGGTTTTCTACTATAGTAGGTATTTTATACATACAACTTAGAACGAAAAATCCATAAAATATTTTTTAAAATCTAATTGCTCTGAAAAGCTTTTATTATTTTTCTTCTGATAGCAAATACATCAATTCATCACCAACAATAAATCACTATTTTACATTTATACATGGACGTAGGTATGGATCAATTCTTTCATTTCCATAATTTTGTTTTCAATCATGTTGTCATGTGAAAATTTCTGTATTATATAATACTATATTTGCGATAAAATCGGAAAAATCGACGTTATGATTGTTTCGTTAGTGATATCTGAACTGCAATGACAAGATAATTGACCAATTTAGTATTGGCTTGAAAAAAGCTGCAATAATATTTCCTATGAGTGACGTATACATTTCCTTGTTTCATGGGGAGCATTTTTCACAATTTAAGATGATTGGTAAACGTAATCTGGCAATCTACAAGAATTCTTATGGGTTCCAGGAGTGTGTCCTAAAAATGTTGATAATTGATAAGTGCCCGAATCTGTCATACTGAATATTTGTGATAGGGTGGCTAGGTGCTTGCAGGTCTTGCAGGTGTCCTCGCTCCTTTCTACTCCACAGGCTTTTGCATATTTCGCCAAAAGCTTATAACCCACGATTTGGAAATCGTCAAGAAGGACGAAAAAAATCTGTTTTCCTCTCTGACATAATATTCGTGTCTTATTCCATTCTTTATTGATATGTTTTTTCTAAACTTATGTGCTGCATAGGACTGGAACGACGCAATACCCTGGAATCGATTCATCAAAATTTTCTCCGTGGGTAAAATAGCATTCGGAAATTCTTCATAATTTTGTCTTTCTCATGATTTATTATATAAATCAATAAATTGTCCCTGTTATTCTTCCTGGTCCCTTTCTATTAAGTAATAACCCTACAGTAGACAGTTTTAGTTGAAACTTTGTATGCCCATTGTTTTCAATTCCACTTAATTTTTGTATGGCTTCCTCAGCTTCGGCAGTCAGGTGATTTTTCAGCAGTTTTAAGTCTTTGGCTGAAAGTATAATGGTTATTCAATTTCATCTTTTTATGTGAAGGTTATTCGATGCCACGGTTGAGATACCATACCTCCAGTTGGCTTCAATAAGCTGTGAGAAAATTTTTATTACCGATTCAGCGTTTGCTGTAGAAACCGTTGCATACATATATTTTCTCATATCATTGCTTTAATAAAGTTGCTATAGTCGTAGCAAATGAACCCTCAAATAACCAGACCCAGAAGCACAAATAAGTGCATCTTGTTCGGCAACTATAGACACTCTATCAGGCCTCATCATTTATTCCATGATTTCTGAAATATAATGCTGAAGTGAAGCTTATGTTATTCTTCAAGTGAGGATTGTGCACCTTTGTTTGTGTCGCCACAACTGCTTACGAGAGTAAACCCGAGACAGCAAAGGCGCAAAAGAAAAGAGTGACTTTCTTTAACTTTGATTATCTCATTCAATCTGTTGACAACTACTGCCTTTAATAATACCAATTCAGATTAAAAGGTTTCAACATCTTAGGCCTAAGGAATTTTCTCTTTCAAATTCTGCCATAACTTGATATTCCTGAATTTTTCCCATTCCAGTTCTCAAGGTTTCCCGTTCTAACCGACAACATTTCATCATATCCTGACAGGATCGCCAAATCAAGTATCAAAGCAGGAAAAACTGTTAGGTTGTGGAGCCTGTTATGTACACAAAGACGGATATTATATAGAAATTGGTAGGCCCAAAAACGATCCAGATGCTTATATCAACAGAAGAAATTTTTCCCTATCAAACTTCGAGGACTTATTGATGAAAGAAGAAAATTCGAAGATGTTGATGCACGAGCTAACTCCCCCATGAAGGAGTTTATAGAATATGTGTTAGGGGATAGTGCTTATCCTTATTTACCATTTCTCATAACTCCTTATCGTGATAATATGGACATTTAGCTCGTGCACAAAAGATTTTGATAAAACTCTAAGCTCCTGTAGAGTTTGTGTCGAACATTGTTTTGGTATTCTTAAACAGAGATTCAATCAACTGTATTTCGGTTACGCAATATTAAAAAATGGTTAGGTTCATTTACGCATCCTGTGGTTTACAAACCTAGCAAATGAAGAAGAGCTTAGACATTTTGAGCCTCCTAAAGAAAATGATTTACCAGACCCAGATGCACCTGTCAATATATTAGATGATTTTGAAAATGTTGATCTAATTGATTATCTAGTTATTTATTTATTCAGATAATTAGGAACACAAAGAGGTGATAAACACCCAACACTAATCCACAATTTAGAAATACAAAGTATGTCCATGTGAACAGTTAATTTAGAAAAACACAGTAAACTTATCTAAAAGAAAAAAACAGTATCGAGAAGCTAGCAAAAAATACGACCAATTGAAAAAATAGAAGAATATAACTACATACTTCTGGGGAAACGACACGGAACAGGGAAAGTTATGGGGGAAAGTATGTTAGGTTAGGTTAGGTAAGGTTAGGAGAATTATAGATATTGTTCAGGGGTTTATTTACGAAAAAGGTATCACTGATCTTTCTTCTACTTTCAAGGAAAATAAAACTAAACTGAGTCAAACGAAGATAATTTAATGGAAAATGACGGAATTCCATCAGGTACAGCACCCTTTTTTCATTGATAGCCTCCAGTGCCCTACGTATTTCATGAGATGAAAACTGTATATAATTAAGTTGATTTGGAAGATTAACTATAGGAAAATGGGAATTTTGACGGGCTGATGTGGAAAGTCGGTTTTCTTAAATACACACTCTTAAAATATTTCGCAAATAAGACACCATCTTCGGAAGATCTGGGACGTATTGCACCAAAGTACTTTGCAACTTTTCACTTTGCAACGGGAAAATTAATTATGTTACACAACATTTCTCCCAAGATTTAATTTCTGAGAAGTTCACTTTGCATTTGCGTTTCCACATTCAGTTATGAATGCGTTTCGCGCAACAATATTAATTTGAATAGTGAAAAGTTCGAAGTGAAAAGTTGCAAAGTATTTGGTGCAATAGGCCCCTGATCGCGAACCTTTATCGACACTAACTTGAAAAAATTTTCAGTATCATCAGTTTAGAATCAGATTCAATTGCTCTTTTAGTTGCAGTACGCAAGTTTCTGAATTCTAATAACTCTTTGATATTTTTATAGATTTTTCCATTCGGTATGCAGTGCATGTCATTTAGACTGCAAACTAAAAAACACGCAATTTTACACGTTTGTCTGAAGAAGGTGTCTGATATAGACACCGAAACGTTACATTATCTTTTTCATTCATTTCCTTTTTTAGTTTTACTGTTCGGCAACAATTTTTTCAAAAACCTGACATATTGGTGAGGAGTATTTCATCTTAATACAATAATTTTTAGTTATTTCTGTTTCAGAGACTAGGAGTGAAAATCTAGAAAGTTTTTTAGAAATTGCATGATGTAGACGAAATTTTTCAAAATCCTTATCACGAGATTCTTGTGCATCTTCTGAAAGTTGACCAATAGGAGTACTGCAAAATGCTTTATGACACTTTCTCCTCGAATAAAAATTTTGTGATTTGAACATAGTATGTAGTACTATTGCTTACATAGATCCTGAACATAACTGTCAAATTTTTCAGCATTTATCATGACACCCGAAGAAAGAGCTTGCAGAATTCTTTTTATTCACATTTATATCCACTTTTGTAATTTCATCAGAGCAGCTGGCACTGTGCAAAAATATTATGGTAGTATTACCGTCATTGAAATTATAAACTACTGGTCTTAGTTTGTCGATGATCAAACCTAGCTCTTCACGGAAACGCCTTATTACCGGAGTTTTTTTGGCTTGGTAGTCATTTCTTTTCTTCGCTTTTGGCTGACCATGTTTGGAAAGTCAAATTATAAGTAATATGTAAAATCATTTCCATAACAACGAATCCAGGCGTGCCAAGTAGACAGTTCGTATTGATAAGAATCTTCATTTTTAGGCCTAGCAGTCGCTTTAGTCAAATCGTTCAATTGGCGTAGAGTGCCTCCACATTATCATTATTATAAAAATGGTTAGAGTAGAGGCATAACCTATAAACTCACAACGATAAGTTGAAAAAAGATCCTTTACACGAAAAAAGAAAATGAAATTGATACACAAGTCACACTCACTTCCGTCGGAACAAAGAATCATATGCATTCTTGAGAAAGTTCACTGATATCGAGTTCACCACCGATGAGGGTAAAGAGTTCCACACAGAGAAAACACGGTTAGAATGAAAAATTTGCCGCCAAATTTAGCACCAACGCTCAAATATTTTCAGATCATCCTGAATGATATGACATGCCTCCCAAGGATCTCCGAATAATTTCGTATCGTCGGCGAATCGAGCAACATGTGATTTGACGATCTTAGGCAAATCAGAGATATAGAGTAGAAATAGAAGTGGCTCCAAGACAGATCCCTGGGGCACTCCACTATGAACAGATCTTCCGCTGAGAAAGATTTATCCACAGGAACCCGAAAAGTACGATCAGTTATGAAGGCTTTGATCAGGAAAAGCAGACGGCCATTGACTCCAAGATGTTCGAGGTTGATTAGGAGAAGGTTATGTGGAACACGATCGAATGCTCTATAAAACTTCAGATAGATAACGTCAACGGAACAGGCTCTATCCATGTGCCAGGAATCACTGCACTCGAGGAGGTTGGTAATGACCGATCGTCCTGGAAGAAAACCGTGTTTGCAATCCGAAATAAGACTTTCAGAAAGCGCAAACTTAAGAAAATGATCGACAAAAATCTTTTCAGAAACCCTTGGCACAATTGGCACCAAGCTGATGGGGCGATAATTATCAACATTACGTTTGTCCCCTTTTTTGAAGACTGGTGTCACGAGTGCTTCAAGGGAAAGGTAGACATGATGTTTCGAAGGATCGAGCATTTATGGTGGAAAGAGGTTACGAAAGAGATTGGGCACATTTCTTCAGCAGTCGAGATGAGATACCATCATCCATAGCAGGACTGAAGCTTACTCCGGTTATGGAGGCAGAATTAAGCTGGTCAGACATGTGTGGGGAGTGAACGGTTTCCCTCATAAAAGAGGGGGCAGAGGCATCAGCGAACACGTTGGCAGCCTCCTCTGAGCTAGAACATGGAATACCGCTTGTATTAAGAACCGATGGAATGTCAACTTTTTAGTTGAGTTCGGTCTACCAAACGTGCAAGTTCAGATTCTAATTTCCTCTCTTGTATGCATGAAAATTTAAAAATGAAACGCTCCTTCATTTCAGGGAAAAAAGATTATGTGAAGTATCAAGGGAAAAATTAATACTAATGAGGATGAATTAATTGTTGCTTATAAAGATGAACACATTCTTGAACATTAGGACCAAGGGAATGTAATAGAAGAACGACACAAATGAATTGATAGGGAAGAGATCAATCATCATAGAAGCTGAGGAAATGATTGAAAATGAAGAACTAGTGGCACATTCGCAATCATCGGAGGATACATTAGGAATTGAAATAAAAGAGTTGCTACCTCAATGGGTTCTAGATCTAGACCGTTGACGATTTGATGAAAATTCGAGATCTTGTGGACTAACTGGATTACCTAAAGACTGTGAAACTTTGATACGAATTCCAAAACAGTACATTTAGAAAAAATGGTTAATGGATACTTTTGGTATCATGGATTGGAAAACTGCTTATCTGGTTTTCAAAATTACTTTTCCAATCATGAACCGAAGCTTTATTGAATGTTAGTATATTTACCTTTGTAGTGTTGAATTTGTTATGAAATGATTTATCACAGCTTCTTCGTTTTTTCCTGGTGTCGTGTCCTTCAATGTCTACCATAGATGCTTAAGATGTACAGTAGGAGGCAAATACTTCAAGCAACGAAAAAGAATGAGTTTTCCTTAAGTAGAGTGTTCATTGAGAACTGATGAAGGATTTCGTGCAAAAACTGATGTACATCACCACCGAAAATACAGGGTCTCTATAAATGATTGTAACAGCGCAGTTGGCTTTGTATTACAGAATACCAATCTCTAACCAATCAGAGAATAGCACGATCACAGAATTCTGTGGTTTGCATAATCCAAAGCCAACTGCGCTGTTACAATCATTATAGAGACCCTGTATCAAAACGGATATTCCATTATTATGATGAAGGATAACATAATAGCAGATAGAATTATATTACATCTGGCGACGAGGAAATCAAGTAAATCGAATACATCAATAATTGATAATAATTGTGGAAGTGAATAATTTTAGTGCAATTTCTCACGTGAGAATTACGATGACAGAAAGCGTAGTCACCGGCGTACCTACACGGAACATCAACTACGGGAATTTCAACTGAATATTTCAGACTGGAATATATACAAAGCCCGATTGCAGAATTACTTCGATGCAAATGAGTTAACCGATGATAAAAGGAGATCGATATTATTGAACATGTTAGATGAAGAAGCGTATAAGCTGATGTTTAACATGTGCAGCCCACATCTACCTGAAACAAAATCATTCGCAGAACTAGTGATTCTTATGGATAAATATTTCACACCGCAAAAATCAGTATTAGCCGAAAGGTACAAATTTTATATTGCGACAAAAAACTCCGGCGAGACGATTAAGGAATGGTCTGCCAGAGTTCGAAGCTTGGCTGTGCCGTGTGAATTTGGAACGGAATTGGGAGTGCTGCTGCGAGACAAATTTATATGCGGATTCGACAAAGGGCCTATTTTGGACAGAATGTTGGAAGAAAAACCCTCCATCTCATTCGAAGAAGTCATTGGAGTTGCAGAAATCAAGATGGCCGCCCAACAGAGCTATCGCATTTCAGTCGTGAAAGAAGAAATGAATCTAATTCAAGCGGATGACCTGGTCATCATTGGTCAAGACCAACAATGACCAACTGCATTTAAGCGCTTTTGGTCATTGCTGGTCTTTATCATATGACGTCATGAATTGCCCTTCAACGTCATCGATTTAGACCGCAGATGACCTAAGGTGAACATACTCGAGAGCCGAGTCAAGCTTCTGGTCATTGAAGAAATAAGGTTAAATTCTATGTTTATATCTTATGATAACACATCGCACCTTTAAAGGTAAACCGTTACTAAACCAAAAATTGCTCAGATGGAGTTATCAATGCCATCTCTTTATGTCTGGCGTATTCTACCAAAGACGCTTACCCTTTTGTCGAAGTTCCGCATAGGAAGCTAGATGGCGTTGTAACAAAACCGAACTTGAATGTTCAGCTAAGTGCAAAATCGTAACTATACCAGTTGCAACGCGCATGCTGAGGAGTAGTGACGAAAGTTTGAAAGAAAAGTGTGTTTATTTGTATAGAACCTCTCTACATTAAAACGAAGGTAGGTTTTTCGCTCAATCCAATTGGCAAACAGTTAAATTTTGTTTATTCACAGTTTTCCTATTACGAATATTGAGTTTGATCATATGATTGCATCGATAAAGTGTGATATTTCGTTTAGTCACAGTTTTCTCGACAATAATATTCAATTCGATTATATGATTCTACCGGTAAAGTGTTATTTTCTGTTTAGTCGCAGTTTCTTGTTTTCCAATATCTTATTTGAAAAAAATATTATATCGGTAGAGTGTGCTATTTTATTTTGTAACGATTTTTAATCTATTGTTATCATGCAGTTGATGTTAATCTGATTATAAACACGTTACATTTCTCTGACGGTCTGTTTCCTTATTCTCAAATTTCATTATTTTTGAACATTGCCATTTTGACGTTATAATAAGTGTTCAAGTATTTGTGTTATCACAGATTAGCATTCTGAGCAACTCAAATACCTAGGGCCTAGATGAAATCCTACCCTCAGGCCAATGAGTTATTATGAGATCAATATAAGTTGTTTTAAAGAGATAAAATTGATTTTAACTGTTGAAATATATTTATGTGAAGATAATTTCTAGTTTCACTTCCAATATTAATTATGTAAAACTTTGCTCTAGATGCTTTTTTCACGGAACAGCCGAATATCTCGCATTATGGCTGGAGTCGAGAGAGAAATAGAATCCAGCAAGACAGATGAACCTGAACATACTTCTAATAATGTGCTTACAAATACCCCCAATGTGAATTCTCAAGTAGAGGATACTATTATACAGAATAACATGTTCCAATCATGCCCTGAAACTGTTATTTTGGATTCGTTGTCTACAGATGAACATACTGCTGTGGATCTTCTCTTATGATGACTTCAGGAATTGAATATTGTGATTTACATTGCATTGGGGACGGAATGCCAATTTCTTGCTCAGACGACATAAGGGCACCTGGTCCGAGCACCAGGGAACTATCGAATTCATCGTCAAGTTCATCATCTTGCTCAAGTAAGACTTCCTCATCCTCAAGTATGTCTTCATCTTCAACAAGTACTTCAGGCATTGATTTTTCCCCTGATGAGACTTACCGTGATCCAGACTATCTATTACCGTCATTAGATAGACCCATAACTTTTAGTCCTATTTCCGAAATGAGCCATATGATAAATCAAAGCGTCCAAGAGTCAAATGACGAAGAGAATAATACAAATCTGATGAATGAAAATGGATCGAAAAAACGAAGGCGTAAAGGACTCAAGAATTTATCCAAAAAACAAGATTCTAAAAGACTTCGAAACAGTGGAAAACAATATACCTCCATGTCCAAGTTGAAGAAAATCATATCACAAAGAAAGTTAAGGCCTCCATGTGAAGAAAAATGTCGTCTGAAGTGCAGTCAGAGAATTAAAGAAGAAGACAGACTTATTATATTTAACGAATATTGGAAAATGGGTGACTTAATCAGACAGAGAGAATTCATTTCGGAGTGTATATCAATCATCAAACCGAAATATCAATATAAAGTGCATGACAGTAATAGAGGACCCAAACACTCATTCTCTTTCTGTGTAAATAATAAACAGGAGCGTGTCTGTAAGGTGTTTTTCAAAAACACCTTAGACATCAATAATCGACCCATAGCTACTGTCGTAGCTAAAAAGAGTACGTCGGGTTTCATCGAAGGGGAAAAAAGAGGCAAACACGGAAAGCAATTCAAAATAAACTCAGAAATAATACAGGGGATAAAAAGACATATATACTCTATTCCAAGAATTGAATCGCATTATCTGCGACAACAAACGAGTGCAGAATACATCGATGGCGGTAAAAACCTTACCGACCTTTACGAAGACTACCGTAAAGAATGCCTCAATGTTGGTAATGAAGCGGCGAAGATCCACACTTACAGAAAATTATTCAAGGAAGAGTACAACATTAGGTTTCACGTGCCCAAGAAGGACCAGTGCGAACCACGGCCTCCTAAACCTCCGGGCCCGGCTGTAGCCAAGAGCGGCAACGCTGGAGAGAGGTATACCCTCCCGACATATTACAAGCAAAGCCTTCGAAAGTAGTCTCTATGGACAGTTGTGTTACAGGCGCAAGCGTGAGCGCTAGTTAATATCTAGTGGTAAATTATTGAGGTTTTAGTGTTGATTGTGATCTTAAATATTAAATATAAGTTAATAACAGTTAACTATTGTAATTGTTCGTGTGCTGTGAGCAGTGAAAGTGTTTGAGATATTGGTGTTAGTGAATTTTCCTTGGGATAACTACTTTCGTCTTTTTGTAAGTCGTAAGTGTCTCTAACCTATAAATCAAACTCATCTGCTTCTATAAATGGTACAAACGTTTTGTATTTCATCGTGTAGAAGTAATATCCATAGATTTAAGAGTATATACTATATAATCTTTGGTAATATCCGTCTGAAAAAATTAGGATATTTCGATTGTTTCAGTTTGCTGAAATATGAACAGCGTAAGCTATTTATAGATAAAGGCCATACCGCGAAATTTTATTCCAACAAAAGTTTTGTTTGTGAAAAACATTTCGATTTCATATCATTAAGTTCGATAAACATTCACAAGTAGATGGAACAATTAAATTATACTTTCTTTGAGATAGAAACTTTGAGAGAACTGACCCATTTAATTCTATTATCGTTCATACCTATGTGCCCTATTTCAAAATATATTTTGAACGATACCGTTACTTTTTTTGAAGAGTTTCGGAAAAAATCAATTTTATGTTAACTGATTATTCGTAGCATTGAATTGGACTTTTATCACCTATTCAAAATTCGCAGAAAATTGTAGGAACTTGTGGTTTGAATTCGAAGTTCATTCTAAATTCGCTTAGTTCCATTTTTTCCAATCTTTCTTAATAATTACGTGAAGAATACGAAGAATGACAATCACATAGAAGTGGTAGGAATAATTTTATTGGAGTTAATTCTATTTTGAAAGTAATATGAGTTCAAGTTTTCTGGCGAGAGACACCTTCCCGTGTATTTTGCTGGACAATAAATGGATTCAACCATAAACCAGTCCGCTTTGGTTTCAATTTTTCCATTTATATACAATTTACTGACTGAGCAGGGCATATTTCCCACCTCTTTTTAAACCCTTCGTTTCATGAATTATCCATTTTTCGCTTAAAAAAAGTTTTCTATCGATTTTCATTTACAAAACACAAAGAAAAAAACAGGAATTGAAAAATAATATATTTTTTCTGTTAATAACAAAAAACACTTCGTAGCAGATTTGCAACAAAATGTAACTCTTATTCAAATGGTAATTAGTATAACAGTTCTTATTTTTATTTAGGCATAAATGTACTGCACACCTTTCACATTTGAAGTATGAAAATCCATTACAATTGGGATTTTACACCTCTGACGAGTTGAATCATATTTGATCCAGTGTGAAAATTGATCCATTCTCACATTTTTTGGAGGAGCATGTGCTACAGGTCCTCTATGGCGTTTTGCTGTCAATTCCTCCTCAACTTGGCTTGTGGATGGTCTTCCCCGTTTTTTATCTATATGAATACAATTCGGCATAAGTTTCAGCAACTCAACTCTGAACTGCACAGGGACATCTCATTTGGCAGACCTTTTGCCTCTTGTACCCTCCTGTGAAGTAGCCAGGAGTTATAACAGTCACATCAAGCAAATGGAAAAAGAGTCTGAGGTACCATTTTTTCGATCGGATAGGAATTGTACCGACCTATATGACTATCTAATAAGTCTACCCCACCCATATGCTTATTGTATTCAATTATCACGTGAGGACAAGGAACAGTTACTGTCTCTTTTTCTTTCGATCATAACGTGTACGTCATGATGTGGAAGTTCCCAAAACAAGTAGTAAGTGTGACCACTTTATTGTCATTCCAAGTAGTAACACTCAAATCAATGCCATCAATGTTGGCAACATACTCTTCGCAAGTTCCTCGCGGTTCTTTTTGAAGATGTTGTCAGGTTTGAGTTTGCTATTGGGAATCCTATTCCGACGAATTGTACCCAGCATATATATCCCTTGATTAGCCATGGTAGTGAATAATGGAATCGACGTATAATAATTATCACAATAAATTTGGTAGTTCATATTTTGGGAATAATTCTTGTCAGTCGAGTAACAACAATGGCACTTGCCCCTAAATCATTCTCATGAGGCAGGACTCGAGTGAACCAGTTAGATGATCCATTATATATTTCGAAGTTGTAGGAGAATCCTGAAGTTCCGCAGAGTAAGAATAACTTGAAACCCCATTTATGTGGCTTCATGGGGTTGTACTGCTTCAAATGGTGTTTTGCTTTTGTAGAACAAATTTGTCATCGACGGAAAGTTTCATTTCTGCTGGTATTGAAGAAAATCTATCATTCAATTCTGTAATCACTGGTCGTATTTTATGAAGGTTGTCATATTGCTGATCATTCTTTTCTCGTGCTTTGGAGTTATCATTGAAGTGGATCATACTTTTTATCTGCTCAAATTTATTTATTGTCATTGTAGATCGCACACTTGGAATACCTATATCTTGCCTCCAATAACATCGGTTCTTGGAAGTTTCGCGATGGACATATACAAACATATTCCCAAGAACTTCTGTATTTCCAAAATGGTTATATTTGCTGGCTTATTAGGATTTTTGGACACTATATAGGTTAGTTTCCTCCATAATTTTTTCAAGGAACTCGTCCGAGAAAAAGTATTTGAAAAATTCGTAGGGGTCTCCAGAAGCAAACAATTATCAGGAAGTTTTGAATTCCCAAGAATTTCAGTGCGTCTTCATCAATAACAATATTTTTTTTTCGCCATGAAATATTCTCTCTTCTATTTTTCTCTGATTTGATATGCGAGGAAGTTGGTAGTTCCTCATTTTCAACTTCATGTTGACAGTTTACATCTTCAGGGGTGGTGTGCATCCATGTGGCGATGTTCTTCATCATCTGTCGCATTTTCCGGAATTTCATCTTCCTCGGGAAAATACTCCGGATCAGCAATGCTGTCGGTATCGGAAAAATCTTCAAATTCGTCTTCACTTATATCGGCAGCCCAATTTTCTGCAAGCTGAGCCAATTCAGCATCTGTAAGAGCCCGCTTTCTATCTCTTGTTGAAATGGCATTATGACTGAAAACGAATACATTTGAAAGTTAGTTTCATAAAGTTGCAAATTAGCTACAAACAACTTTGGTCCCTATTGAAGCGAACATATGCATTGTAATATGAAATGAGACAATTGCTTACCTTCTTTCTATTTAGCACAATAAGTTCCAGTCACAAAAATAGCTTTTACCCGTTTTGGAAACTGTACAAACAAACAAATAATGCTATCATCCAGCCGGTGAGAATAAGGTTATATTTTCTTCAATACTAACCAACCCGAAAAAGTTGCGCTTCCAGAGTTGATTTTCAGCAGAGAGAGAACGTATCAGATACGCTACTGCATGAATCAAGTAGTAATTCGGCATCTACTTGTAACCAGGCGGTCTCGAAATATAATGTTGCAAATTTGCAACAAGATGAAACGAAGGGATAAAAATTCGTCGGAAAACAACTAAACAACATTGGAAATAAAATTGAACGTTCGAAATATCGTATCTCTCGTGCGAGAGTATACCTCCCAAGCTCGTCTTTTGCGGCGTTGCCGCTTGAGGCGCCCGGCCATGTCTTTAGAAGGCCGTGTGCGAACTTTGCGTTAATTTCAAAAACTCTGTTGAAAAGAATATTGAACTGAAAAACAAGTATGATCAGCATCTACTGTGACGACCTTTTTTTTCCCTGCTGGTGATTTACGGTTTCGGTTTCCTTTCCTCGGGCGCCAGTTGTGATAATTTTCCTCAAGGTCACAACTCCTTGATGACGTCGTTCACTTACCTAAACCTGGGTAGCCTTTACACAGTTGGAGAAGGGCTCGGTTCAATCTGAGTTCTTAGCGATTGAGTAGAGTCTATCAAATAACCAACGAGTATCGAGTCTGCTCACCTTCAGGTTGAAGAAACACACAAAAATATATATACAATTTATTTCAGTATATACAATTATATTTACATGAACAAATAAAGAAATATTCCAGAATACAAAGAGAAAATAAAATATAATTCAAACAAAAAGAAACACGGATCACTGTTGTTCTTCCAACCTGAAATTCAAATAATAAGCGGTCTTTAGCGGTGAGCAACTGAGCAGGTGATACAAGCGGTGAGAGCAGGTGAAATAAGCGGTGAGAGCGATGTAAAAATAATAGGCGGTGAGAGCAGGTAAAAATAGCAGGCGGTGAGAGAGGTTAAAAACAAACGGAAAACAGGTAATATAATAAAACCAGAAACAGATATATTCTTCAGCAAGAGAGCATACACTTAAACAGGAATCAGATCTGAATTATCGGTTGGCTGTCTGGAAAACTACAGGTACCTTACTGTGTTCAACTATGTACACGACAGAAAATTTCTACCTGTGTCCACAGATGAAAAGTGGTTCGGAACAGGGAAACTGATTCAAAATAAAAAAAAAATATAACAGGTCAAGTCACACCCTTACAACAGTTTAGGTGGGTGCCAGTCGTGCTTAAGCCGCAATAGCCAACCACACCTCACCTAGTGCCCTGGGGACTGCGGGAACGGAAATAAAAAAAATAAAAAAAGAATGAAAAATAATAATATCTTCGGGTCGGGTCACACCCTTGCACCAGTTTAGATGGGTTGCCAGTCGTGCTTAAGCTGCAATAGCCAACCACACCTCACCTAGTGCCCTGGGGACTGACGGGAACGGAACTAAAAAAAAGAAAAAAAAAGAATGAAAAATAATAATATCTACGGGTCGGGTCACTCCCTTGCACCAGTTTAGATGGGTTGCCAGTCGTGCTTAAGCCGCAATAGCCAACCACACACCTCACCTAGTGCCTGGGGACTGACGGGAACGGAAATAAAAAAATAAAAAAAAATTCTACTAAAGACACTCTGTATGAACGGAATAATTCAACGGAATTCTGTAGTGTAAAACTTTACAGGAGCGGGGTCGGAAAAAGGGAACACAGTAAAGTAAAATAGCCAAATTAAGTATCTCAAAGCCTAAAAAGGCCTTACCCCTGTATCACTGGTAAACTGACACGAATTCTTCCTTTGAAATCGAAAACGAATTCCAAAAAGTAATTTATTTACTTTCAAAAATTAATCTTAGAATAATTTACAATAAAGAATTCAACTTTGGAGAAAATTAACGTCAATTAATAAGCGACACGAAAACTCGGAGCTGAATGAATGATTTTTGGGCGAATTTTGGTTATAACGGCATGTCCCCACCGACCAAGACATGCGTCAAAATTCCAGACAATTCGACGGCGGGGTTAAAACGGTGCTCTCGGATTGGCCACTTCTCCCAAAACTCCATTTTCGACTTCGAGAAAATTCGGAACATTCGGTTAAAAACGGAATTAAAACGGCGGACAATTTCTCTATCAAATTCCCAACCTCTGAAAAACACGAGCAGCATATGTAGAAAAAAACGGTAAATAACAAACTGCATCTCGGACTGGTGTTTTTCTACATAGGTTGGAATCGAAATTGAAATAATTTATTTCGTATCACAATATTCCGAATTTCTCAATTTTTCAATTTCATTTATTTATTGGGTAAATTCAACGGAATGAAATTGAGCAGAATGGAATTTCTCTGGTAATATTCGGTATCATTTTCATGTGTCATCGTCGGGAAAATAAATAAACGGACGATTGAAATAATAATAAGAATTATTATAATTCACAACATTATTAAGGGATTAACTAATTATTAATTCTCTGAGCAGGACATCTTGAGAAAGTAATAAACGCGGTCACTCTCAACAGAAACATCGTAAAACGGTATACGGGGGATGTCCGAATCGAGAGGGGCCCAAACGAACAATTATTCTTGCTTCGGTTTATTTTCCTCGATATCGACATGAATGATATATACGGCGGTCGGAAATTATTACCAGGACGGAACAAAATTCGGTTATTTCACCGGCCCTCAAATATTCGGCGCTACTTCAGGGGCTTAGTAATGAACAAAAAAAATGCTTCATTACACACCCCCTTTTCCTCCACAAAAAAAAACAATGAAGCCTAAGCTTCATATTGTTTTCCCCTTTTTTTTTAACATTCTACACCACTTCGGTCTTACCCTACTGACAAACGGCGAACAGCAGCTGCGGAGGCAGCGCCCCAAACTTCAGATACGCGGGTGTTCTGACTATCTCGCACTGCACATCTATGGAGCGCTTGGACCCTACGGCGCGAACAATAGCGCGAACATTTGCTGGGGGCTCCTCTCTACTCAACATCTTGGGTCGTGGTCGGATTATCTTGGGCCCCTCCTGCGCCTGGTTGAGAGTAGCGGCGGCGACCCGCACACTGTTACGTTTATGGGCCTGGGGACGTCTGAGTTGTGGGCAGCGGCAATCTCTTGAGAGGGTGCCTAAAAAGCCGCACCTTGAACAACATATTAATTTTGGCTTACGGAGGCGCGCCTGGAGTCCCTCGACTCCCGCACTCCAGCACGTATCTGGGTGCAGATCCAGATACCCTGACCTCCGGGGGGTCTTGACGGCGGGACGACGTCGCCGTGATTCGTCGACTGCCCGACCTCCACGGTTACGCCGACGTCGCCGGTGTCTCAGGCGTGAGGCCCTCCGCTCTCCTCTCACGATGAGCCAGGGGCATCGGTCGTGCGTTGGGTGTTCCCCTCCTGGCACACATCCTTCTCCCTCGATGGGCCCGCCACTGGCCCAGGAGGAACATCTTTGACAGGGGAACCACAGGACTTGGAGCTTCCTGCGGATCTCTCCAGCAGTCCCTGAATTCCTCCTCCACGAGATCGTCAACTGGTTCTGGGAAGGAATTGACAATTCCGGCATCGATCAGATCCCACTCTGACTGGACATCTGGAAAAGTCATCGTTAAAATATCTCACCAAAACAGCAA
>CM024240.1:6901837-6939104 GCA_013421045.1 Propylea japonica
CAACCAGCACCGAACCAGCAAATTCCTGGATTTCCAAGAAGATCCCTGCCGTTCCGACCGAATCCTGTCACATTGTACCGGAAGTGTGGAGTGTTAAAGGACATGACAACAATGGGACAATCGATAGGAGAAGCCCGAACCGCAATCGTCCAAGAAGTCCGAGGGAAAATTGGCAGAACAACACTAACTCCAAAATGGTTACGTGACATCGCCAGTTATCCGTCCGTCCCGGTGTATAAGTGGAACATTTACTTCGATGGTTCCACTAGTGTGACATCCTTCCTGGAGGAAGTCGAACAACTAGCCGAAACCCGAAAGGTCAGCCACCAGCAACTATTCGAAAGTATTTTCGAGTTACTGAGGAGTGACGCCAAGGAATGGTACATTCCCAGGAGAGGTACGTTCGCTGATTGGGAAGACTTTAAAGATCAGCTGCTGGATGCTTTCTTGCCACCGGAATACGAGGAAAGCATATTAGATGAGATCAGGCGAAGGACACAAGGAAAACAGGAGAAGATACTTTTCTTCGTGACTAGGATGCAAAATTTGTTCCTCAAGTTGACAACAGGAGACCGTCTGAAGAAGAGCAGGTTAACCTTATTAGGAAACGCCTGTTACCTCATCTGCAGAAAGCATTGGCCTTTCAGGAAACCCGGACTTATAAGCAGTCGTTGGACAAGGGGAGAATAATTGAGTGGTCCAGTGGCAGGCCGACAGTTACACTCCACCGCCGTCACAGAAGGGACTATTGGATGAACCGAACCTGGTATACGTGCATCAACGTCCGAAAGATGCAGTGCCAGGACCGAAAGAACCGACACTTCCGCCAGTTAAGTCGCAAACACGCCGAAAATCCGGCGGGAGGAACCAGAGAGGGAAGCTCCTACTAAATTTGGGGAGGTGAAACCAAATAGGGTGACTTTAAGGACACAGAAGTCAGTGTTGGCGATGGAAAGATGGGACACACGCGAAGGGAATGCCGATCTACTCCGAGGATATTTTGTTCTCGGTGTGGCAAACAGGGGATTTTGTCCAGGGACTGCCAGTGTTCGGAAAACTAGAGCGGAGCTGCCTAGTGGGGAAAAGGCAGATTCCGACAAAAGCATTCCCTATGGTTCAAAAACCTTCACCGAAAGAAAACCGACCGGTCATCACCGTGTACATAGCAAATGAATCTTTCAAAGCCTTATTGGACACCGGAGCTTCGAGGTCCTTCCTGAGTCAAAAGACTGCCGATAGATGTAGGAGACTGGAAATAATACCGATTGGGGTCACCGACATGAGGACTACTGTGGCTGATGGAAATTCAGTTGCAGTTAAGGAAGTCTTCGAACCGACACTGAAAATTGGGAACGAGTTTATCGACTCGCACCTATTTTTAGTACCGAATTTGCCCATGGACATCATTCTGGGAATGGATCTCTTGACATGTCATAATTTCCGAATAGATCTCAAAACCTCACGATGTTTCCTTGGAGATGTACCACTGTGGAATTCGACCGTACCTCCAAAAACACCTTAAAACTCGATGATGGATCCGTTAACATCACGAGAACAGCGAATTCTGGACAAATTCTTGAAGGATGAACTCAAGAAGTTCGAGAACGTGAGTGGTACAACTGACATGATTAAAGACGAGATCGAAATCAAACCTGGCACCGAACCCATCAAGCAAAGGTACCGTCCCTACAATCCCAAAATGCAGGAAATCATCAATGAAGAAGTCGACAGAATGCTGGCCGAAGGAATTATCGAACCATCAAATTCACCGTGGAGTTCGAGTGTGGTTATCGTCAAGAAGGCAAACGGTAAACCCCGATTCTGCATCGACTTCAGGGCAGTTAATGAAGTATCGGTCAAGGATGCCTACCCCCTACCATACATAGCAGGATTTTGGACAAGTTGCGAAAAGCCAAGTTTATTTCTACTTTGGACCTTAAAACAGGGGTATTGGCAAGTACCTCTTACTAAGGAGAGCAAGCCTATCACCGCATTCACCGTTCCAGGGAGAGGCCTGTACCAATTCAAGGTAATGCCATTTGGCTTACATTCAGCCGGAGCAACTTTCCAAAGATCTTGGACCGAGTGGTGGGACCCGAATTGGACCCCTTTGCTTTCGCCTATCTTGACGATATTGTGGTGTTAGGTGAAACATTGGAGGACACCTAGAAAATTTAAGAACCGTTTTCCGCCGACTTCGCTCAGCGAATCTGAAAATCAATCCGGAAAAGTGTGAGTTTGTGAGGAAGTCACTTAAATACTGGGACATGTGGTGACTGAAAATGGGATTGCGACAGATCCAGAGAAGATTGCCGCCATTAATTCCATGACACCACCGAAGACTGTCCGAGAACTCCGACGATTTCTGGGAGTAGCCAGCTGGTACCGAAGATTGTTGAGGAATTCACGAAAATTGTGAGACCACTCACCCTTTTGCTGAAGAAAAAGCAAAGGTGGAAGTGGGGAACCGACCAGCAGCAGGCTTTCGACCGGTTGAAAAGAAATTAACTGAGTCACCAGTATTGGCCTGTCCGGATTTTTCCCAACCATTTACGCTGCAAACCGATGCATCGGAAACTGGATTGGGAGCCGCTCTGACGCAGGTCCTGGAGGGTCATGAAGAGTGATTGCTTATGCAGCCGCTCGTTGAATGACGCCGAAAAGGAATTATTCCGTTACCGAAAAGGAGTGTCTTGCAATAGTGTGGGCTATAGACAAAATGCGACCGTACCTAGAAGGCTACCGTTTTACCGTTATTACCGATCATATGAGCCTCCGCTGGTTACAGTCCATTAAGTCACCCTCAGGACGAATTGCAAGATGGAGCGTATTTCTTCAGCAATACGACTTTGAGATTAAGTATAGGAAAGGAGCTTTGAACCGTGTGGCAGATGCCCTGTCTAGGGACCCGTTACCGTATGATGATCAATCTTGCCTGACAGAAAAAACGATCCTTTGCCCATGGTACGTGAAGAAATACCAGGAAGTCTCCAAAGAACCGTCCGGATATCCTGATTACCGTATTCAGGAAGGAAAGTTATACCGACATTTCTGGAGTTCTAACGACTTTACCGAACCAGAAATGGGAACTCCTTGGAAACTCTGCGTCCCAACCGAAGATAGGTTGACCGTGATACAGGAAAACCATGACGAGCCAGCAGCAGGCCACTTGGGAGTCGCGAAGACCATAACTCGAGTGGCCCAATTATTACTGGCCTGGAATGTTCCGAGAGGTGGCCAAGTACGTACGACACTGTGGACAGTGTCAGAGGTACAAAGTTAGCCAGCAGAAGCCTTCAGGAAAAATGCAACCGTATCACATAAGTGAGCCATGGAATACCGTCAGCACCGACCTGATAGGCCCACTGCCTCGATCGAAAAAGGGAAAAATACTTCTTGGTGATGTTTCCAAGACCGTTTTTCAAAGTGGATGAGTGCAAACCGCTCAGAGCAGCAACCGGAAAAGGAGTGTTTCAAGCTTTCTACGATCAAGTAGTCTTGAAGTTTGGTTGTCCCCGAACCGTCATCAGTGACAATGGATCCCAGTACGATGGACGACTATTCAAGGGAAACCTCCGAGAGATGGGAATAAAACCATAGGTTTGCACCAGTCTACTCTCCGCAGTGTAACCCGGTCGAGAGGGCTAACCGCACCATCAAAACCATGATCGCCCAGTATTGCGAAGGTGATCACCGTAAATGGGACGAGCACATAGGCGAAATGGCTTTTGCCTTAAACTCGGCCAAACATGAGTCCACTGGATTCACACCGGCATTTCTGAATTTCGGCCGAGAGTTCAGATCGCCGGAAACAAACCGCCGTATCCCAGAGAGAGATACAACCGGTTTGGCCGAAGAACCGACCGTCCAGGGTTTGACCCAATATGCCGACCGTATCAAACGACTCCAGGAGATGCATGAATTCGTGAAAAATTCACCTGGCCAGAGCGTTGTCCCAACAGAGTCACCACTATAACCTCCGTAGAAGAGAGTGGACCTGTAAAATAGGTGATAAGGTTTGGCGTCGAGAGCACCCCTTATCATCTGCCGTAGGAGGTTTCGCCTCCAAACTGGCTGCTAAGTACGCCGGTCCGTATACCGTTACCCGAATATTGTCCCCAGTCGTATATGACCTGAAGGACGCTTCCGGCAAATACCTCCGTAGTATTCATGTCAAAGACTTGAAACCGTTCCGCGGAAATGAGGCAGGGGGTGAATCAACCCAGAGCAATGTAAAGTAGTAAAATCCTGAAGTAAGAGCAAAGAGAGCATGCGCGCACTTAAATGTCCGTAAACCGTGTCTAGATATTCCTGTATTTCAGGAAGATGTCCGCCGAAATCGTTTCCGTTCCGAACCAACCAACACCGACACCGGACAATACCCCAGTCCTCCCCTTTGGAGCAGTTCGCTGCCTAGGAGAGGGAGGTTTCCGCACGGGTGCGGAGGGTGTGTGGAGGTGTGTGGAGGGATTGTGCATCCCACCAAGCCTGAAAGTCACCCATATTCTTATTCCGCTTTGGCTGAACTGAAGACCCTGAGGGAGTTGCAACATCCTAACGTCCTGAAACTCGTAGACAGTTTCAGGTCCGGCAACTCCCTCGCTTTGTGGTGGAACTAATGGACGGGGACATGTTTCAATGGGTTCAAACCCATGGACCGTTTCCAGAGGACCGTTGGAGGGATGTAATGAGGCAGGCTTTTGCCGGTCTCACCGCATGCCATAAGGCACATTCCTCCACCGGGACATTAAGCCCGACAATTTCTTGTTGAAGGGAGAAAGGGTTTGTTTGGTCGACTTTGGGTTGGCCATTAAACTTACCCCGACAGACCCTTCAACAAGGGAGTGGGGCGGAACGGTCCCTTACATGGCCCCCGAAGTTATATCGGGTCAGGCCTTTGGCCTCCCGGCCGACATTTGGGCCATGGGGTTGGTGACTCTATATATGGCTACCGCTTGCACCCCATTCTTTGGAGAGGACGCTGAAGACGAGATTTCCAGCGTGACGGGGGCATACAGGGGGAAGAACTGGAGCATCTACCAGCGTGGATATCTGGTGCTTTCCGCGAGATGCTCCAGGTTGACCCGACTGCCCGTCCTAATGCTGAATGGGGTGAACAGTATTTCACCTCCGCCGCCGAGCCAGTAGAGAGCCCAATCCTCCCCGTCCCTTCGCCGCAAAGCGAAGTACCGACCCGTGCCGGGATGTCCACAGAGTGGTCGGACGGAAAGTTTCGTAGAAGCCCTGAAAACGGCAGCCCAAGGGGTGTGGACTCCAGGCTTTCGTAAACGCTTAGTCCGCTATCGCCCTACCGGAGACCGCCGGAGGGTGCGCTGGAGGTTCCGACTGCCCGATGGGACCCGCAGGCAAATATGGTTGCCTCGAGAATGACCATAGACGGCAAGGTTTGCTTTTGCCGCCAATGTTGCTGTTTTGGTGAGATATTTTAACGATGACTTTTCCAGATGTCCAGGTCAGAGTGGGATCTGATCGATGCCGGAATTGTCAATTCCTCCCCAGAACCAGTTGACGATCTCGTGGAGGAGGAATTCAGGGACTGGCTGGAGAAGATCCGCCAGGAAGCTCCAAGTCCTGTGGTTCCCCCTGTCAAAGATGTTCCTCCTGGGCCAGTGGCGGGCCCATCGAGGGAGAAGGATGTGTGCCAGGAGGGGAACACCCAACGCACGACCGATGCCCCTGGCTCATCCGTGAGAGGAGAGCGGAGGGCCTCACGCCTGAGACGTCGGCGTAGTCCGTGTAACCGTGGGGTCGGGCAGTCGACGAATCACGGCGACGTCGTCCCGCCGTCAAGACCCCCCGGAGGTCAGGGTATCTGGATCTGCACCCAGATACGTGCTGGAGGTGCGGGAGTCGAGGGCACTCCAGGGGCGCCTGCCGTAAGCCAAAATTATATTTTGTTCAAGGTGCGGCTTTTTAGGCACCCTCTCAAGAGATTGCCGCTGCCCACAACTCAGACGTCCCCAGGCCCATAAACGTAACAGTGGCGGGTCGCCGCCGCTACTCCCAACCAGGCGCAGGAGGGGCCCAAGATAATCCGACCACGACCCAGATGTGGGTAGAGAGGAGCCCCAGCAAATGTTCGCGCTGTTGTTCGCGCCGTAGGGTCCAAGCGCTCCATAGATGTGCAGTGCGAGATAGTCAGAACACCCGCGTATCTGAAGTTTGGGGCGCTGCTCTCCGCAGCTGCTGTTCGCCGTTTGTCAGTAGGGTAAGACGAGAAGTGGTGTAGAATGAAAAAAAAAAAGGGGGAAAACAATATGAAGCTTAGGCTTCATTGTTTTTTTTTTGGGAGGAAAAGGGGGTGTGTAATGAAGCATTTTTTGTTCATTACTAAGCCCCTGAAGTAGCGCCGAATATTTGAGGGCCGGTGAAATAACCGAATTTTGTTCCGTCCTGGTAATAATTTCCGACCGCCGTATATATCATTCATGTCGATATCGAGGAAAATAAACCGAAGCAAGAATAATTGTTCGTTTGGGCCCCTCTCGATTCGGACATCCCCCGTATACAGTTTTACGATGTTCTGTTGAGAGTGACCGCGTTTATTACTTTCTCAAGATGTCCTGCTCAGAGAATTAATAATTAGTTTAATCCCTTAATAATGTTGTGAATTATAATAATTCTTATTATTATTTCAATCGTCCGTTTATTTTTTTCCCGACGATGACACATGAAAATGATACCGAATTATTACCAGAGAAATTCCATTCTGTTCAATTTCATTCCGTGAATTTACCCAATAAATAAATGAAATTGGAAAAATTGAGAAATTCGGAATATTGTGATACGAAATAAATTATTTCAATTTCGATTTCCAACCTATGTAGAAAAACACAGTCCGAGATGCAGTTTGTTATTTACCGTTTTTTTCTACATATGCTGCTCGTGTTTTTCAGAGGTTGGGAATTTGATAGAGAAATTGTCCGCCGTTTTAATTCCGTTTTTAACGAATGTTCCGAATTTTCTCGAAGTCGAAAATGAGTTTTGGGAGAAGTGGCCAATCCGGAGAGCACCGTTTTAACCCCGCCGTCGAATTGTCTGGAATTTTGACGCATGTCTTGGTCGGTGGGACATGCCGTTATAAACCAAAATTCGCCAAAAAAATCATTCATTCAGCTCCGAGTTTTCGTGTCGCTTATTAATTGACGTTAATTTTCTCCAAAGTTGAATTCTTTATTGTAAATTATTCTAAGATTAAGTAAATAAATTACTTTTTGGAATTCGTTTTCGATTTCAAAGGAAGAATTCGTGTCAGTTTACCAGTGATACAGGGGTAAGACCTTTTTAGGCTTTGAGATACTTAATTTGGCTATTTTACTTTACTGTGTTCCCTTTTTCCGACCCCGCCTGTAAAGTTTTACACGACAGAATTCCCTGAATTATTCGTCATACAGAGTGTCTTTAGTAGAATTTTTTTTATTTTTTTTTATCCGTTCCCGTCAGTCCGCAGGGCACTAGGTGAGGTGTGGTTGGCTATTGCGGCTTAAGCACGACGGAAACCCATCAAACTGGTGCAAGGGAGTGACCCGACCCGTAGATATTATTATTTTTCATTCTTTTTTTTTATTTTTTTATTTCCGTTCCCGTCAGTCCCCAGGGCACTAGTTGAGGTTGGGTGGTGCTATTGCAGCTTAAGCACGACTGGCAACCCATCTAAACTGGTGCAAGGGTGTGACCCGACCGTAGATATTATTATTTTTCATTCTTTTTTTATTTTTTTTATTTCCGTTCCCGTCAGTCCCCAGGGCACTAGTGAGGTGTGGTTGGCTATTGCGGTTAAGCACGACTGGCAACCCATCTAAACTGGTGCAAGGGTGTGACCCGACCTGTAGATATTATTATTTTCTTTTTTTTTTATTTTTTATTTTTTTTCCGTTCCCGTCTGTCCCCAGGGCACTAGTGAGGTGTGGTTGGCTATTGCGGCTTAAGCACGACTGGCAACCACCTAAACTGGTTGCAAGGGTGTGACCCGACTTGTCGATATTATTTTTTTTATATTCCGTCACCGTCCGTCCCCAGGACATTAGGTGAGGTGTGGTTGGCTATTGCGGCTTAAGCACGACTGGCAACCACCTAAACTGGTGCAAGGGTGTGACCCCGACTTGTCGATATTATTTTTTTTCCTATTTTTTTTTATATTCCGTCCCCGTCCGTACCCAGGGCATTAGGTAGGTGTGGTTGGCTATTGCGGCTTAAGCACGACTGGCAACCCACCTAAACTGGTGCAGGGTGTGACCCGACCTGTTGATCTTATTTTTTTTTTTCATTTTTTTTTATTTTCCGTTCGATGAAACCCGACGTACTCTTTTTAGCTACGACAGTAGCTATGGGTCGATTATTGATGTCTAAGGTGTTTTTGAAAACACCTTACAGACCCGCTCCTGTTTATTATTTACACAGAAAGAGAATGAGTGTTTGGGTCCTCTATTACTGTCATGCACTTTATATTGATATTTCGGTTTGATGATTGATATACACTCCGAAATGAATTCTCTCTGTCTGATTAAGTCACCCATTTTCCAATATTCGTTAAATATAATAGTCTGTCTTCTTCTTTAATTCTCTGACTGCACTTCAGACGACATTTTTCTTCACATGGAGGCCTTAACTTTCTTTGTGATATGATTTTCTTCAACTTGGACATGGAGGTATATTGTTTTCCACTGTTTCGAAGTCTTTTAGAATCTTGTTTTTGGATAAATTCTTGAGTCCTTTACGCCTTCGTTTTTTCGATCATTTTCATTCATCAGATTTGTATTATTCTCTTCGTCATTTGACTCTTGGACGCTTTGATTTATCATATGGCTCATTTCGGAAATAGGACTAAAAGTTATGGGTCTATCTAATGACGGGATAAATAGATAGTGGATCACGGTAAGTCTCATCAGGGGAAAATCAATGCCTGAAGTACTTGTTGAAGATGAAGACATACTTGAGGATGAGGAAGTCTTACTTGAGCAAGATGATGAACTTGACGATGATTTCGATAGTTCCCTGGTGCTCGGACCAGGTGCCCTTATGTCGTCTGAGCAAGAAATTGGCATTCCGTCCCCAATGCAATGTAAATCACAATATTCATTCCTGAAGTCATCATAAGAGAAGATCCACAGCAGTATGTTCATCTGTAGACAACGAATCCAAAATAACAGTTTTCAGGGCATGATTGGAACATGTTATTCTGTATAATAGTATCCTCTACTTGAGAATTCACATTGGGGTATTTGTAAGCACATTATTTAAGAAGTATGTTCAGGTTCATCTGTCTTGCTGGATTCTATTCGCTCTCGACTCCAGCCATAATGCGAGATATTCGGCTGTTCCGTGAAAAAAGCATCTAGAGCAAAGTTTTACATAATTAATATTGGAAGTGAAACTAGAAATTATCTTCACATAAATATATTTCAACAGTTAAAATCAATTTTATCTCTTTAAACAACTTATATTGATCTCATAATAACTCATTGGCCTGAGGGTAGGATTTCATCTAGGCCCTAGGTATTTGAGTTGCTCAGAATGCTAATCTGTGATAACACAAATACTTGAACACTTATTATAACGTCAAAATGGCAATGTTCAAAAATAATGAAATTTGAGAATAAGAAAACAGACCGTCAGAGAAATGTAACGTGTTTATAATCAGATTAACATCAACTGCATGATAACAATAGATTAAAAATCGTTACAAAATAAAATAGCACACTCTACCGATATAATATTTTTTTCAAATAAGATATTGGAAAACAAGAAACTGCGACTAAACAGAAAATAAACACTTTACCGGTAGAATCATATAATCGAATTGAATATTATTGTCGAGAAAACTGTGACTAAACGAAATATCACACTTTATCGATGCAATCATATGATCAAACTCAATATTCGTAATAGGAAAACTGTGAATAAACAAAATTAACTGTTTGCCAATTGGATTGAGCGAAAACCTACCTTCGTTTTAATGTAGAGAGGTCCTATACAAATAAACACACTTTTCTTTCAAACTTTCGTCACTACTCTCAGCATGCGCGTTGCAACTGGTATAGTTACGATTTTGCACTTAGCTGAACATTCAAGTTCGGTTTTGTTACAACGCCATCTAGCTTCCTATGCGGAACTTCGACAAAAGGGTAAGCGTCTTTGGTAGAATACGCCAGACATAAAGAGATGGCATTGATAACTCCATCTGAGCAATTTTGGTTTAGTAACGGTTTACCTTTAAAGGTGCGATGTGTTATCATAAGATATAAACATAGAATTTAACCTTATTTCTTCAATGACCAGAAGCTTGACTCGGCTCTCGAGTATGTTCACCTTAGGTCATCTGCGGTCTAAATCGATGACGTTGAAGGGCAATTCATGACGTCATATGATGAAGACCAGCAATGACCAAAAGCGCTTAAATGCAGTTGGTCATTGTTGGTCTTGACCAATGATGACCAGGAGCCTATTGCACAAATACTTCGCAACTTTTCACTTTGCACTTTTCACTATTCAAATGAATTAAGTGGCAAAAAACGCATTCATAATTGAAAATACAATGTAAAAAGTCAAGTGTATGGTAAAAAGTACTCTGAAAAAATTAGGTTGGGAGAAATGTTCTGCAACATAACTAATTTTCACTTTTCAAATTTGTCAGAATGCCAAAGTGAGAAGTGAAAGTTGCAAAGCATTTTGGTTTGCAATAGCCCCAGGTCATCCGCTTGATTAGATCCATTTCTTCTTCACGACTGAAATGCGATAGCTTGTTGGGCGGCCATCTTGATTTCTGCAACTCCAATGACTTCTTCGAATGAGATGGAGGGTTTCTTCCAACATTCTGTCCAAATAGGCCCTTTGTCGAATTCCGCATATAATTTGTCTCGCAGCAGCACTCCCAATTCCGTTCAAATTCACACGGCACAGCCAAGCTTCGAACTCTGGCAGACCATTCCTTAATCGTCTCGCCGGAGTTTTTTGTCGCAATATAAAATTTGTACCTTTCGGCTAATACTGATTTTTGCGGTGTGAAATATTTATCCATAAGAATCTTAGTTCTGCGAATGATTTTGTTTCAGGAGAGATGTGGGCTGCACATGTTAAACATCAGCTTATACGCTTCTTCATCTAACATGTTCAATAATATCGATCTCCTTTTAATATCATCGGTTAACTCATTTGCATCGAAGTAATTCTGCAATCGGGCTTTTTATATATTCCAGTCTGAAATATTCAGTTGAAATTCCCGTAGTTGATGTTCCGTGTAGGTACGCCGGTGACTACGCTTTCTGTCATCGTAATTCTCACGTGAGAAATTGCACTAAAATTATCACTTCCACAATTATTATTTCAATTATTGATGTATTCGATTTACTTGATTTCCTTGTCGCCAGATGTAATATAATTCTATCTGCTATTATGTTATCCTTCATCATAATAATGGAATATCCGTTTTGATACAGGGTCTCTATAAATGATTGTAACAGCGCAGTTGGCTTTGGATTATGCAAACCACACTGCCACTAGTTCTTCATTTTCAATCATTTCCTCAGCTTCTATGATGATTGATCTCTTCCCTATCAATTCATTTGTGTCGTTCTTCTATTACATTCCCTTGGTCCTAATGTTCAAGAATGTGTTCATCTTTATAAGCAACAATTAATTCATCCTCATTAGTATTAATTTTTCCCTTGATACTTCACATAATCTTTTTTCCCTGTAATGAAGGAGCGTTTCATTTTTAAATTTTCATGCATACAAGAGAGGAAATTAGAATCTGAACTTGCACGTTTGGTAGACCGAACTTTCAACTAAAGAGTTGACATTCTATCGGTTCTTAATACAAGCGGTATTCCATGTTCTAGCTCAGAGGAGGCTGCCAACGTGTTCGCTGATGCCTCTGCCCCCTCTTTTATGAGGGAAACCGTTCACTCCCCACACATGTCTGACCAGCTTAATTCTGCCTCCATAACCGGAGTAAGCTTCAGTCCCGCAATTGTTGAAGCTCACCTTTCAGCTCTCAATGTAACCTCCTCACCTGCTATGGATGATGGTATCTCATCTCGACTGCTGAAGAAATGTGCCCAATCTCTTTCGTAACCTCTTTCCACCATAAATGCTCGATCCTTCGAACATCATGTCTACCTTTCCCTTGAAGCACTCGTGACACCAGTCTTCAAAAAGGGGACAAACGTAATGTTGATAATTATCGCCCCATCAGCTTGGTGCCAATTGTGCCAAGGTTTTCTGAAAAGATTTTTGTCGATCATTTTCTTAAGTTTGCGCTTTCTGAAAGTCTTATTTCGGATTGCAAACACGGTTTTCTTCCAGGACGATCGGTCATTACCAACCTCCTCGAGTGCAGTGATTCCTGGCACATGGATAGAGCCTGTTCCGTTGACGTTATCTATCTGAAGTTTTATAGAGCATTCGATCGTGTTCCACATAACCTTCTGCTAATCAACCTCGAACATCTTGGAGTCAATGGCCGTCTGCTTTCCCTGATCAAAGCCTTCATTACTGATCGTACTTTTCGGGTTCCTGTGGATAAATCTTTCTCAGCGGAAGATCTGTTCATAGTGGAGTGCCCCAGGGATCTGTCTTGGAGCCACTTCTATTTCTACTCTATATCTCTGATTTGCCTAAGATCGTCAAATCACATGTTGCTCGATTCGCCGACGATACGAAATTATTCGGAGATCCTTGGGAGGCATGTCATATCATTCAGGATGATCTGAAAATATTTGAGCGTTGGTGCTAAATTTGGCGGCAAATTTTTCATTCTAACCGTGTTTTCTCTGTGTGGAACTCTTTACCCTCATCGGTGGTGAACTCGATATCAGTGAACTTTCTCAAGAATGCATAATGATTCTTTGTTCCGACGGAAGTGAGTGTGACTTGTGTATCAATTTCATTTTCTTTTTTCGTGTAAAGGATCTTTTTTCAACTTATCGTTGTGAGTTTATAGGTTATGCCTCTACTCTAACCATTTTTATAATAATGATAATGTGGAGGCACTCTACGCCGCCAATTGAACGATTTGACTAAAGCGACTGCTAGGCCTAAAAATGAAGATTCTTATCAATACGAACTGTCTACTTGGCACGCCTGGATTCGTTGTTATGGAAATGATTTTACATATTACTTATAATTTGACTTTCCAAACATGGTCAGCCAAAAGCGAAGAAAAGAAATGACTACCAAGCAAAAAAACTCCGGTAATAAGGCGTTTCCGTGAAGAGCTAGGTTTGATCATCGACAAACTAAGACCAGTAGTTTATAATTTCAATGACGGTAATACTACCATAATATTTTTGCACAGTGCCAGCTGCTCTGATGAAATTACAAAAGTGGATATAAATGTGAATAAAAAGAATTCTGCAAGCTCTTCTTCGGGTGTCATGATAAATGCTGAAAAATTTGACAGTTATGTTCAGGATCTATGTAAGCAATAGTACTACATACTATGTTCAAATCACAAAATTTTTATTCGAGGAGAAGTGTCATAAAGCATTTTGCAGTACTCCTATTGGTCAACTTTCAGAAGATGCACAAGAATCTCGTGATAAGGATTTTGAAAAATTTCGTCTACATCATGCAATTTCTAAAAAACTTTCTAGATTTTCACTCCTAGTCTCTGAAACAGAAATAACTAAAAATTATTGTATTAAGATGAAATACTCCTCACCAATATGTCAGGTTTTTGAAAAATTGTTGCCGAACAGTAAAACTAAAAAAGGAAATGAATGAAAAAGATAATGTAACGTTTCGGTGTCTATATCAGACACCTTCTTCAGACAAACGTGTAAAATTGCGTGTTTTTTAGTTTGCAGTCTAAATGACATGCACTGCATACCGAATGGAAAATCTATAAAAATATCAAAGAGTTATTAGAATTCAGAAACTTGCGTACTGCAACTAAAAGAGCAATTGAATCTGATTCTAAACTGATGATACTGAAAATGTTTTCAAGTTAGTGTCGATGAAGGTTCGCGATCAGGGCCTATTGCACCAAATACTTTGCAACTTTTCACTTCGAACTTTTCACTATTCAAATTAATATTGTTGCGCGAAACGCATTCATAACTGAATGTGGAAACGCAAATGCAAAGTGAACTTCTCAGAAATTAAATCTTGGGAGAAATGTTGTATTCAGAGCGGCAGTGAATAAAGTTATTTGGACCAATGTGATAGCCAACATCCATAGAGGATAGGCACTTCAAGAAGAAGAAGAGAGAATGTTGTGTAACATAATTAATTTTCCCGTTGCAAAGTGAAAAGTTGCAAAGTACTTTGGTGCAATACGTCCCAGATCTTCCGAAGATGGTGTCTTATTTGCGAAATATTTTAAGAGTGTGTATTTAAGAAAACCGACTTTCCACATCAGCCCGTCAAAATTCCAATTTTCCTATAGTTAATCTTCCAAATCAACTTAATTATATACAGTTTTCATCTCATGAAATACGTAGGGCACTGGAGGCTATCAATGAAAAAAGGGTGCTGTACCTGATGGAATTCCGTCATTTTCCATTAAATTATCTTCGTTTGACTCAGTTTAGTTTTATTTTCCTTGAAAGTAGAAGAAAGATCAGTGATACCTTTTTCGTAAATAAACCCCTGAACAATATCTATAATTCTCCTAACCTTACCTAACCTAACCTAACATACTTTCCCCCATAACTTTCCCTGTTCCGTGTCGTTTCCCCAGAAGTATGTAGTTATATTCTTCTATTTTTTCAATTGGTCGTATTTTTTGCTAGCTTCTCGATACTGTTTTTTTCTTTTAGATAAGTTTACTGTGTTTTTCTAAATTACTGTTCACATGGACATACTTTGTATTTCTAAATTGTGGATTAGTGTTGGGTGTTTATCACCTCTTTGTGTTCCTAATTATCTGAATAAATAAATAACTAGATAATCAATTAGATCAACATTTTCAAAATCATCTAATATATTGACAGGTGCATCTGGGTCTGGTAAATCATTTTCTTTAGGAGGCTCAAAATGTCTAAGCTCTTCTTCATTTGCTAGGTTTGTAAACCACAGGATGCGTAAATGAACCTAACCATTTTTTAATATTGCGTAACCGAAATACAGTTGATTGAATATCTGTTTAAGAATACCAAAATAATGTTCGACACAAACTCTACAGGAGCTTAGAGTTTTATCAAAATCTTTTGTGCACGAGCTAAATGTCCATATTATCACGATAAGGAGTTATGAGAAATGGTAAATAAGGATAAGCACTATCCCCTAACACATATTCTATAAACTCCTTCATGGGGGAGTTAGCTCGTGCATCAACATCTTCGAATTTTCTTCTTTCATCAATAAGTCCTCGAAGTTTGATAGGGAAAAATTTCTCTGTTGATATAAGCATCTGGATCGTTTTTGGGCCTACCAATTTCTATATAATATCCGTCTTTGTGTACATAACAGGCTCCACAACCTAACAGTTTTTCCTGCTTTGATACTTGATTTGGCGATCCTGTCAGGATATGATGAAATGTTGTCGGTTAGAACGGGAAACCTTGAGAACTGGAATGGGAAAATTCAGGAATATCAAGTTATGGCAGAATTTGAAAGAGAAAATTCCTTAGGCCTAAGATGTTGAAACCTTTTAATCTGAATTGGTATTATTAAAGGCAGTAGTTGTCAACAGATTGAATGAGATAATCAAAGTTAAAGAAAGTCACTCTTTTCTTTTGCGCCTTTGCTGTCTCGGGTTCTCTCGTAAGCAGTTGTGGCGACACAAACAAAGGTGCACAATCCTCACTTGAAGAATAACATAAGCTTCACTTCAGCATTACAGGGTGACTGGTGACGTAGGACAACGGCTAACTGGAGATAGAGGACCTCAAACTGAATGAGGATTGGGGGTTTTAAATGTCCCATAACGCTATTAGTTTTCAGAGATACAGGGTGTTTTTTGCAAAAGTGCTAAAACTATAAACTCCCATATCTTCGTCAATATGGCAAATTTTTCGCTGATATTTGGCAAGCTTGTTAATATACATATTCTCCATCAGATCGACAAGAAAAATTCCCAAAAATTGCAGGTCCGTATTCACAAATTTCAATTTCCATGTCAGGTGAGAAATATCACTCGGTATATGAAATAAAAAAACAAATTGCGAAATTAGAATCTGCAGAAAACACTGAGTAAAAATCTGTTTTTAGTTTGAATGGCACAAATTTTTAAAGTTTTTATGATATGTTGAAAGTCGAATATCACAATTTTTTCATATTGAATTCAAGAAACGCACTATTCCTGAAAGAAAAAACACTGAATTTGAGATGCTTAAATAATCCTGACGCATTTTGTATATTCCTTCACATCTTGAAATACTTTTTCATTATTTTCTATCAATATTATAAGAAAAACTCAAAAAACAATACAAACACAAAAAGATTAACAGTAGCACATATGGTTCATAAAAAATCAAATAAACAAATGCTTGATATGCGAGAGCCATTCCCCTCACACACTTATTGGCTCTTTTGAACAATTGAAGTACGTTTCATATCCACAAGATGAAAAATTACTCTTGATAGAACAGTACACTAGATTTCAGCTCGAGAAAAGTTGGACTTTCTTCTCAGAACGCCTGAACAATAATCCATCTGATACTTATTCTTTCAACAAAATTTATTCTTCTATTAAATAATGCAATGATTCATGAGAAAACAACTAAGCAAATGCTCGAAATCAGAGCAATTTGCTTCAACGCATTTATTGGCTCTCTTGAACTCTAATGATGTCTTTCTCTTTTGAGATGAGGATTATTCTGAGACCAAATATTATATCCGTTCATTTTGCGCAATCCAAAAACAAGTGTCATCTACATATTCTTCATTCGTGAATATTGAAGGCATTTTTCAGTAGATAAACAAACGACACAATTCCCAATAATTCACAATCAATTAATGTATGAATATAAACGTAATTTTTTGAAATAAGCCTATACTCTGTGTAGTAGGATGTATTTATTTATAATGAATAATAAACCTCTTATTCTAAAAAATCACTTGTTTCCCTAATATTCTGTTTGCATTAAAGAAATTCATATGCTCCTCAAAAGAAGATGAAGTTGCTACACCTAAGTACATATTAGAGGAAAATAAGTCCTCAAAATTCATACATTATTTCATAGAAGAATAAATTTTGTTGAAAACATAAGTACCAGATGGATTATTGTTCAGGGGTTCTGAGAAGAAAGTCAAACTTTTCTCGAGCTGAAATCCAGTATTTTCTGTTCTATCAAGAGTATAATTTTTCATCTTGTGGATATGAAAAGTACTTCAATTGTTCAAAAGAGTCATTAAGTGTGTGAGGGGAATGGCTCTCGCATATCGAGCATTTGTTTATTTGATTTTTTTTATGAATCATATGTGCTACTGTTCCTCTCTTTGTATTTCTATTGTTTTTTAATTTTTCCTATGAAATTGATAAAAAATTAATAAAAAGGAGTTCAAGATGTGAAGGAATATTCAAAATGGGTCAGGATTATTTAAGCATCTCAAATTCAGTGTTTTTTCTATCAGGAATAGTATGTTTCTTGAATTCAATATGAATAAATTGTAATATTCGACTTTCAACATATCATAAAAACTTTAAAAAATTTGTGCCATTCAAACTAAAAACAGATTTTTACTCAGTGTTTCTTGAGGATTCCAATTTTCCAATTCAATTTTTTTTATCTCATATACCGAGTGATATTTCTAACCTGGCACGGAAATTGAAATTTTTGAATACTACTGACCTGCAATTTTTGGGGATTTTTTCTTGTCGATCTGATGGAGAATATGTATAGTAACAAGCTTGCCAAATATCAGCGAAAAATTTGCCATATTGACGAAGATATGGGAGTTTATAGTTTCAGCACTTTTGCAAAAAACACCCTGTATCTCTGAAACTAATAGCCTTACAGGACATTTAAACCCACCTCCTCATTCAGTTTGAGGTCCTCTATCTCCAGTTAGCCGTTGTCCCTTACGTCACCAGTCACCCTGTATTTCAGAAATCATGGAATAAATGATGAGGCCTGATAGAGTGTCTATAGTTGCCGAACAAGATGCACTTATTTGTGCTTCTGGGTCTGGTTATTTGAGGGTTCATTTGCTAGACTATAGCAACTTTATTAAAGCAATGATATGAGAAAATATATGTATGCAACGGTTTCTACAGCAAACGCTGAATCGGTAATAAAAATTTCTCACAGCTTATTGAAGCCAACTAGAGGTATGGTATCTCAACCGTGGCATCGAATAACCTTCACATAAAAAGATGAAATTGAATAACCATTATACTTTCAGCCAAAGACTTAAAACTGCTGAAAAATCACCTGACTGCCGAAGCTGAGGAAGCCATACAAAAATTAAGTGGAATTGAAAACAAATGGGCATACAAAGTTTCAACTAAAACTGTCTACTGTAGGGTTATTACTTAATAGAAAGGGACCAGGAAGAATAACAGGGACAATTTATTGATTTATATAATAAATCATGAGAAAGACAAAATTATGAAGAATTTCCGAATGCTATTTTACCCACGGAGAAAATTTTGATGAATCGATTCCAGGGTATTGCGTCGTTCCAGTCCTATGCAGCACATAAGTTTAGAAAAAACATATCAATAAAGAATGGAATAAGACACGAATATTATGTCAGAGAGGAAAACAGATTTTTTTCGTCCTTCTTGACGATTTCCAAATCGTGGGTTATAAGCTTTTGGCGAAATATGCAAAAGCCTGTGGAGTAGAAAGGAGCGAGGACACCTGCGAGACCTGCAAGCACCTAGCCACCCTATCACAAATATTCAGTATGACAGATTCGGGCACTTATCAATTATCAACATTTTTAGGACACACTCCTGGAACCCATAAGAATTCTTGTAGATTGCCAGATTACGTTTACCAATCATCTTAAATTGTGAAAAATGCTCCCCATGAAACAAGGAAATGTATACGTCACTCATAGGAAATATTATTGCAGCGCTTTTTCAAGCCAATACTAAATTGGTCAATTATCTTGTCATTGCAGTTCAGATATCACTAACGAAACAATCATAACGTCGATTTTTCCGATTTTATCGCAAATATAGTATTATATAATACAGAAATTTTCACATGACAACATGATTGAAAACAAAATTATGGAAATGAAAGAATTGATCCATACCTACGTCCATGTATAAATGTAAAATACTGATTTATTGTTGGTGATGAATTGATGTATTTGCTATCAGAAGAAAAATAATAAAGCTTTTCAGAGCAATTAGATTTTAAAAAATATTTTATGGATTTTTCGTTCTAAGTTGTATGTATAAAATACCTACTATAGTAGAAAACCCTGAACTCAAGGATATCTCAAATTTCAATTCCTATTAGCCTATTCTCTATCCTTCCAAGTTTGGATATAGGCCTCCCCCAACTGCCTCCAGCACTTCCTGTCTTGGGCTCTCCTCTGCCACATCAAGCCAGCATGTCTGACTATGTCATCTTTCTACCTCATCTGCGGCCTTCCTCTTGATCTTTTCCTATCATAAGGGCGCTACTTCCCAATCTCTGCATTTCAGCGTTTGTCCTGTAATCGCTCATTATGGCCTGCCCATCTCTTAAGTGAGGCTGCTCTTTCAATTGCGTCTACAACATTCGTTTTTTCTCTCACCCATTCGTTGCGTTTTTTATCCCTGAGTGATACTCCTAACATGCTTCTTTCCATAGCCCTCTGCGTCTTGCGGATTTTATCGATGTTTGCTCTGGTGAAAGTCCACGTCTGAGCTCCGTATGTTAGTACCGGTAGAATGCATTGGTCGAATACTTTTGTTCTCAAGTGCATGGGAATTTCGTGGTTTTTCAGGACATAGGCGAGCCTACCGAAAGCTGCCCATCCTAAACGAGTTTTCCTTGCGATTTCCACAGTCTAGTTTTCTCTACTCGCTCGTATCGCCTGGCCTAGGTAAATATACTCATTTACCTGCTCTATTACTGCTCTGTCTAGTATTATTGAGTGTTGTTCACTCGAATTGGTCATGATTTTTGTTTTTTTGATGTTCATTTTCAATCCTATCCGGAGCGCTTTTTCATGAAGTTCCTCAATCATTATTTGTAGTTCTTCCAGTCAGAGGCAATCAGGAGTATGTCATCAGCGTGTCTTAAATGATTGAGGTATCTGCCATTGATCTTTATGCCCTTGTTACTCCAGTTCAGAGATTTGAACAGCTCTTCCAGGGCCATCGTGAATAATTTCGGCGAGATAGTATCCCCCTGTCTTACTGTCCTTTTGATTGGTATGCACTTCGTCATCAAATTGCTGTCAAGTTGGACTGTCATCGTTGCTTCCGAATACACGTTGCTCAACAGGTTTCTGTATCTTGAATCTATTCTGCCATTCACCAAGGCTTCTTCGACCGCCCATAGTCCTGCGCTGTCAAAAGCCTTCTCATAATCCACGAAAGCAAGATACAGGGGTAGGTTATACTCGTTGGCCTTTTCTATCAGTATTTTTAGTGTATGCAGATGGTCGCAGGTTCCGTATCTTTTTCTGAATCCAGCTTGTTCAACCGGTTGGTATATGTCAAATTTATTCGTCAATCCGTTATTGAAGAGCTTCATGAAGGTCTTGTATAACTGTGAAAGAATGGATATGGGCCTATAATTGTCTAGGACGGCAGGGTCACCTTTTTTGTGTTAATACACAAAAAAGTAATGTATCGTGTTAGCATTGTTCCACTTACTGGGTATCTTTCCCTCGAAAAGGCATTTATTTTTCACTTGTACATTATATGTTTATTTTACCTTAGAAACGGTTGCTATAAATACACTCATTATGCCCGTGGGCATTTTAGCGGGCGTTATGGATCATAACGCCCGCTCACAACGAAAACAGTAATGACATTCACTTAATAAAATGATGACAGCAATAACGAACTTCAAAATATTAACAAATGCCATGGTTACTACTGAAAGTTAAATGGAAAAAAAATCATAGGAGCAATCGAATTTTATTGTAATTAAATGATATATTCGTGAAAAATAAAATCTTGTATGCACCGCGAGCGTTATTAGATATTAACGCCCATCGGGCAACATTCATCCCTCGGGCCAAAGATCCTCGGGCCGAATGTTTCCCTCCGGGCGTTAGGATCCATATAACGCACTTGGTACATAAATACATATTATTATATAAGATTTTTAGATACTCCCTAAAGTAGGTATAAATTTCACTTGAGTCCGATATCTTATTATGGAAATATAGCTATTTTTTTGAATTTCAATTGAATTTTCTATGGTTTACACAATGCGATTTTTTTTAAATCTTTGCATGAATCAACCTTCGTTCACAAAATAAAATTCACTCCAATCGGATATATTGAATTCGATCACGAATTCTTCATCAAGGATACGATTTATTGCCGCCAAAATCGGTATTGACTCAAAAATTTAACACAGGAGAAACATAGCATATTTTTTCATCTTTCCAATGACATCGATAAAAAATATATAACCAATAATATTACATTACAGTATTGTCAGTATTTCGAAACTCCATTCGTTTTTTTGAGACGATATAATTTAAATAAAGAAAACGCCTGAATTTCGCTGCGATAGGTAATTTTTTTATCATGGGTATTTTTTGTGAGTGCAAAGACTTCACGTTGGTACTTATATTCGTCGCATTTGTTCAGAGATGAATTCAGAGCTATAAAAAAAATCTAACCAAATGAATTCACGTTTTGCGGTTCAATTGAAAACACGTTTAATTCAGCAAAAACCAAAAATTATTCTCATATTTAATTTTTCCAATTTCATATCTTGCCTCCAACTGCGATGCACATTCCAAACTCATTCTATTCACTATCTTAGAATAAAAAAGTTGTAGTAGTCGTATAACATAAACAGACCCCGTAATTATCTAAGTAATAAAATTCGCAACTGGAACCCTGGCCTGGCATAATCTATTCATTCAACATCAACGAACATGTGTTCAGTGTTGGAGTTTACTCGGTTTCGATTCTTCAAACTTCACGTCATAAAAATTTAGTTTCATAGCCGAAGTAGAAACCTCTTCACCGATAAGTAATCATTCAGGAGGGCGTATTTGCATTCGGAGAGTTTGCCACATAATTCTAATAGGTACCGCCACATACGCACATCCAATGCCCTTAAGCCGGTCCCAGACAATGCGTGCATTCGACGAATATTCGGCATTGGCGGTGCTTCGCGTAGTGTGTGGGAGCTCAACTTTGTGTATCATTCGGCATTGGCCTTCTATCCGAAGCCTTGTACGGGCTGCACGAACCAAAGGAAGACGAAGTACATTCGCGCACATTCGTGTTAGCTCCCAGACAATGTGTTTATCTACGCGTACTATACGGCCTATTATGTCTTCAGTCAGAGTCGTGCGACGTGATTACACGGTGTTTTTAGGTATTATTCGTTTAGCCTCTCCGCTACTGTTCTATACTGAGGCCGTTTGGCGAACGTTTGTCAACAGAATGACGAATGTCGAATATTTCGCGATTGGCGCAGTGTCTGGGAGGGTACCCGAAGGCGAACTACGAAGGCACATTGGCCGAATGCACGCATTGTCTGGGACCGGCTTTAGCAGGGCGAGTAACCAACTATCTTCTCCTTAAACAATGATATTGGACAAATATCATAACGGCTGATAAGACGTATTGCAATATACAGAAGTGACGTCTGAAAGATGTGCAGTGGCGAGCCATTCATCCTCACAAGATCATGGTTTCAAATTTGACGAAGTCGAATTATTATGTTTTAATTCTAACTACAAGGGAGTTTTTTCGAAATGTGTTTCATAAATGAAAACGAAAATAACATCAACACAAAGACTGACCTTATTAAGAAGATATTTATTCAATTTTATTGCCAATGCCATATATTCCATTGCTTGTTTTTTCATTGATGTTGATTCGTTTGCAGATTTATTTTATGGTACAGATTCTTGACAAGGTTGCACTTTTCTCTAAAACGGTTCAATGAATATCACAAATGACGAAGAAGCAGGGCATTTTCAAATTCAATTGAAACAACTTCACTTCACACGAATTTGCAATAAACCAATTTGAGTTCGAGCTTATGATTTATGAATAGTTTATTCATGAAATATCGTAAATTTGAATAATTTGTTAAAATTTCGAAATGCGTAAAAAGTAAACAAACGCCAAATCTCAAATCAATTCGAAGTGTCAATTTATTCAGTGAGAAAGAAAATAACCAGAAATCACCAACAGCATTGCCAACCCATTTTGCCTCCAACAGTCCCTTTACCTCAGGTTTCCCCTTGCCAATAAGCTGGTTTATTTCATAACCCCCTCATCTATGAAAACTGGTAGTCTGATTCTGTCCTGGAGCAACTGCTTGGCTCTATATTTTTCATTATATTTCCTAATAGTTGTTGAGTTAGGCATGTTTCATTAAGAGATGTTCCTTGTCCTCATTTTCAAATGGTTTCACGAGACATTCTTCCCCTATTTCCTCAGTACTTTTTGTCGGTGAAAACCGCTGCCGAATTCTTACCCAATATGAACTACTACAAACGGTGCATGAAATCTAATGGATGCAGATGATCATAGAGGCACCCATTCCTCTTATATATGAGAAGAAATTCTCTGAAATATCTTGATCAATGACGTCAAAATATATTCAATGGCAAAATTTGTTTTAAAATAAGTGAAAACTCTCTTACAGACCTATTCGATAACAAAATTTCTTTTCGAAATTGAATCAGAGATACATGTTTTCCAGCTCTCATTGTAGAAACAAGAACTGAAACTTTTTCCAGAAGTTCCTTCTGATTTTCCAAATCACTACCAAAAGCATTTTTTATTGAATTATAGGTTACAAATTTTGAACGTGAATTGAATAAATCGAACCAATCGTTTACGGCCTTAATGAATTCAGAAACTTCTTTCCAAGCGATGTCGGAAGTATACAATCCTTGCGTGCTCATATTATATTCTATCGCTTTAGATATGAAATTAGAGAGTAATTGGGCAACAGGCTTCACTTTTTGCCTCTCAGAACCTCTCAAGTCCAAATGATACTCATTTATTTTGTAGGCAATCGTCAACTCTGATAATTAAATACTCAATAGCTTTTCGAAACAAGTCTGATCAATTAATTTGTTATTCACTCGAATTTCCTGATCTAGCAGATGATTCCCTAAAGTTTCAGTAGGTGTGGAGCATCATAGAATACAAAAATTTTCAAAAAATCATTGCTGGGATAGTGGGATGAGTAAAGTAACAATTTTTTATTGTAACCAATATTCATCCTAGACCAGAGACCTACATTGGAAGAACCCTAATCCCTTATAACGCCCACAAATATAAAGCCAACATTGAAAAGTTTAATTTATAGACCTCCTTTATTGTTAGTTCATGACATGATATATTGTTTGTACACTTTTTCTTTTTGTTCTATAACAACATATCTGGAATTGAGAGTTAGGTCAGACTACTCACCGAGAAGAAGAAGAAAAAAGAAAAATATTGAATGTCAACACGCTTAACTTATAATTTTCAAATTTTTATTCAATATAGAAGTAGAAGAAAATATCGAATGTCATCACGCTTAACCTGCAGCTCTCATGACGATTTCATTCATAACAACCGAATATTCTAGAACAAGATTATTGATTAAAAATTTAGAATGCCAATTTTTCACTACCCATGCCTTTTATAAATTCAAATCAAAATATCAGCTTTAAATGAAATGAGGTGAGTGCTTCGTCGTGTCTCCCAACTTCCTTTTACATTGAATTGTTCATTTCTTGTTCCCACAGCCTTGAAAGAGGAGAAATCTGTCTCCGAAACGTCGGCAAATTCTAAATTAAGTTTTGAAAATAGTTGAATTACTCTCCAAATTCCCGTAATCACTTCTAAAATTAGTTTTCTGAAATCTTTGATGTAAGGAACAACGGCTAACTGGAGATAGAGGACCTCAAACTGAATGAGGATTGGAGGTTTAAATGTCCCAAAAGGCTTTTAGTTTCAGAGATACAGGGTATTTTTTGTAAAAGTGCTGAAACTATAAACTTCCATATCTTCGTCAATATGGCAAATTTTTAGCTATATTTGGCAAGCTTGTTACTAAACATATTCCTCATCAGATTGAGAAGAAAAATTTTCAAAAATTGCAGTTCCGTATTTAAAAATTTCAATTTCCGTGTCGGGTGAGAAATATAACTCGGTATATGAGATAAAAAATATTGAAATGGAAAATTGGAGTCTGCAAAAACACTGAGTAAAAACCTGTTTTTAGTTTGAATGGACAAATTTTTTATACTTTTTATGATACGTATGTTAAAAGTCGAATATTACAATTTATTCATCTTGAACATATACTATTCCTGATAGAAAAAACACAATTTGAGATGATTAAATAATCCTGAAGCATATTGAATATTTCTTCACATCTTGAAATACTTTATTATTAATTTTTCTATCAATATTATGAGAAAAATTCAAAAAACAATACAAATACAAAAGAAGAACAGTAACACATATGATTCATGAAAAAATCAAGTAAACAAATGCTCGATATGCGAGAACCATTCCCCTCACACACTTATTGGCTCTTTTGAACAATTGAAGTACTTTTTATATCCACAAGATGAAAAATTATACTTTTGATAGAACAGAAACATTGGATTTCAGCTCGAGAAGAGTTTGACTTCCTTCTCAGAACCCCTGAACGATAATCCATCTGGTACTTATGTTTTCAACAAAATTCATTCTTCATGAAATCTAATATACAGGGTGTTTCCTAAACATGCGGCAAAAATTCAGGGGATTGTTCCTTGGACTATTCTAAGAATATTTTGTCCTTTGATGATTTTTGAAAAACCTCTTTATTTCGAAGATACAGGGGAAACAAAATTTCAGATAATAACATTTTATTATGAAAAATTACATGAAAATTTAACTTAACTTGCAAAAACTGTTGAAAATGACCAAATTTAGAAAAAAAAAAGAAATTAAAATGAAAAAAGTGTTTAATCTGTATTCCTTTACCATCTGAACTTATCAATTTTAAGTCAAAAAACTGGCCGTTTTTAGTAATTGGAATGTTAAACAAATTCAAAAATAAATTGTACCTACTTAGTAAACACAGTGCGGTACGCATTTTTATTCAAACTATTATTAATTTGAAAAATGTTCTTCGCCCTGTATCTTCGAAACAAAGAGGTTTTTCAAAAATCGTCAAAGGACAAAACATGCTTAAAATAGTCCAAGGAACAACCCCCTTAATTTTTGCCGCATGTTTAGGAAACACCCTGTATATAAATCAATGCCACTTTTCGTTGTGTTTCAATAACTCAACAACGCCCTCACCGATTTGGCTAATTTTGGTCCTGAATTATTCGTGGAAGTCCAGGGAAGGTATTTACGTATAGACAATTCAAAAGAAATCTTGGAAAAGTGTAAAATCAACATTACAGGTTTTATATACAAATTCATTTTCAGTGCCATCTGTAGTCGTTTTCGAGTACTACGAATGCAAGGCAGTTTCCTATTTCATACTCTATATAATCTTTGATTAAATTGTCATAGATGGCGAACCTGTAAAAAATATTAGAGGTTTCAATTTTCAACGAATTGAATTATACACTTCAGTGTATAATCATCATAATGGTACATTATTTTAATAACTAATCACAGGAATCTGAAATATTCATTATTTGACCGTAATTTCGGAGTTCACAGAACACTAATATACAGAGTTCGTTTTTCATCACTTCTTTCAAAGGAACGTCTATGTTTCAATAAAAATTCTAGCACAGATGGTATAGAATTATATTAGGTTTGTTCCAATTCACGAAATAACCGTTCAGTGACCATCAATGAATCGTCAGGATTCAGCGCAATGAATAAGATGAACACATTTTTATAGATTGCGCAGAATCCGGACGGTCCATGAACGATCATTGGACGGTTATTTCATCAACATGTTCACCATCAAATCCACTCGAATAATGGAACAAATATGAGCATCATATGGCAGAAGGCAGAAGATATTTTAAATCGTATGCGTCATCATGCAAGAAATCCTGATTTGTGGATAACCTTGGAAATGTACAACGGAGCTTTGATAATAATTGAAGAAATGTGTCTTACCAATGGAAATAAAGCATTAGAACAATTGGGTATGACCGCGCCAAATCGTGAGATACATGATTTGTTTGATCGTGAATTGCAACGTGAGCAGGAGTTCAATTCTAATGATTTACGTTTATTTGTACAATCGAATATAACCAAACTGAATATTCAACAAAAACATATATATGACACAATCATTCAAGGCGTTTCCAATAATGCAGGTGGATTATATTTCTTGGATGCACCTGGTGGGACAGGCAAAACTTTCGTTGTATCATAAATTTTAGCGACTATTCGATCGAAACAGAAAATTGCATTGGCACCTGCATCTTCGGGAATTGCTGCTACATTATAAGGAGGTGGTCGGACTGCACACTCTGCATTGAAATTACCATTGAATGTACAGGTGATTGAAACTCCAACTTGCAATATATCAAGAAATTCTGCTATGGCAAAAGTTCTTCGATTAACGTCAATTATTTTATGAGATGAGTGCACAATTGCGAATAAAAAATTACTAGAAGCATTTAATCGAACAATGCAAGATTTACAGGGTAATCAACAGCTTTTTGGTGGTGCTCTGTATTGCTGTCAGGGGACTTTCGTAAAACATTGCCTGTCATTCCTCGATCAACTCCTGCTGATGAAATAAATGCCTGTTTGAAGTCATCAGTTCTTTGCAGATATGTACGAAAATTGACGCTGAATATTAATATGAGTTTTCAACTAAATAATGATGCAACTGCCCATGAGTTTTCAAAACAATTGTTAGAAATCGACAGTACCAACGGATTGATTACCATATTACTGGTAAATCAAAAGGAGAAGTGTGTTTGATACCGCGTATCCCTATGATTTCAACGGATATGCCATTTGAATTCAAACGGTTACAATATCCTCTGCGTTTATCATTTGCGATGTCCATAAACAAGGCCCTAGGGCGAACACTTCACGTTTGTGGTGTGAATTTGAAGGAATCATGTTTTTCACATGGCCAACTTTATGTTGCTTGTTCCAGAGTCGGTACTCCCAATTGTTTATTTATTCATGCTGAAAATGGAAAAAAAATATTTTTTATACAAATGTTTTAGTCTAACACCTACCATAGTGAGAGTACCCAATTCTTTTTAATTTTTTAGTTTTCACTCTTTGCAGTCTTCATCATTTAGAAGGCATTGGCAATTGGAAATCGGACAACGTTTTTAGGATGTTTTAACTCGAATGTATATAATATAGTTTTTACTCTTTGTCATAATTGAGAGAAATAACATTTAATAGTACATATATGTTTGTCTTTATTGTTGATAAATATAACATTCATATTATATTTTTGTAGTGGCTTCTGATGAGCAGTTCCATACATTCGAAATTGGAGAAAGTAAAAAATTTTATTTTTTTGTTTTATTTTTAAGTTTATTACTATACCTTATACGTAGCGAAGCACGTACCGGGCAGCTAGTAATGTATAAATTTTAAGGACTTATTTTTCTCTAATATGTACTTAGGTGTAGAAACTTCACCTTCTTTTGAGAAGCATATGAATTTCTTTAATGCAAAAAGAATATTATGGAAACAAGTGATTTTTCAGAATATGGGGTTCATTATTCCTTATAAATAAAATACATCCTAGTACACAGAGAGATGTTTTTAGTCTGAACTGCAACCCAACCAACCCACCATACTGTTTGAGATTGTATCTTGGATTTTTATGGAAGTGATTGAATTCGTCGAATTTTTATGTAGAGAAAAAGTACGAAATGATTGTACCCCATTCAAACTAGACGTTTTCATTTCATTGCTGCAAAATTGAAAGGTTCTTTCTCTATAACTCTTCATCTCAAAAGTAGGTACCTATTTCATTTGGATGCTGCAGAATAGAAATTACCTATATTTCCAGTAAAGATTCATTCATCACTTGGAACCAATATTGGAATAATCCTATAGCGCTATTCCCGCTTGGTGCCAAACGTGAGTACGAGTATAAATGCCCACCAGTGGTACATAACATCGCGTAACCGTACACAAAGTATTCATAAGCAATACGAGAAATGTCCAAACTCTACTGAAACGTAAAAACTCAGAAATTGTATTATGTCAAATGTATATCTTGTGCAAAATGAGAATATATTTCAATAAAGAATTTATACACAATTCATATTGAGGTCGTCGGAAAAATCTTGTAATCAACTCTAGTATTAATCTGGCGACTTATGGTCTCGAACTTTTAACGCATTTGCTCCGCTAACGCGTTTAAATATCTTAACCATTAGTCGCTGTCCTCAATAACCTAGTTGATGAAACAACTATTCATATCTCATGAATATATCAATCACGATGAGAAATACCGAATCTAAATAAAATTAACTGAAAATAATCTTTGCCCTACCCCATGCTACGCCTATGCACCAAGTGACAGAACAGGGCAGTACCTTTGACAGCAAATAACAAGAAGGATGGGTCATTTAAGGGGTCTCGGATCTATATATATGGTAGTTTTCTTTCACAACGTTATACGAACTAAATAGGTTTTTGCTCCTTCTAGGTATTCTTCATTCGGACATTTAAATAGCGAAGTGATTCATGAATGAATGGAATTATACAAAACTTACTCAATTTTGAATTACGGTTTTTCAGAAATGAACAAGGGTATAATAGCTTCTATTTTAATGATGATGATTGCCATAGGAATCGGCGTGGATGCATAAACCACACCGATAAGCATATAATGGAGTCCATGAAATTATGATGAAAATATTCACAAACATTGATTGTAGGTTACCAAATACTAACAAATCGAAACTATTTATTCGAAGGAAATAAAAAAAAATCCGAATTTTTTATGCATTATTTTTGAGCGCTCGTTCTATTTAAACGAGTGCTCTATAGTTTGGCCCAAATCTCTGTAATTTTCGAATTCTTAACCGAAAATGGTCTCAAACGATAGGGTTCGAATTCCTGATGACAAACCCGTGGTCAAATTGAATTCTGTCCGTGGGGCCGTCTGTCCATCCGTTAGTACGATAACTTTCGAAGAGATTGTCCTGAAAACTTGAAATTTTCAGGGTGGGTTAGGTTCTCACATGCCTCGGTTGAGTTCGTTAACAAGCAAAATCGTACAGGTGTTCCACAAATATTGGCCATTCAAAATTTTTGTTCCTCAATATCTCAGTCAAAACGAAATGAAATGTTGCTCCCACATGCAAGATGCTCATAATGAGCCTCATAAAAATTTTGTTGTCATAATGTAACCAGAACCATAGAAAATTCAATTGAAATATTGAAAAACAGAAATGTCATGTTTCCATGAAATGATATCCGATTCGAGTGAAATTTATTTTGAGATTAAAGGATGCTATACTGAAGGTTCATGCAGAATTTTGTGGCCATATTGTTAACAGAATCATAAAAAATTTAATTGCAATATTGAACAGAAGAATCTCTATATTTTCATAACAGGACATCTGATTCGAGTGAAATTTATTTTGTGAGACTAATACACTGAATGTTCATGCGAGATTTCAAGACAATCGCATCATCAGAACCATAGAATTTAATTTTGTTTCAATTATTTATTATAAAAATATTTCAATTTTTGAATAATTTCTAGAATATGTTGTGCTAATATTATCCATTTCTATATTTAGTATCAATCTCAAGTCTCATAAAAAATTTCAACATGATAGTCTTATTGCTCCACCAATGAACGAGCTCTCAAAATCTCCTGCTCAAGGCTTTGCTTAATTTTGGACCTCTTTCCGCGTAGTATGGCGATAGGAAGAAGTCCGACATTCTTATTATTATTGCGATCATTTTCATGGAGTAATCACTGTTTTTTGTTAATCTGCTCAGATTCAACAGTTGTTCTGATATTTTCGAAGTTTTTATTGCTAAAATTACATGCCGTTTCTAATGAAGCGATGTATTGTGCTTTTTTTTACACGTTCGGCAGTCAGAAGCAGAGTGTATTCGAATAGACGTATGACGTTTTTTAATTTCATAGAATCTTGCCTCCGGCCACAGAGAATTTTCTTTAAATCAAACCATAAATAAAATACTCTGTATCTTGGTTATCGTAACTCTTCTCAGCGTTCTCTACCATCCCTTAGCTTCCGCCCATTTACCATTGAATCACCCTGCATAATGATTGTCTTTACAGAAGATGTATTTTGTTGTTATCTTATAACCAAATGAACTTTGTCTGACTTTAATTACCTAGTTGGTCATCTGGCTTTTTCAAAGTTTTAAATTTATAAGACAGTTGTCTAGAAATATTCGTAGTGCAATATAAAATTCTTCCGTTATATTGGCAGCTCCAAATATAACATTTCAAATGCCTCATAATTATCATTCTCTCATTTTCAAATCTCTCCTCTAGTAATAACCACGCTACTTTTGTTCAGTTCCCGAGTAAAGCCAATAACAGGTAGTTTTAATGATACTGAAATGCCCCCTCCCTTTCCAGAAAGGGCGTCTGTAACTGAACGGACCATGATACTTAAACCCATGGAAACGGCCGAAGCCAGTCAATTCAACCCAAACCATCGGCAAGTACAAGTCGACTAATCGATAAAAACAAGTTACAAGTGAATAAAAAAATAGTCAACTTAGAAACAAAATTGTGTTCACCTCACATTCGAAGAAATAGCCAGTGTGTAAGTACATAAGTCTGAGTGAATAGTGATTGGAGCGAATATCATTTGAACAAGATGGTAGAAATCACGGAGAAGATTCGTGAGAATAAAGGAAAAGGAGGAAGATACAGAAGGAAAGACAAGAACGAAAATAAAACAGTTATCCATAAACGTGAGTTAGTTTTCAAAGAAAATGGTCAAGAATATGCTGAAGTTACTAAGATGTTAGGAAATTGTCGATTAGAAGCTATGTGCATCGATGGAAAAAGAAGGTTGTGCATTATCCGTGGAAAACTTCGTAATAAGGTATGGATAAAAGAAGGTGACTTTATATTAATTGGGCTTCGTGACTACCAAGATGCAAAGGCTGACGTTATTCTGAAATATTCCAATGATGAAGCAAGAGATCTGAAAATTTATGGAGAATTACCAGAATGGGTTGAGATCAATGAGAATGTTTCTTTCCTTGATGAAGGTTCGGATGACTTAAAAATAGAATTCAGTGTCAGTGATGCAATTAGTTTACCTACCCTGTGATTCATTGTGATGACAAAAGTGTAGCTGTAAATAATTAATTATCATTTCTCATTACTGAGTTTGTAAATATTATTTCAAATCGAAAAACATAATTTCTTTTTTTTTATTATTCATCCAGAAGAGAATGATGTACCTCTTATATTTTTCATTTATTTGGGTAAGGTTGTTATTTATAAATATGTATTTCGCTAGATTTTAATTGTTGTAATAAATGCCAAAACTAAAAGAATGTTTTAGTGTGTTCTTCAACAACCCTAATACACATTTCCATCAACAGAAAATCTGATGCTTAGTGTTCATTTATAACCCCGCAGAGTCACACAAAGAATAAATCACCAGCAACATGGAAACACAGTAACTTCATTCTTTATCGATCCTTTCAGACCGATAGCAAATCTATCATCCATATTGATCTATTTCCTTTTTCAGAAGTTACATCTCAATGATTCAGATGGTCTATTTCAGCATTATTTCATCAAAAATAAATATTTTTTTCAATACCTTTCGGACAGATTATGTTCAAGCGTACCTTACATCCATTCAAAAGATTCTTGAAGCATTTTTCAGACGACAGGTCTCGTTTACGGTTGTGTATCGATACCTAAACTCTAAGTAATCACTCTTTAAGTAGCTTAATCGAAAATTCAGGTGAAAATGACGTAATACGAGTCTATTTGTTGAGTATTTTTGAAAGTAATAATTCATCATGTCAGAAGATTCAAATCTTTAACCGTATACAGCACACCAACAAGTGCAGTTGTCAGGTTTCTCAAAATTTTTAGAATGTATGACTATAACTCTGACAGAATCCGATAATTGCCGATAAATGTGGAAGAATGAAACATTTGGTTTGTATGATTTGAAGAAATGTAGTACGAAATAGAACACTTCGATATTGAGATTTCCCACAAAATTACTGACTACAGGTGTGAGCAAATCAGTTAATACAATCGAACACTTCTCTTGGAGATAATCAATGTACGTATTCAACAATAAATGGTTATGCATCACATACAGGAGATCATCAATTGACTTTTAAGTTACATCAACTCTTTTTTTCATGATCTTATAATAAGTAGTCTACCTTTCACGTTTCTCGACACTGTCCGATCTTTGACACTAACCCAAGTATAAGTAATATTCAATATTATTCATCACAATCATGTTTGAAGGAAAAGTCTCCTAGGTAATCCATTCATGAATACCTTATACAGGGTGATTTCGGAGGAGATCCTCAGATTTCAGGAGAAGTTTACCCTATTCAAGGCAGTTTCGAAACAATTTGTGGTTTATGGTTGGGGGGTAGTCTACAGGGTGATTTGACCGATTTTTCTTTTATTCATAACTGTAGTATGGCTTGATCGATCTTGGTAATTTGTTCAGCGTGGAACGTAATGGTTATGCAAGTTCAATGATTGTTACACATTTTCAAAAATACAGGGTACTTTGAATTGGGTAAGTTCAGATCGAATTTGCAGGTTGAGAAAAAACACCCTGTACATCCTGTTTTCAAAACTTCTTGCTTGAAATTCAATCATAAGTTCACATTACTGAAAAGTTTTATTTTTTTTGATACGAGTTCATCGGGTTTTCTAGAAAAAAATTCATAGACGTACAATATCGTTATTTCGTTTCAAGGCAGTGAGGATATTCTGAGCTGCATAATAAAACTGTATCTTCCAATGATACGAAGCTCTTGTTCTTTCCTAAAGTAGGTTTTCCAAATACGAACTACATTTTTAATAATTCATATTCTCGTGTATACAATCATTTGATCCTGAAAATATCCTCATACTTACCTCCACAAATCTAAATATCCACAAAAACTAGTACATAATAAACTTATATATTTCCAAAGGAAAAACTGATGATTAACACATCATTCACGAAAAATTTTCGAAATGATTTCTCCTCGTTTGAATACAAATTCGCGACCTTTTTATTAAATTTCCAATTGACTTCTTAATGAGGGATTAATTTTGCTTCAAGATATTGCATTCCTCGAAAATTATTACACTAAGCTGCTCTCTATTTCTGATTTTAATCCTATAAACTTTTCCGATCATTTTTAGTTCTCGAGCTATGATTTTTTATTTAAGATGTATTTTGCCAGCTAGGTTTGAAGAATTTATATCTTCTTATGGAGTGAATATTTCGCAGTTTTAATTTTTTTAACATGTTCCTCTGAATGTTTATTGATAAAAAAAAACTTAGGTTTCTGAAGTCTCTGCAAGTTACTCAAAGAAGGTTTGAAAGCTAGAACTTCAATTTTCAGTAGGATATACTCAAACATTCATTTTCGATTTAGAAATACAAAAAGGTGTTTTTTAGCTTATGGTTAAGTTGAAAAACTTCGCGGAATCCTAAGCTACAAACATAGGAACAAGACAGTACTTGATCAAAATTTTGGTGATGGGCTTAAAATCATTGAAAGCCGATAAAAGTGGTTTTTCTTCTTTTTATCATTTTTATGGTGAAAATGGAATTTTGAATAGATTTTAATTGAAATTCTTGTGAAATAACTGAAGATCGTTTAATTTCTACAATAATTTTGGTCTCACCGCCGACAAAGAATGTTAACAATCGTCAGAATTGCTGGTTGTAAAATTAGCTGTTTTGTTATAGGAAATAGAAAGCACATAACACTGAAAAATTGCTATTCATTCCATAAATTTTGGAAATCCGTTCCTCCCATTTGAATACATAAGTAGTCGACAACTTTCTAAAGTGGCGTGTCAATTGCTTGAAGCTAAAAAACAAAAAACAAAAACAAAACACACTATTATTATTTATTAAAATCTTCGGCTATCGATTTCGGAAATTATTCCATCATCAGGCCAGCTGAAAGTATACAAATGTAGAACATGTATTTATTTAGGCGAGAGTATGCAACTTACTGTCTTGAATTAAAATGAACACACACTGTTTAAAAACATTAAAATTGTTAAAAATGGTCCTCCTCTGTCAGAATTGTTAAAAATTTCTTTAAAAATCTAGTCAACCTTTACTACTAATACATATATCTGTCTTGTGGGAATGTCAACTGAATTTGGAACTATAGGATATGTGCGAAATGTGATATTTAATATGTTAATATATTATTTGGTCTATTGGTGGCGGGAATTTTTGAATTTTATATATATTGTTGTTTTTTTGGGAGTTCGAAAATGCTTCTTCTGTCGAATTCTATATTATCATTAAGTAAAAATTGATTGTCTTTATTTTTTAAAATTTCTAGTTGTTCGAGTAATATAATTTTATGGTAATTATTTTCTTTATGAAGCATTTTCAGATTATCTAATGTGATATGATGTCCGGTATCGTTCAAATGTGTGCCTAAAGCGGAATGAGGTTGATTTCTTTTGTGTTCTTTGAATCTTTTTTTCTACATTACGAGTTGTCATTCCTATGTAAAATGAAGGGCAGTTTGTGCATGTTATTTCATAGACTCCGCTGGATTGTTCAAGTTTAGATTTCACCTTATTATTGATCAGTATATCCGCTATTGTTCTGTGTCGTTTATTTGTTAGTGTATAATTGTATTTCTCTAAAGTATGTTTTAGTTTTTCATGTAGATCTTTGTAATATGGTGTTGATATGAAATATTTCCTGATGGTGTGTGGGGGTAGATCTTATCTAGAATTATTTTTCTTTTCATTGATTTTAGAATTTCATCGATATATGATTTGGAATATTCATTTTCCCTGCCTACTTGGTATATTATATCTAGTTCTTTCCTATAATTTTCTGGAGTTAAAGGGGTGTTAAAAAGTCTATGAAATAAAAATCTAAATGCGGCTCTCTTCATTGTGGGTGCGTGTTATGAGCTAAAGGGAATGATGGTGTTAGTTTGTGTGGGTTTCCTGTAGATTTCGAAAAGAAAAACATTATCATCTTTTAGTGTTATGCTCAGATCTAAGAAATTCAGCGAATTTGCTATAGCGTGTTCTATGGTGAATTTAATTTTATATCTGGAGTTGATTTCTTGGTAGAATTCTTCAAGTTCTGTATTTGTTCCTCACCATATGCAAAAGATGTCGTCTATGTATCTTTTCCAGATTACTATGTTTTCGCTATGTGGTAGGAGCATTATTTGTTTTTCTACGTGATCTACATAAGTGTCCGCTATAAGTCCGCTAGATGGTAGGCCCATGGGTAATCCGTCTTTCATAATATATATTTTTTCGTCAAATATGAAAAAGTTTTGTTCGGTTATTAGTTGACCAAGTTTTGTATATTTTCTATATCCATCCTCAGTTTCCAAATTTAAACTGTTATTGTTGTTTTGATGTGTTATTAATTGTTCTCTGAGTAAATTGATGGATTCATTAATGGGGATATTGGTATAGAGGTTGACTATATCAAAGGATAAAATCATGTATGTTTTATCGGGTTTTAATTCGAGGGATTGTATTTCTTTTATCAATTCCAGAGAATTTTTTATAGAATAATTTGATCTGTATTCTAGTTTTTACTAAAGAAGTTGTTAATAAATTTTGAGATTTTTTGACATGGGGACGATATTGCCGATGTTATTGGTCTTATGCTCTTGTCTGGTTTGTGAAGTTTAATTGTGCTGTACAATTTTGGTAGTTGTGGGTTCTTTTCTTTTAATGTATGAATTGTTTCGTTGAATTTTTTTTAACGTTGGAAGAGTTGTTTTTAATGTATTGTTTACTTTGGTGGAATATTTTTGTAAGGGGTTATTCTTACATTGTATTATATTATTTTCGTTGAAAAGTTTAGTGTTTTCTCAATGTACATATTCTTTTCTAACAATACTAGTCCTGCGTTTTTGTCAGCTTCGGTTAAAATAAGGTTGTTGTCATTTATTTTCTCTCGTATTGTTTTTATAGTTGTTGTTAGTTGTTTATTGTTAATAATTGTTTTTTGTTGCATACTCTTACCTTTTCATTTTTATAAAGTATAAGGTCTTCTGTCAAAGCATCAGTAATTTTTTTGTAATCTGGGTTTTTTC
>CM024240.1:6939204-7105909 GCA_013421045.1 Propylea japonica
TATACAGATGAGTCTTTTGACGCTCCAACATATTAGGAAAAAGATAATTAGAATTGAATATCCTGAGAGTTATTGCTGTCATTCTCCTCCTTTATAAATCCTTTCTTATCCTTGATATTTTTAAATTTCGAAGTTGTTCCTTTTGGAAGATAGATGGAAGTAAACACGATTAATACGATTAAAACTTAACTTTAAATTAATTGAGTACCTATCATTTTTCCCAGGTGTACTAATGTCGTAGAAAAATCTTCAATGATCTTTATATCAATTTTTCTTCGTACAATGTTCGAATTAATATTCATTGTTTAACAAAAACTGATCTGAAATCAGAATTTTTTGCTCAGTAGGTATCTAATTTAGAGCGTCATTCTACTCATACTCATTCATCTTTTCGATGGGAACCTAAAACCTACTCTGGAAGTTTTCACGTTGTTCCTTGTTGTACAGGATGGCCAGATTTTGTGATCACTGAACTAGAACTTTTCAACCCTAAGAGATGGAGAAAAATGGATGGCACATTGCGGTGGTCTTTTTTCGAGAAAATCATTATGCGCTATCTTCTTTTGTTTTCGAGTTATAAGCCAAAATTTAAATTTTTTGGCAATTTCAACTTCGGTCCTTATCTCCGTTCCTTTTGTGCTATAAACTTGAAACAAAAACAATATACAGACATTTTTTTGATAGGAATCCAGTAGCCTGATTCAATTTTTGCTGAGAGGTTTCCTTCCAGATGTATTACATGAAATTTTCTTTTTTCTTACGGAAGCAATAATTTATTTTTACTCAGAAAATATCACCGTTTTTTTCTCGTTTCAAAAATTTATAACATGTCATATATCGCTCTAAGGTCAGTGGCGACGCAAGTGGGGGGTTTCCGTAAGAAAAAACAAATTTTCAAGTGATAAATCTGGAAGGAAAGCCCTCAGCAAAAATTAAACAAGTTTATAGCGCAAACTGGAACGAGGATAATAACCAAAGTTGAAATTGCCCAAATGTCAATTTTGTCTTATAACTCGAAAACAAAAAAAGATAGAGCAATGAGGTTGACGGCATAATGAGTTTGTCGAAAAAAAGAGCATTTTTCTATCTCCTAGGGTTAAGTTGTTGTTCAGAGATCACCAAATTTGGCCACCCTGTACATAGAAGGTGTCGTATTTATGGTCTTCCAGAACGAGAATATTAATTCTCACAGTATTCAAACTTGAACTACCTATATTGTTTGCATTATAAACAAGTGAAAAGTTCTCAAGTCTTCTCTATTTTAATTTTTTTGTTATAAGGATCCATTGAATTTTCAAATAGACGAGGGTGGAAAAATGCTATTAGACTATTGGCGACACTTCGTTGAACAAGCGTGAATGTTAATGATGTAAATCTCTTAACAGGATAAACGTTCGTTGAACCTTTCACATTTTCTATCTGTGAGGTAAGTCATGCCGTGGACAGAAAAAATCCCATTTCATAACCGAAACAAGTCGGTATCATTGCTCGACTCGCAACTTCTATGACTGTGATAATAATAGTCATTCAATTCTGATGTAAATATGTTCATATTTTGATTTTTTTCTGGGACTGGGATACCACCGGCTAAAGTGAGTGTGAGTATTCAAACAGCTACACGCCGCCTGTTGGACTGTCGTCAGTGATGTTACAGCTGTTACAATTGTAACATTTGCGTTACATTTCAGACCCGGTGTTGAGGTGTTACGTACAATTCTAGAATTGAGCGAAAGTGTTGCAATTTGCAACACAGTTCCGAATGAATTCGACAAAAGATGAATGCGTTTTTATCTCATTCCCTGATAAATGGACTAATTGGCATGTGGGGAACCTGAAAAACATTAGGAAAAGCCTTTATCAGGTGCTTTTGAACGCCAGGCCAAGCAATAGAGATATTTCCTTGACAAAAATACTACCTGGAAGCCACCTGTGCCATTCCGAGCTGGACAGTCCGTAGTTTATTCCCACCATGTCCTCAACACGAAAATGCCATTTTTTTATTTGTTATTAACAAAAAACAACAAAAATTCTCGTTCTTTTTAATTTTTTCGTTGCAAAATGGAAACTATTGATTCAGTGATAACGTTGCAATGGGATGAATTGTAGAGAATTACATTGCGAAGAGAATTATGGGTCAAACGATCCGATCGAATAATTAAAACTGGAGAAAAGCGGAAAAAACCGGAAAATTGCGTGTTTTTTTCTTTAACTCATTATCCTACCATTTTGCAATATTAAGAACTGAAACTTCACACGATAGTAGCTATTGACGTGCAAATCATGCGTTCCAAAATTGGATTCGGTCGGATAAATAGTTTTCGCATAATTCCCATTTGAATTTTTTTTGGACATATTTTCGCGGAAAGCTGGATGCGTTTGAGGTCATCCTATTTAAATAAAAAAATTGATTTGGAAAGAAGACGTGATCAGTAACAAACGTCTATTCTGATTTTTCAATAAAACGCGTTTAAGTGTGTTAAAAACTAGTGAGAACATGAGGGAAAACGACCGACCGAGCGAGAGCGGTCGAGTGGAGAGGAAATAAGCGAATCGAGGGGAAACGTATAAAGGGCCCCACTCACTTCGTTCTTCTCCGCCGTTTTTACCCGACGGTTAAAAACGTCAAGAGTCGGTAAAGTCTGCAACGTCGGGTAAGTGTACAAAATTTGGTGCGCTCTCCGCGCAACAATTTTATACTCGGCGACCGTTGGATTCCGCGGCGTTTTCCCTCGATTCGCTCATTCCCTCACCACTCGACCACTCTCGCTTGGTCGGTCGTTTTCCCTCATGTTCTCACTAGTTTTTAACACACTTAAACGCGTTTTATTGAAAAATCAGAATAGACGTTTTGTTACTGATCACGTCTTCTTTCAAATCAATTTTTTTAATTTCAATCGGACGACCTCAAACGCATCCAGCTTTCCGCGCGCGAAAATATGTCCAAAAAAAATTCAAATGGGAATTATGTGAAAACTATTTATCCGACCGAATCCAATTTTGGCACACATGATTTGCACGTCAATAGCTACTATCGTGTGAAGTTTCAGTTCTTAATATCGCAAAATGGCAGAGTTATGAGTTAAAAGAAAAAAACACGCAATTTTCCGGTTTTTTCCGCTTTCTCCAGTTTTAATTATTCAATCGGATAGTTTGACCCATCATCTCTTCACAATGTAATTCTCTACAATTCATCCATTGCAACGTTATCACTGCATCAATAGTTTCCATTTTGCAATGAAAAAAACTAAAAGAACGGGAATTTTGTTGTTTTTTGTTAATAACAAATAAAAAAATGGCATTTTCGTGTTGAGGACATGGTGGGAATAAACTACGGACTGTCCTGCTCGGAATGGCACAGGTGGCTTCCAGGTAGTAGTATTTTTGTCAAAAAACTAATCATTTGTAGCTCTGTTGCTTGGCGTAATTTTGGATTTGGATTGATGTTACGAAATGTTACAATTTATAATCTTGGTGTGTTACAAATTCATGGAAGGCCTAGAACAACGTTGATTGTCGTGAAAAAGGAACGATTGGCGAAATGGAACACGCGCAAACTCTTGACATCATCAGGAAACGACGCACGGACCTACTTGCTTACGCTTTTATCGCTCGCGTGGGAAAAAGATGTACAATATTGGAATTTCCTCTGGCATAAGGCGCGCATTTCAGTTTTCTTTCAGGCTACGACAACTATGTAGGTTATGCCGTAGTTTCACTCTCTTTTTCAACAGGCCGGAGTGAGTCACTGACGTATATCATGTGCCATGTGCTTTCGCGTCGTAACGTGCTGAGCGAAAACGCTTCCTGAAATTCGCGGTTATGTGAATGAAAACAATCATAGTTCGAGTGGAGCCATGGTATCTAAAAACGGACCTTAAGGTCGCCTTTCAGGCTGAAGATTCGCAAGGGGAAAGTGTTAAATTAAAGAGGAAAATTACCTTGATGAACGGGGTGCTTTAATTATTGGAACTATTATAGGAAGTGGCATTTTTGTCGCGCCAACTGGAGTTTATGACAGCACAAAATCAGTGGGGTTCTCCCTGATCATCTGGTGCTTGTCAGGTGCTTTTCTACGCTCGGTGCTTTATGTTACGCCGAATTGGGGACTTCTATAACTAGATCTGGGGTGATTATGCCTATATCTACGTGGCTTTTGGTCCCCTTGCAGCTTTTTTGATGCTTTGGGTGTCTATACTCATCATTCGACCAACCACTCAGACAATCGTAGCTTTAACATTCGCAGAATATGCGGCGCAACCCTTCTTTCCTGGTTGTCCACCACCTGCAAATGCGATAAGATTTCTGGCAGCTGTATGTTTATGTAAGTATAATAATTTATTCACCGTTTAAGGTTTATGGTTATTGCAGTTGCATTCATAGATGATGCAATAGCCGATGAGTTTGAATAAGAAGTAGGACATGTATGTAGGTATTTTGCACGTGTAAAATTCGAATTTAGCCGCGGTGATGTCGAGATAGAGATAACTAATGCAGTTGATTTGCTTTTGGAATTGCGTGGTGATGTAATTTAAATCAAATGGAGCTGTCCCTTTGTTGTTGCAGTTGCAGTAACACATTGCACAGAGATAGATTTTGATTAGAAAAAAATTTTGTTAATATTGATGTGAGATACGAAATTTGGTTTAGATGAGGGGAGATCTTGTTTTAAAAAATTATTTTTCACCGGGTTGAATTTCTTGTGTTCAATGAAAGCATTTTGAAATTAAGTATATCTTGTCGGACATTACTTTTGCAGATGAAAAGGAAATTTTACCGGGTTGTCCTTGTTTCCTGAATTCCATGACATTATTTTAAATATAACGAAACATCCTTTATAATGTGTCAGGCTTCAAAAGAAGGACGAGGCGTCGCGTCGGTCTCAAACGATAAGGTTTGTGGAGAAATTCAAATCTGTCTGTGTGGCCGGCCGGCCGTGAGCACGATAACATTCGGAGGCATTATCATAGAGACTTGACATTTTCCGGGTGAATTCGGTTCCCAAATACCGCGGTTAAGTTCGTTAACTAGCCAAATCGTACAGGGTGTTCCTTAAAATATCTACTTAAACGAGTGCTATATCGTTTTGTCCAAATGTCTGTTATTTTCGAATTTCGAGCCGAAAAAAGTCTCAAACGATAATTCTGCACGTAGGGCCATAGTAAAACACTATAACTCTGAGAAGACTTAAGTTCGTTAACCAGCAAAATCGTACAGGGTGTTCCATAAAATATGGCCATTCGAAATTTTCGTTCCTTAATATCTCAAAAAAAAACAGAACCAATCAAAATGAAATGTTAGGTCCAAATGCAAGATGCTGATAACAAGTCTCATGCAAAATTTTGTGGCCATAGTGTGAACAATACCATAAAAAATTCAATTGGAATATTGAAAAAAAATTTTTTATAATTCCGATTCAACTGCAATTTATGAATGAAGATTAATATACTGAATGTTTATGCAGAATTTCAAGAGGATCGCATCATCTGAACCATATAATTCATTGTTTTTAATTATTGATTATTCTTTTACATATTTCATTTTCATGAATAATTTCCAGAATATAATTCCGATCGTGTTGAGATTTTGCATTCATATAATCAGCATGAATCTCAAGTCCTATATAGTTTTGAGTTAATAGCATTATTGCTCCACCAATGAACGAGCGCTCAAAATCACACGTTCAGGGCTTTTCTTAATTTTTATTATTTCTAATCCAGCTATTGAGTCTATGCTGGAGTCTTTCGGATGGGTATTCATTAATTTTCATAAAGACTGATGAATATACAGGTTCTTTCCTAATTGAATGTCAATATTAATGGGGGTGATTTTTGGGCCCATTTTAAGAAAAAAACTTCATATGAACATATGTCTTAAACTTCTCACCTTTTGAGTTACAGTGTGGTGAAGTTTTCAAAAATAAATCATTTTTCATTAATATCTACAATACCACTTCAGATATTGTAATGAAACTTGTCGTACCTGTACCGAGACCTGTACTTTGAATTAAGAGGCATTTTTTAATGTATTACTTTTTCTTTAAACTGCACCTTCCTCATTTGACAAACATCGATGCTACGCCGCAGATTTTTTCTTGTAATAAATATTATTTTAAAACTTCCCAATCATTTCTCACCACAGTTGATTTCTTGAATCTTTCCACTCCGATGCACGGTTTTCGCTTAAAAAAATAAAAACCGTTTCTCTGATGATAATAACAATATCGTTAATACATACATATGACAATATCACCATGCAGAATACAGATTTCATTTTTTATTTTAAGAAAAGGCAGTGACATGTCACTGTCTAATTAATATTTGGGGCTATAATAGTTGGGTTGGTACTGGTTAACTTTAACCACCCTGTAACTCAAAAGGTAAGACGTTTATGTATGTTCATCTGAAGTTTTTCTCTTGAAATGGGCCCAAAAATCACCCCGATATATATATATAGACATTCAATAAGGAAAGTCCCTGTATATTATTATAGGTACTTAGGTCAGTGAAATATTTTGATATAAAACCTTTTTCGTAAGCAAATCAAAGTGTTTCATTTTTATCGAACCATTATCGATTGCTCTACTGAGGTGTGTTAGAATTACAATAGTGAATAGTAAAAAGAACAATCACTCGACAAAACGTATCGTTTCACGGTCATTGCGATTGTGAACACCAGTATCATGATGTTTTTTCAAGAGTTCACAGTAATTTGAACTTATAAGGAGACAGTTGATACCGGGCACGGCACTATCTACTTAGAGGTCATTTCTCCTTAATGTCATACTATAACATAATTAATAATTACTTATTTACGAATAGAATAAATATAACCAATTGAACATTGTTAAAAGTTCATAGAAACTCTGTTGGCTATTAGACGCAAAAATCTTATCTTCTTCCTTGTTTGTCAAAATGTAGATTAGATATTAGTATCTTTTTCGTTTTCTTATCGTAGAACTTTCCTTTTCTGATCTAATGAGTGAATCTGGGAACATTGACAATAATGGAATATTCCTTATTTACTTGTTTGTCCATTCTTTTATAGGCCAAGCAATAGAGGTTTTTTACGTGACAAAAATACTACCTGAAATCTGACTGTGCAGTCATGCAATAGGTAGTTTCTTCATGTTTTTCATGACAAATTCCACTCCTGAATCGTATTAGGTTTTTTTTGAGAAGCGAAAAATAGCCAAAAAAATCCAAAATTTTTCGACGTACTTTTTTCAAGAAGGTCGTGATACTCGGCTACTTGTCGGATTTGAATTTTACAAAAAGCATTTTAAAGAAGAAATAAAATTCTTCAAATCGTTTTTCTCTCGATACCGACCGATAATGTTTAGTGGGTGAAAAAACGGCGTCAAACAGGAGCAAAAAGGCTCGCATGCATCAAACTAGTCGCGGAGTGGAGTCGCCCGCTATGCGACGCGCGGAAGATACAAGGTATACAGTTTTCCCCCCGCGTAGCGGGCGACTCCCATTCCTCGACTAGTTTGATGCATGCGAGCCTTTTTGCTCCTGTTTGACGCCGTTTTTCACCCACTAAACATTATCGGTCGGTATCGAGAGAATAAACGATTTGAAGAGTTTTATTTCTTCTTTAAAATGCTTTCTGTAAAATTCAAATCCGACAAGTAGCCGAGTATCACGACCTTCTTGAAAAAAGTACGTCGAATTCGGAAGACTGCGATTGTGCAAAAACTATTTATCCGACAGCTTTGTAATTGTGCACCAATCAAGTATATAACTACTTAAAATCAGAGCAACTACGCTTCATCTCAGAAATTGACCAAGTTATGAATTTTCGAAAAATTGATGTTTTTTTCCAGTTTTTTGGACTTTTCTCGGAAACTGATTATCCGCTTGAGACGTGTCACATCTCATTTTTTTTGTTTTTGAATTCTCTACAAAAAGTGCCTTAGCAGCTTTTCGATCAGATCAATACTTCACGTTTTATAAGCGAATAAGCAAAATTTTGGATTTTTTGGCTATTTTTCGCTTCTCAAAAAAAACCTAAGACGATTCAGGAGTGGAATTTATCATGAAAAACAAGTAGAAACTACCTAATTGCATGACTGCACGGTCAGATTTCAGGTAGTATTTTTGTCACGTAAAAAACCTCTATTGCTTGGCCTAAAATCCTATCCTCTTCACTCTAACTACAATAAAACACCTGTAGGAGTTCAACAAACGCGCACTTCCATGATGGGGGTACCCTGGGTCTGCTGGTAACCATGGTGCGTACCAATTTTCGATTTGTCATTATTGCATGTTTCTTCGTTTTGCGTCGAGCTCCTAGTGCGTACGAACTGTGCAAATTTCGGTAACTATGTACTAAGTGACGAGGAAATATGTGATCGTACCGTATAGAACGAGAATAAGCAACGTTTTGAAGGCAAAAGGTTTTGTTTTGGTTTGGTTTTTTGATATTTTCATCCTCTTGCTGTTGTTGCAAAAATGTGTACTAACTTGTTCGACTTTATATGATAATTCATTGAAAAAGTGAGAATAGCGTATTTCTAAATTATTTCTAGTTTTCTCTAGAGATTAAAATTTTTGGACTATTCTACACTACTGGAAAAAATTAAAGGATCAAAAAAAAATTCCAAATTTTTTTGGCAATTTTCAACATGCCGTAACTTTGAGAGGAATGGTCGTACAAGGAATTTAAAAAAAGAAAATTGTAGCTCCAAGTGTCTAGTTTTTGGATTAAAACTTCAAAAATTTTAAGTTTCAGTGGTTTTCGAGTAATGATAGAAAAATCAGCAACAAAAAATTCTCAAAATTTTTACCACATTTTTTTTCTTGTCTACGAGCGTGGAAACTTTATTTTTGCATAATCGTTATAATGATGGGATACTTTGTTAATTCAGCTTTAATTTGTTTTTTTATTGACCTCAATACGTCCACTTCTCGCCGAGATATCGGTCTTCAAATGGAAAACAGGGGTGGCATAATAAAATTTCCACGCTCGTAGACAAGAAAAAAAAGTGGTGAAATTTTGAGAATTCTTTTGTTGCTGATTTTTTTATCATTACTCGAAAATCACTGAAACTTAAAATTTTTGAAGTTCTAATCCAAAAACTAGACGCTTGGAGCTACAATTTCCTTTTTTTTAAATTCCTTGTACGACCATTCCTCTCAAAGTTACGGCATGTTGAAAATTGCCGAAAAATTTGGAATTTTTTTGATCCTTTCATTTTTTCCAGTAGTGTATTAAACTCACTACCACACTCAATAGGTAAAATATCAAAAAACCAGCCAACCATTAGCACATCTCTTGGTGTTATCAGTTCTCGATCTTTCTCGATCATGGCCACTAGTGACCACGTGAAAACCATACAGAAAAGTTCAAGTTTGGGAAGTGTTAGACTCAAAAGAAAGATAACATTGTGGAATGGAGTGACTCTAATCGTGGGTTCTATAATAGGCAGCGGTATTTTTGTGTCCCCTACTGGTGTTTTCATATCCACGGGCTCCGTCGGTGCATCTCTGATCATCTGGATAGTGTCAGGATTGTTCTCGACACTTGGTGCATTATGTTATGCCGAATTGGGAACTTCGATCACTAGATCAGGAGCTGATTATGCCTACATTTATGTCGCTTTTGGACCACTTGCAGCATTTTTGATGTTGTGGGTATCTATCTTGATCATTAGACCTACAACGAATACAATTGTTGCTTTAACTTTTGCTGAATATGCTGCTAAACCCTTTTTTCCTGATTGTGAAGCATCAGCTGATGCCATTCGACTGTTGGCAGCCGTTTGTCTTTGTGAGTACCTTATCCTCAGATATTTTCTGTTTTTCAGAACAATTTATGTTTGTATTTAAGAATTGAGTTCTTAACGCCACAATTTAAACTCTTTTATCATTAGTATCAGAAATTCTGAAATTAAGTCATATTCTTCTGCGTCTTCGTCTATATCACTTGAAATATAAATTTTATTGCTATTCTTCTGGACTCTCTTAAAATATGGCGAAAAAGATCTATCAAATTTTGCCATTCTTCAGTGTTACATATACATCTTTTATGTTCGAGCCTTGACCTAAAATGACTATATCAAGTTTATTTTTGAGTTTGCTCATGGAGGAAGAGCGTGCCTCAATTTCGCAATATTTATTAAATTCGAATTATTAGCGACTCTGTTGAATTAACTGATGAAGAATGCGAGATCAAAACTATTCTGCCTTGCCGCCCCGAACACTCTAAAATTGAAGCAGAATGAGGTAGAGTTGCTTTCATGTCCTTGGAATCAGTATACTTAAAAACCTCATCCTAATTATGGGATATCCGCTTTTCATAGAAAACATCTTTCCCTAAGCTCTTCAGAAAAACTCAAAATGATTTCGAAGAATACCATTAATATTCATAAAAGACTTAACTCACTACCACAATCGATAGAAAAAATATCAAAAAACCAGCCGCCTATTAACACATCTCTTGGTGTTGTCAATTCTCAGCATTTTCCTCGATCATGGGCACAAGTGACCACGTACAACCAACGAAAACCATCCAAATTCCAGTTTCGGTAGTGTTAGACTCAAAAGAAAGATAACATTGTTGAATGGAGTGACTCTAATCGTGGGTTCTATAATAGGTAGCGGTATTTTTGTGTCTCCTACTGGTGTTTTCGTATCTACGGGCTCTGTCGGTGCATCTCTGATCATCTGGATCGTGTCAGGATTGTTCTCGACACTTGGTGCATTATGTTATGCCGAATTAGGAACTTCTATCACTAGATCAGGAGCTGATTATGCCTACATTTATGTTGCCTTTGGACCACTCGCAGCATTTTTGATGTTGTGGGTATCTATTTTGATCATTAGACCTACAACGAATACAATTGTTGCTTTAACTTTTGCTGAATATGCTGCTAAACCTTTTTTTCCTGATTGTGATGCACCAGCTGATGCCATTCGACTGTTGGCAGCCGTTTGTCTTTGTGAGTACTAAATTCTCAGATATTTTCTGTTTTTCAGAACGATTTATGTTTGTATTTAAGAATTGTGTTCTTAACGCCACAATTTGAATGTATATTTATCATGAGTATCAGAAATTCTGAAATTAAGTCAAAATCTTCTGCGTCTTTGTCTATAGTCTATACCACTCGAAATTTAAATTTTATTGGTATTCTTCCGGACTCTCTTAAAATATGGTGAAAATGATCCATCAAATTTTGCCATTCTACTGGTGTTTTCATATCCACGGGCTCCGTTTGTGCTTCTCTGATTATCTGGGTCGTATCAGGAATGTTCTCAACGCTTGGTGCGTTATATTATGCCGAATTAGGAACTTCTATTACCAGATCAGGAGCTGATTATGCCTACATTTATAACGCTTTTGGGCCATTTGCAGCATTTCTCATGTTGTGGTTGTCCATCTTGATCATTAGACCCACAACAAATACAATTGTCGCTTTAACTTTTGCTGAATATGCTGCTAAGCCCTTTTTTCCTGACTATGAAGCACCAGCTGATGCCATTCGACTGTTTTTCTCCTGATTTTGATGCCATTCGACTGTTGGCAATAATTTGTCTCTGTGAGTAGACCTCAGATATTTTGAGTTTCTCCAATTCAGTAAGAAAGTTCCGCTCCTTTCTCTATAGCACTGAAATTCTGAATTTTTTCTATATGCTCTTCTTCTTTTCGAAAATATGATGAAAATGATCATTCAAATTTGGACCATTCCTCGAATATTACGTATGTTCAGACCTTAAACCTACCATGGCCTTGACCAGTTAATTTTTTGGTAATCGTTTCTGTCGAGAAATTCTGTAAAATTCGAATTTTGAGTGACTCACTGATCAAGAATTCAAGGTCGAAAACTATTCAGTTCGACCATCCTGAAAACGTAGGAACTTTTTAAAGGAATGAATATCTCAGCAAACTTCGTTAAAGGACAACATTGGTGGAATAGTTTTCGAGTTATGATGATTTGAAAAATTATTATCGATTATTTTCACAACTTTGAAACCGATCGCGATTATTACAGTATGAACAACAGTGCAAACGTTACTGGCTCAAAGTCATATAGTAGAAGAAAAAGAATCAAACACGAAAAAGTAAGAAGGAATGAAGAAAATTCAATATCGCCATACCGAGACTCGAATTCACGATCCCCGCACGCAAATCAACCACTGCGCAATGAGAGGACTTTTTTTATTCTTTTCATTGTTGTAATCATATTAACAGTGCTCGTCAAAATTGTTAAACAAATTCATTTTTTCAGTAGAAAAATATTTGGCAACAGAATCCTGAATCAGGTCAAATTTTGTTTCACTTCTATTACAATTTTATGCATTTTTAAAGATGTTTGTTGCACCTTGTGCCATCCCCATCAACCCCATAAATTCTTATATCCGCTTTACAAGCGTGCAGAAATTTTCAAGAAATCTTTTTTTTATTTTTTCAAAGAGGTTTTCAGTATGTTAACTTTGTCATGGCTCATTTACTTTGAGACGTTGGTACCTGATTTAATTTTTCACCGAATGAAAGTGAAAAATTAGAATGAAACACTGCGCTGAAATTGAAACTTTCAAAATCAAAAAAAGATTTCTGACAACGCAATTTCATAGTTTCCCATGTTATTCAATTTTTTATAGAATTTGTAGAGGTTGAAAGGTGTGCATGGGCAAAACTGTATTGGTCGACTTTTCCTATTCAAAAAGTTTAGAGTGTTGATGGTGATGGCACAGGGTACAACAAATATCCTTGAAAAATGTATGAAAATTTGCTGAAAGTGAAACAAAAATTGACCTGCTTCTGGATTTCGTTGCCAAATATTTTTCTTCTGAGAAAGTGAATTTGTTCCATAATTTTGTCGCTCACTGAATAATCCTTTAAGTTGAAACTATTTCAAAGTTGTTACTGCACCTTCAATATCATTTCAGTCTGTTATTCTTACCGAATAATTGATTGGCCCTGCAATGAATATAACTTCATATACATTGGAACTTCCCTATTTCGAAAGCGCTAAATCCGCAAAAAATAGCTTGAGCACTTCATTTCAGACATTTCCGCACAACTTTTCACACTAGCGTAATGGTTAGATCGAAACCAATCAGCCAGGGATGTATTCAAAAGTATTTCAGAAGGATCTCTCTGCCCGCCGTAATGATTTAGTTTAAGGTCGGGATTTATTACGTACGCCCGGAAAAATTTCGGAAAAAAACCACCTTTACACCTTCTTACCAATACCCATTCAAAGAGTGATGTTCTTTGAATATTTCGTTATAGAGAGAATTTACTTCGTTTTAGAGGGTGTTTTCAACATAGAATTTGGATTCAAGGTGCAATGTCTTGTACGAAATTCGTTATACAGAGAAATTCTACTCTTTAATCTTAAAATAAAAGCTGCAATAATCAAAAGTTTGATGGATTTTTCAACCCAAAAACAAATGAGCTTCATATAACTCAAATATCATCGACAACACGAAAATAAATGTATTTTTCGTATGCATCGTTTTATCAGTACCAACCTACTTGTAGGAGTGATAATAATGCATATACATAATTTTCGTTATCCAGCAAATATTTCTCAATTTTCAACGAATTATTGTAACTATTCCTTTCAAAAATTTTTTAGGCAACCGTCTGAGATGTACTCATTTACCTGACGCTATTTCTTTGAGATAGTAGCATTTTCCTCGGCATTTTCCGACCTAATCTGGAAATAATGTACCGGGTGTCCTAAATTCGTTGTCTAGGGAGGGGATCTCAGAAATCCTATGAGCTAGAACAAAGTGTAATTAAGAAAAATTGATTACTTCAATGAATTCTACTGAAAAAAGTGCCTGTGTGATGTATACTTTCATGTTTATAACTTCAGTAATGAAAAAGTTATGAAAACTTTTCATTTAACGGCATTTTCCAATTTTCTCTAATAGCTCGAAAACGGTATCACTTAGAAGGTTGAGGTTTTCGCCAAATGAATCCTCTCAAAAATCGAGCCTGAAAATGTTCCTCTCATTTTGTTCTAGTTCATCGGGTTTCTGAGATCCCCTAACTAGACAACGAATTTAGGCACCCCGTACTTTTCGGACTAGACCGAGAAGAATCACGTAATAGTTGATCATTTCCATAACAACGAAATAACGTTGACAGTTCATATGAACTTAGTTATCAGAAGTAAGTATGTTTTTTAGCTCTCGTTCTACTCAAATGACTGCTATATCGTTTTGCCCAAATGTCTGTTATTTTCGAATTTTGAGCCGAAAATGGTCTCAAACGATAGGGTTTCACTCCCTGATGACGAATTCGTGGTCAAATTCAATCTGTTCGCGGGGCCGTCCGTCCGTTTGTTAGCACAATAACTCTCGAAGAGATGGTCCTAGAGACTTTACATTTTCAGGGTGAATTCTGTTCCCAAAAGGCTCGGTTAAGTTCGTTAACTAGCCAAATCGTAATATGGCCATTTAAAATTTTTGTTCCTCAATATCTCAGAAAATACGAAATGCAAGATGTTGATAACAAGCCTCATACAAAATGTTGTAGACATTGTGGGAACAGAACCATAGAAAATTCAATTGGAATATTGAAAAAAGGAATTTTTTTGTAAATGGAGATCGATATTCTGAATGTTCATCCTAAATTTCGTCGCTTTAGTTTTAACATAACCAAAGAAAAACCAATTGGAATATTGAAAAGAAAAATCCTTATATTTCCATTACAGGATAAACGATTCGATTGAAATTTTTTCTGTGAATAAAGATTGATATACTGAATCTTCATGCCAAATCTTGTGACCATAGTGTTAACAGAACTATAGAAAATTCAATTAGAATATTGAAAGAAGAATCTTTATATTTCCATAACAGAATATCCGATTCGAGTGAAATTTATTTTGACAATGAAAACTACTATACTGAATGTTCATGCAAAATTTCAAGGGATCACATCATCAGAACCATAGAATTTAATTTTTGTAATTATTCATTTTTTAAATTATCATTTTTTGAAAAATTCTCAGAATATAATTCCGATCGTGCTTTGATTCTGCATTTATATATTTGGTATCAATCTAAAATCTAGTATAATATTTTGAGGTAGTAGTCTTATTGCTCCAACAAAGAACGTGCGGTCAAAAGCTCCTGCTCAGGGCTTTTCTTGAATTTTTGGACATTATGTGACTGTACATATCGAATTAACAGTTAGTAATAGCAATGATCGGTATTTCCGGATTTCCAAAGAATTACACGATGCGATCATTGTTGCGGAATTATGTATCCGGAGATTTTATAGGGGGACTATATCCGGTCAGATATTACTCTCTTTATTGTCACAGAACGAATACTGTAGCGAGATTATTGTTATTCATTTTCCCGGATAACAAAATGAAAAAATCTGGATTTTTCTATCTATGAAGTGAATGTTTCATTTAGTTTTATCAGTACCATGAAAAACACCCTGTTACTTGTGTATTATCTTTCAATATCCTTTCATACTATTCTTGAAGTTTATTTGGAAATGCCAATGGCAACGTGTAGTTCATTCGGCATATTTTACTCATTACAGTAGAGACTCGATAATCCGGAAAACGATCATCCGGATTGCAAGACTCAATAATCCGAATTTGGGATCGTTGAATACGTGGTTTACGGTTCTAACTTGTCGTAACTCAATTTCTATGACGACGATCGGGCGTTATTTTTGTATATAATAGTACACAAGGGTATAAGACAAAAAAAGTCAGACAAGAATAATTAATTAGTGAAATGGAATGGAATGTTTCTACCTCCAAACCATACAGCTTTGATACAGCATATGGATCATAATGATATTAAATTAACAAAACTGAAATACCGAAAAGGCCTTTTAGCACATATTTTTTCGATCCTCGAAGACGGGGATAATGTTAGCAAATGCATTTAGAGCATAGATCAATTCGATGCAGTCTGTTTATTCCATAACTCATGGCAATTACTGATATTCAGCTTCTGAAAGACATACAGGAGAAAGCTATTGTTCAGCATTCTTTTTCCCTTACAGTAGAAAACGTAAAATATCTAATTATTCCAAATAATATATTTGTTTTATGGTTACGATAATAAAGCCTATATTTATTTAAACCGTTTTTTTTAAATTGCATCTTTACTAAATTGAAAAACGCGGTATTCCGGATTCCTCATTAATCCGGATCATCCCTTGCATTAATCGATCCAGATTATCGAGTCTCTACTGTATTTTTATTGTCAATGCGTTTACAAGAACTCCCGGATTGAATATTCTTATCAAGACAAAATCATCTACATCTAAGCGCTGAAATTGGTATAAATCGGATTCCACAAATTTCGTTACGCCTGAATCTCTTCCTAACGAAGCATTCAGTGAACATAAACTAATCTAACTTCAATTAGTAATCCTTTGTTACTGTTTCAGGTCTTCTGACTGCCGTGAATTGCCTGAGTGTGAGATGGGCCATGCGAATCCAGGATGTGTTCACTGTTGCAAAGCTTCTTGCTCTGGCCATCATAATCGTAGCTGGGATCTATCACATGATCATGGGTAATTACCATAAACAATACATCTTCTGGGGATAAAGCGGATTTATGCTTATCTGAAATACATAATAGTCCGGTCTATTTAGACATTCGAATTTACATAAAGTCCCAACAAGCTGAACTTCTGTGAAGTTGTTCAAAACATAATTATAAACAATGTCTAAAAGTTCCTCATCATTCCCCTGTGAGGAAAAAATTTCATTCGAGGTCAAATGTCAAAAAAATAAGTTTTTCGCGATTTTCAGCAAAACGGTAAGTTTTATCATAAAAGTACCTCAGACAAAAATTGTAGATCATAAAATTATCTATAAAAAATGTATCAATACTTTTTTTCTTACGAGCCACCGTTTCTGAGATATAACGATTCAAAAAGTTATAACTACGCGCTAAGTACACTACCTCATAGGTGGCGTGGAAACGTGTGCATATTATGACGATAACGACTTTTATATCTTTTTGAATCGTTATATCTCAGAAACGGTGGCTCGTAAGAAAAAAGTATTGATACATTTTTTATAGATAATTTTATGATCTACAATTTTTGTCTGAGGTACTTTATGATAAAACTTACCGTTTTTGCTGAAAATCGCGAAAACTCATTTTTTTGACATTTGACCTCGAATAAAATTTTTTCCTCACAGGGGAATGATGAGGAACTTTTAGACATTGTTTATAATTATGTTTTGAACAACTTCACAGAAATTCAGCTTGTTGGGACTTTATGTAACTTCGAATGTCTAAATAGACCGGACTATGATTCTATCCATGCACTTAAGGTATCAATCACTATAGCTTACACCCTATTTTGCTTTCTGAGCGAGTTCACCTTACTTAAAGAGTTTTCTAAAACAATCCGATATATTTCTCTAGATTTTATTCTTCGAATGACAGTGAATCATATTTCCAATGATTATCATATAGTTCAATATTTATATCTATAACAATGATAATGGTTACTTCATATAATAGGAACAGATAAGAATTCATTTATTCCAAATATTATGTATTCCGATAATGCAAGCCATTCTTCTGAAAGCCGATTAATGTTTTTGCGTATAAATGTTGAATAATTATATTTCTTTTTACTGTAACGACGGCTAATGATTTTTTCTCAATAATAGTTTGACACCATATAATTTTTATTGCTTCTTATGGATTATACATTTCTTTAATGGTCCATAGCCTAAACGTTTGGGTTTCATTGAGCTGATTCACATACAAGGTGTGTCCAAGAAAAATATATATCATATATCTACAATTAAATTCCTCGATCAAATTTCATTCATTTCATGATTTATCTATTGACGAAGAAACGCAAAAATTGAAATCAATTGAATATTCATGGCTACAGAACCTTTTATTCATTCTTTTGCATTCAGGGTTGGGATAAAGTTTGGCACCAAATTAATATATTTGAAACGGAACTGACTATAATTTTGAAATTTGGCAGCTGAGTGTAATGGGCCACAATGCATTTGATGAGCATATTTTCATTAATGAGATACTTCCGGTTTAACCGTAAATGACCAATTTTTTTTTATTTAAATGGGACACCCTGTATATTTCTGCAGATTCTGAAAGAACACTTTGTTTCGGATCTGTCTATACCAAACGTAAAAATTATCTGTAAAAAGAAGGATCGAGTCAACGGATTCTTGATGAATGTGCATTAATACATGGAGAAGTCTTGAGAAAAGTTACTCAAAAATTGTTAATAGACTGGCATATTGTCAGGAGGTGAATGGCAAGCACTTCGAACATTTAAAATGATTTTTTTTTTAATTATTTAAAAATTTTTTTTTTTATTATTCAAAAAAGAAAGAATTGAATATGGAACCATAGGATAAATTTATTTTTCGAAAATATATTCCATAAAAACAATTTTTGAAAGAAAATCATATGGTGTTGTTATTTTCTACCACTAATAATAAAGTTAGGAAATCTAAAAAAAATGTGCGGGTAACATCTACTTAGTGCTTCTTATTATGTATAATTTTGTGAATCAGTGTTTTTGAGAAGCCGTAAAAAAATGAAAAACTGACAACTCGTCATCGCCTTCCAAAGGCTGTATCTTGGAAGGGGGTCGATTTCGAAAAAAAATTATATGAACTACCCCTGTTTATTTTCATCGAGGAATCATCTCCCAAAGTCTCTCGCATTTGTTTACAGACACCCTGTATACTTCATTGTTATTCTCAAAATGAATCGAGATACTTATATAAAAAAGCTTCTGATTTCACATCAGTGTTTTCAAATGTCTTTTTTTATATTCATGAACAATATCCATCAAAAATTATGTGTTACTTCTTTGTTTTGTTTTTTTTCAGGTAGTTCACATAATTATAGCAATTCTTTCGATGGAAATTTTGAATTAACCAACATTGCATTGGGATTCTACTCAGGGCTTTTCGCTTTTGGAGGTTGGAACTTTTTGAATTTCGTAACAGAGGAATTGCAGGATCCTTACAGGTAAGAAACCATAAAACCATTTATGGAAAAAGTGAAACAGGTCGAATTTATAAAGGGTTTTCCAATAAGAGGTGTTACTTTGATATTCAAAGAAAATTGCCATTTTTCAATATAAATGATCGGATGTGTATTTCATTATTAAGAAGAAGGTATGCCGTTAATAGTGGAAAATAACATCATGTTAAGATGGAGTTCTTCATAGGATACTTAAGGCGGCGGCGCATTCGCCATTTTGTAACGCTCAAAATTTGCGAGTATGCCTTTAGGCGTGTTTTCGTTTTTTTTTCTCGCTGTTCCCATTAGAACGGTTATAAAATTTCCCCAAATGTCTTCAATGTTGATTTGACGCTGATCAGGGGCGTACCACAAAAAAGTTTGAGATGGAAAAAGGAGACATGGCTCCGGAAAAGAAACACCCTGTGGATTCTAGTTAAGATTCAGGACGTGCAGTGATGGAGACTGTTGAAAATAGCTCGCATTCCAAATTTGGACTGAATATTCCAAAAACTGCAGGAGTTATGAAGAAAAAACAATTTTTTTGGAAAATTTCAACACCTGTAGCTCTGTAACGAAGCTTTTACGGACCCATGTTTATATAAACTTTTTTCCTAAAACTACATGTTGATTCACCCCCTCAAGTTGTGACATACTATTATGTTACACCCTATATAAAAACTGAATGTTATTATTGAATATACTCATACCTATTCGAAACGGTCTTACGGACATTCTTCTAATAATTGCGTTCTTTGCAAGGGCGGATTTACGGGGGGGGTAATGGGGGTAATTACCCCCCCCATGAATATCGAAAACCTTAGAAAAAGTTACGCAACGTGGTGCACATATTTTCATTTATTTGTTTTTTTTTACTACTATTACTTTACTACTATTCTTTCTTATTATATTATTCCTCCTAAATATTTTGATTAAATTTTTTTCGAGTTTTGAACCTGATTTATCGATCTTGAATCATTACTACCCCCCCCATGAAAAAAAGCTATATCCGCCCTTGGTTCTTTGCACCTATTCTTGAAGTGTTAGACTAAGGTTTCATCGACTTCTGCTAGAACAAAAGTGCGCTTTCGTGTCCTATTGGCAAATCTCTCGAGAAAAGTATCCCAATCAAGCTGAAAGCACGATTCCTTTCTTTCTGGAGTTAGCGGAAAACTCACTGACAATGGAAAGAATATCGTTTCGCTAAATTTGATCGGAAACATCTTTTATTCATTCTCTTCCGGCATTTCTCGACGTATTTTCTTAAGCGGGGACCGAACGTAATGGGGGAGATAGTGAAACATGTTAAATAGAAATTTCAGAGTTATGTTTTATACATGTAGTCGATATATCTTCAATTCATGGAACATCTCACACTATCACTGGCTCCACAGATCAGTGTATACAGTGGCGGCTTGTGACAGAATAAAGTGATGAGGCACATCAAAAAAAAAATATTAATCTTATAAACTCTTTTTGTCAGCTGCATACTTATCATTATGAAAAAATCCTTCGGTATTAATGCTCCAATGATTCTATAGCGTTTTATTGGGTGGTAATTGCCCTGAGATAAGTTTTTCAACTCGCTTCAACCAGTTTTTCACTAAACCCTATCGGAATATGTATTATTAACACTGCCAAAAAATAATTTGATTAGAGTTACACTGCCAGTAGGCCAGTAGTACTCTCATTTTGAAACCTCCGATTCGATTTTCCTACCGCACCGATAGTCAAGATTTGGAATGGGTTGTATAACTTCTTCAATTGTACATATTTTATACTCAAAGGAATGACTCAAAAACTGTTTCTGTTTTATTGAAAACTCTGCAATATCACGAGTACTGCACAAACCCAATAAACCCAAACCAGAGTGAAATTTCACTATCTTCCGCTACACGATTAACCCGAATATGTGCAGTTTGCCGATGAAACGAAACGATCACGGATCAAGGGTAGATAGTCCGGTTAATCCAGACCAAAAAATTAGGGTGAAGTTACATAAAATCCCAACAAGCTGAAAATCGGTAAAATTGTTCGAAACATATTAATTATATTAATAATAAAAATAAATAATATATAAAAGTTCCCAATCATTCCCGTGGATGGACAGAAATTTATTCAAGTTCAAAGGTCGAAAAATGAGTTTTTCGCGATTTTAAGCAAAACGGTGAGTTTCATCAAAAAAGTAATTCAGACAAAAATGTAGATGTTAATATTATCTTCAAAAAATGTATCATGTAATTTTCGAATTTTGAGCCGAAAATTGTGTCAAACGATAGAGTTCGACTCCCTGATGACGAATCCGTGGTAAAATTCAATTCTGACCGTGGAGCCGTCCGTCCGTCCGTTAGCACGATAACTTTCGAAGGGATTGTCCTAGAGACTAGAGATTTGCCTCGGTTTAGTTCGTTAACCAGCCAAATCGTACAGGGTGTTTCATAAAATGTGGGCTTCAAAAATTTTTGTTCCTCAATCTAAATGAAATATTGCGGCCACATGCAAGAAGCTCATAATAAGCATCTTACAAAATTTTGTGGCCATTGTGTACACAGAACCATAGAAAATTGAATGGCAAGATATACGATTCGAGTGAAATTCATTTTGTTAATGATAATTGATATACTTAATATTCATGCAGAATTTTGTGGCCATAGTGTTAACAAAACCATATTGAAAATTCCATTGGAATATTGAAAAGAATAATCTTTATATTTACATTACAGGATATCTGATTCGAGTGAAATTTCTTTTGTGATTGAAGACTGATTTTCATGCAAATTTTTGTTTCTATAGTGTTGCCATAACCATATAAAATTCAAGTGGAATATTAAAAAGAAGACTCCTTATATTTCCAAGTGAATAAAGACAGATATACTGAATGTTCATCATTCATTGATTTCATATTTTGAAATATAAAAGACTCAGAAGGCATAGTCAAAATATCTGAAATTGTTTTTTCAGACTCAAATTGCTTCAGAATAACAAGTTCACAGCAACTGGACTCATAGAACATGCCGCATTTTGAGATTGAAAAAAATATTGAGTAGGAGGAAAATGAGTATTCGAACCAGAACAAACCGATTTTACGACACGTGTGATAAGAATCATTTTTGCCAACATCACGAAAAATTCCAATATTTCGAAATAAAAGGAAATTTTCAAATTACCAATTTTAGATCTCACTGAAAATGTTATTCTGAACAAACTTTCTTGGTTATTTTAGGCAAGTCTTTTCAATACGGACAAATTGGACAACTTATGTATAATAATATAAGCAACGCCTAGTGACCAAGTTCTCTGAAACTCACGATCAATTTCTTCGCAAAAAAATTCAGAAAATATCAGTGGTGGAGAAGAGTGCCTTTTGGGGCAGACTTTATGAGAAACCAGTAGCTTATCAAGTTAAAATTTGATCGGGAAAAAGATAACGTTCTCGAAAAATGAAAATGTGAAATCCATAAACCATCATAGTAATAAACACTACCCGGAACCGGAAGTATTCACAGAATATGATGATCTCCCTTTGTGTCCAAGGAAATTTGCAATTAAGTTGAAAGGTTATAAATTTATCGATTTTCGTTTTATTACTGTTTTCACGGGCAAACCCATAAATTGTTAGTCCGTCTCATTTCAGCACAGATATTAGGATGAAAGAGGTAGGAAAAATTCAATTCATGCCCTCGAAGTTGCTAATCAGAAGTCCAATTCATATTTATATCACTTACTATTTCTCCCCTTATTAGGGTATAAAACAACCGATAGTTTCCTCTCAGGGTTAACTGTTCTATATGGTGACGATAATTCATAACAGTAATGCCATAAAATATAAACTGGACATTTTATAACCTTCGTCAAAGTATATCATAACTATTAATAATAGTTGTGAAGTGACCAGAGCTCTCGTGGCTGTAATGGTCAAGAAATCCCTCGCACGATGATAATAGTTTTGCTATACATGTAGGCTTTTTTACGTTGTCTAGGGTTTGTTGTAAAACTACCACGAGGTTTGTATAAAAGTTTATTAACGAAAAACAGCGAAAATCGGGAGGAAATACAGCTTCTAAACAAACACGTCTAAATCTGATTGACAACTATCTTTTTTTTTATTTCTCGCCTACTATATCTATAATATTACAACAACATAGAATATAATAAAAGTACGAATCCCACATACATGGTGTTTAAAAAAGAAGAAGACGAAGGAATGAATCATAGCAAATCGCCAATATATTATAAAGCCCGCCACTCACGTACAGTTTATACTGTACAGGGTGAGCAAAATTAGTTGTCTACTGAAGGGATCTCGAATACTATACAGTGTGTTTGGTCATGACTTAGCGATAATTTAAGGGCATCAAATATACCTAATTTTATCGACAAAAACACCCAAATTTGGAAGTTTACTCCCTTAGTTTTGGAGTCGCCCCAATTTTCAATTTACTTTTTTATTTCCGTTGACCCTTCCAAATAATATTGATTTCTTTGGACATAAGAGTAAAACAGGTGTGGAAAAAAATGTTTTTTGAAAGATGATACTACCACCTTTCATTGAAGTTTAACAATATAAAAATATTCAACTTAAAAACGCCATAAAAAAATTCTTCAAAAAAGTTTTATTAAAAATATGTACTGATTTTCTTAGTAAATCCGCAACAGTACAAGAACTAGCACATTGAGGTATCATTTTTTTCAGTGATTTAACACGCAAGGATATTAGCTACAAAACAACACTTACGTCATTTCTGTAAGTTACATAATTTGAGAGTTATTGCTACTCGAACATGATCACTACGCGTGCAAAAGACACAAGACAGGTCGTCATGAAGGCCACTCCCACTGTCTGTCTACAGAGCAGAGTGCCATTTTGAGCAATTTTTATGATTAATTTGTTTGTTTGGTTATTAAAAATTATCGAAAGTACAGTACTGAGGTTTTTTTTTTAAATTTTCATAATGGCCATGTTCGAACAGCAATTACTATCTAAATATGTAGGTAACTCAAAGAAATTATGTTGGTATCGTTTTGTAGCTTATATCCTAGCCTGTTAGCTCATTGAGAAAAAATTATACTTCAATCTGCTAGTTGTAGTACTATTGCTAATTTACTAAGAAAATCAGTAAATTTTGTTACTAAAATTTTTTTATAACATTTTTGAGTTATATGTTTTCATATTGTATCACTTTAATGGAAGGCGGTAGCATCATCTTTCAAAAAACATTTTTTTCACATCTGTACACTTAAAACCTATATCAAGAGAATATGAGGAAGAACCATTAGATTTTCTCAATTATTTGCGCATGACCCAACCAGTGTACCAAAAATAACTATTGTTGTTTTCTCCTTCGATTGTAAAAAAATACAGTCATGTAAACTGCAATTTTTTAGTCAGTTTTCTGTATGCCGCTTCTTTTTTGTCGCGATCGTGGTACTTAGCAGACTTCACTTGCCATAAACAAAGTTCCTATCTGTATATACATTTCGATAAAGTCGATTGAAACTTGGTTCTGTTTATAATTAAAATGCGATATGGTGATGCGCCCACCCACCCCCGAATACGGTCTTTTCAAGTAGTTATTCCTGTTTAAAATATGAAGAATTTCATTTCTTTCAATTAAACTGTACACTCGTCCGACGAGCTTGCGAGTTATCAGTGAACTCTATGACCTAATGACAACATTGCGTATCAATAAAGAACATAACCTAAAATTTTAATATACACAGTGGAATATGCCAAATTTCCATGGCCAACCGACGGCTCAACCTTTAGTGAATGGACTATACAGTTCAGACTGACAATTTTAACTGTACAGGGTGGGCATATTTCGATGTTTTAGCACTACAACTTTTAAACCAGAGGAAGTAGAGAAATCTGATACCCACTTCTCGATCTCTTCTTCTGAGAAACTAACTAGAATAGTATTCATTTTTGGCTACCTTCTTTTGTTTTCGAGTTATAAGCGAAAATTGGAAAAGTGTCGATTTCGAAAAAAAATCATATCTCCGCTAATACTGGTAATAGAGCTCTGAAATTAAAACATTATACAGGCACTTTTTTACGTAGAATCCAGTGGCGTGCTCGTCTTTTTTGCACAATTTCTAATTATGAAGCTATGACCCAAAGTTATGTTTTTTTTTAATGGGAACACTAGATTTTCGTGCCATTTTCTAAAAGCTTAATTTTTTCTGATTTTAAAAAAATATAACATTGTATAGTTTGTATCAATATGAGTATTGAAAATGGTCAAAAACTTTTCTTTTATCTGAGTCTCAATATTTTCTATAGTTTCCACTGTTTACGAGCACAGAAAAATGGAGCTTCCTATAATTACCACAATCCCTTTCCAGTGGTCTTTTCATTTCTATGCTCTTTACTCAATTTCTCCAAGATCGAAGAATAATGGACTGCTTTGAAACTTGATCCTCATTCTAGGTTATTACCTACTGACCTATTATTGTAATCACTATTAGGTATTGAAAAATATTTTTCCTTCGTTTCTTTAACATTAAATTTATAACTTCAATCAATCTATAGGCGTTATTTCATATGCGACTTGAAATAGACTGGCACTTGTGCGTGTTTATTCTGGAGAGCAATAGAAATATTCTCCTGCATCCATCTCATTATAACTAAGTATATCGATTGAAACGGGGGATCATGTGGATATTTTCGTTATTTGGTGATCCATTTTAAGATATAAGAGTTCATGAAAATTTAAAAAAACAAAACTTTGGGTCATAGCTTCGTAATTAGAAATGGTGCAAACAAGACGAGCACGCCACTGGATTCTACGTAAAAAAGTGCCTGTATAATATTTTAATTTCAGAGCTCTATCATCAGTATTATCGGAGATATGAATTTTTTTCGATATCGCCACTTTTTCAATTTTTGCTTTTAACTCGAAATCAAAAGAAGGTAGCCAAAAATGAATACTATTCTTGTTAGTTTTTCACTAAAAGAGATCGAGAAGTGGGTATCAGATTTTGTCTATCTCCTGTGGTTTAAAAGTTGTAGTGGTAAAACATCGAAATATGCCCACCCCGTGCAGTTCGAACTATATGTGAGAGGCCGATCTTACACTCTTTTGAGTTTTCACTCTTGGGATATTCAACTGAAGAGATCGGAAGCTGTCATACTTCTTCATATTTGAGGATATTATAATGTTGTTCAACCACACTTTTACCTTTATTTCTTTCAGGAATCTCCCCAGAGCCATCTGGATAGCACTACCAATGGTCACTGGAGTATATGTATTAGCTAATGTAGCTTATTTTGCCGTTTTAACAGGAGAGGAGATGACATCTTCAAAAGCGGTGGCTGTGGTAAATACGTAATTTTTGATATGAAATATTAAAAATTTTGTGGGAAAGATCTTTTTCCGGAATGAAAAATCTGAAAGACTTCAATTTCAATGAATATAGATATAAATTCATTTTTCCGCCGAGCTCGAAATGAAAGGTGATTTTAATGTGTACGAAATTGAACATTAATGACCCATTTTAATGCTCAATTTATGCAATTTTAATGTGCAATCCTCATTGCAATCATACACAAAGTATTCCGTAACACTACGAACAATTTCAAAACTCTACTGGCACATAGAAACATAGTGCAGAATGAGAATGTTTTTCAATCAAGAATTTATACACAATTCATATTGAGATCGTCGGAAAAATCTTGTAATGAACTCGGTTATTAATCTAGCGACTAATGGTCTCGAACTATTGACAAGTTCGATCTCTCCGATCGGGAATTTTGGCCAACTTGGTTTTTCAAAACTCGACGAAGTACCTATAGTAAAGGGTTCTCCAATGAGAGGTGTTATTTTGAATTGCCCGCTATTTCGGTAGATGTCGCGTTTGAAGCTGTAATTTTTTGACATTTGACAAGTAGAAACTACGCCATTAATAAAAATGGAACGATACACGCTTCAAGAACGCATTGAAATTATTAAAATACACTATAAAAATATTGAAAATTTGGCAAAGACGGTTCGTAAAACTCGAACATTTTTGGGTCGTCGCGAAGCACCTTGTCGGACCGCAATGAAGAAATTGGTGAAAAAATTCGAGCTTTTGAGACAAGTAAGTGATGTGAAGAATAAAACCCGTGCTCGTCGCTCAAGAACAGCCGAGAATATTGCTGCTGTAGCCGAAATTGTTGACGAAAGGCTGTAGCAACAGTTACGGTGAACGGATTGCGCGATCGAGAGATGATAATTGATAATCTGGACAATGTTTACTTTCAACAAGACGGCGCTACGTGCCACAAAAACAACGAAATCATTGATCTTTTGCGGGAGAAATTTCCGGACTGTGTATTCTCTCGAAGAGGTGATCATAAGTGGCTCCCGAGATCTTGTGATTTAACACCTTGCGACTTCTTGCTTTGGGGCCACGTGAAAGAGAAGGTCTACGCCAATAGCCCAGCGTCGATTCAAGACCTCAAACCACTTTGCGATTTGGTTATGGAAATTTTCATTAAAAGGATTTGGTCCTGTAAGCGTGGTCGTGATGGTCATTTGCCTGATGTTATTTTCCACTATTAACGGCATAGCTTCTTCTTTATAATAGAGCAAGAGCCCGTGAACGCCAGACCTTCGTTATTTTATAAAAGCTGAAAACTTGTCTACGCATGCTCCCAACATAGAAAAGAACGATGGACCATTATGAAGTTTGGGTTACCCTGGCTTTGGCAGGTAAAAGGTTTTAAAGGGGTGTAAAATACTGATCTAATTTCGTCAAATTATAAAGTGTGGTTTTTTGATATTACCTTCAGAATATCATTAAAAATCACGTCATTAATTGCCAGACACTTACTATAGTGGCAACCCCTTGCCAGACACCCTTAATGTTCATAAAATTATATGTAATTCTACTTACGTTATAGTATAAAAGCTTATTTTTATATATGATACCTGGACAATAATAAGATAATGTTTCCTCGTTAGCCAGACATTTTTGATAGTGCCAACCCTTTGCCAGACAAGTTTGTAGTTTAGCTGCAGGTGCGAGCGCGAGACAGTATTTATGAGTGGGTGCGAGTGAGACGGCATGATTATAATGACTTATACAAATAAATTTTTGGTACAGATTTATATAACTAATCATTTAAGTGAATCTCAAAAACATCTGAAGAAAAGACATTCGATGCTACAACTAAATTAAATTGTTAATAGAACAAATTAAAATTTTTAACAATTTTATTTAGTTGTAGCATCGAATGTTTTTCCTTCAGATGTTTTTGAGATTCACTTAAATGTTTAGTTATAGTATATAAATCTGTACCAAAAAATGTATTTGCATAAGTCATTATAATCATGCCGTCTCACTCGCACCCACTCATAAATACTGTCTCGCGCTTGCACCTGCAGCTAAGCTACAAACTTGTCTGGCAAAGGGTTGGCACTATCAAAAATGTCTGGCTAATGAGGAAACATTATCTTATTATTACCCAAGTATCATATATAAAAATCAGCTTTTATACTATAACGTAAGTAGAATTACATATAATTTAATGAACATTAAGGGTGTCTGGCAAGGGGTTGCCACTATAGTAAGTGTCTGGCAATTAATGACGTGATTTTTAATGATATTCTGAAGGTAATATCAAAAAATCACACTTATAATCTGACGAAATTAGATCAGTATTTTACACCCCTTTAATACCGTTTACCTGCCAAAGCCAGGGTAACCCAAATTTCATAATGGTCCATCGTTCTTACCTGTGTTGGGAGCATGCGTAGACAAATTTTCAGCTTTTATAAAATAACGAAGGTCTGGGGTTCACGGGCTCTTAGACTATAATGAAATAAACATTGGATCATTTATATTGAGAAATGGCATTTTCCTTTGAATATCAAAATAACACCTCTTATTGGATAACACTTCATTTAGTGGTAAGTACATTCATTAGCCCTTTCTATTGCAGTCTTTTGGAGCAAAAATGTTCGGTAGCTTTAATTGGTTAGTACCAGTATTCGTAGCATTGTCAACGTTCGGAGGTGTCAATGGTATCCTATTCACATCATCTAGACTCTTCCTAACTGGTTCTCAAGAAGGGCATTTACCAGAGTTCTTCTCCTACATCCACGTTAAGAAGATGACACCTATACCGTCTCTCATCTTCACAGTAAGTATAAATCTCATTTCGAGCGCTCGTTCTACTCAACGCGGCGTTACATGTGTGAATTTTTTTTCCACCAAAACATACAGGGTTTCCATTTAAGTTGACCTATTAGACGTTTTAGGAGAACTAGTGAATATTTCGTTCTGAAATTTTAGGAAGAGCTTTGAGGGTGAAGGAACTCTTCGCCTAAAATATTTTTCAAGTCGGCAGTGTTGTCACGTCTATCTCAAACGCATATCTACTTTCTTATTTCAAGTGTAACTACCTATATTTTCATTTATGTATCGATTCAATACTAAATTCACAGTATAACCCACTAAAAAAAAATTATCTGCTGTGCACTGTTGCCAAGTTATTCACAAATTCCTGAAACTTCTGGCTTTTGGATTGCCAGTTTGGAAATGCAATATCTCGATTATTTTTTATGCGAACGGAACCAAAATCAGCAGTCTCATAGTAAAGACTCCATGCATTCATGTGGTATATTCAGTATTTTGATACATCGTAAGGTTTTTCGAAGATATTGCTCCGAAAATGTGAAACTCAAAATTGAAATATTTCGAGATTTTCAAATGGCAACCCCATATTTATTTTACAGCATTAGCTGTAGCTGTAGCCTTTTTGTAAACAATTTCCTGGCAAGTTTGAAATCCTGATAATTTCCTTTATAACTAAAAGGCCTACCCTTACACCCTCTTACCAATACCCATTCAAAAAGTTAAATTCTTTGAATATTTCGTTATAGAGAGAATTTACTTCGTTTTAGAGGGTGTTTTTAACATGGAATTTGGATTCAAGGTGCAATTTCTTGTACGAAATTCGTTATACAGACGTTCGTTATAGAGAAGTTATACTTTATTTAATATATCAATCGGTATAGAAATCTGTAATAGGTACTAACAAAAGTAACAAATATGCTAACGCTCCCACGAGTAGATCTTAATTTTTGCGGTTCGGTAAATCCCCTATATTCCGGAAATCAGTATACGTATCAATAAACAAACGATATCTATATTGGCATTGTTTATGGTTTAAACAATACTATCTGTTATTACTTATTTTATCTATAAGTGTTCACTTTTTTCAATGGAATGGAGCTACTAGAAGGATTGCTTATATAAGTGATAGATCAGCGGAGAAATGCATCAGAGTAATAACGATGGTTTCTATTTTTGGTTCGCAATCTAGTGATGACAGTGAAAACATCAACTTTGATGCTGATTATTATCCACCTGAATCTTTAATTTCCATTTTGAGTGATTATGATGATGACCAAAAGAGGCCGCAATGGTTAGGCTTCGTTCATGAAAACAAATCATCATGGAGAATGAAGAATTGGAATTACAACGGGAGAAATATAGAAGTAATCTACAATCCGTACTTACAAAGAGCTTTTCAACTGAAAAAATCACAGACAGGGTTGCCAGCAATGGACGTTTTTCATGGAACAGTAGAAAGAAATATTGATTCCATTATTGAAAATAATTTCAACTGGAGACTGTCTGGCACAAGTCGTGGATGGAAACACGGAAAAGGAGGTGCTTTGCTGGGGTGGGAATTATTTGTTAATCAATTTTGCAACGGCAGAGAAAAACGAGTAATAAAAACAAGAATTTTATGTAGACATGCAAGTATTGGTTGCAAAGCTCAAATTTTACCTGAAGAAGGTTGTGATTCAACAAAATCTCCAAATGGACGCGTTATTGTTAAATTTGAAGACAATGAGTTCTTGCCATTGTATGTGTTATCCCTTAGACAAAGGTCTAAGTGTCATCCTGTTGGTATTAGGTACCCTTCGAACACGAAAGCATCAGTTCAGTTTATTGATTTCAGTTAAAAGTTGAACAGTTAATAGTTTCTCCTTATGGCTTTGTTATACATAATCATATATGTATAGTCCGTTCACGAAAGGTTGAGCCGTCGGTTGGCCATGGAAATTTGGCATATTTCACTGTGTATATTAAAATTTTAGGTTATGTTCTTCATTTTCTTGTCAGATTGATACGCAATGTTGTCAATATTGCATAGAGTTCTCTGAAAACTCGCAAGCTCGTCAGACGAGGCCGAGTACATTGGGCAACGTTGACTTCATTTTACTCTATGACAGCAAATACTGCCAACTTCAGATAAATAAAGAAACGCCTACTATGTGCTCAACCTTTCGTGAACGGACTATATGTATTTTATTTGTGATATTTTCAATGGTGGGTAACTTTTACGTACATAGTATAATTGAATTAGAATAAATTAGGTTGTTTATTTCAATTCGATTTTGATTGAGTTATTGTTCGAACAATTGTTTCTATTTTGTTATTTGTAATATTATGTTTGTATTTTTCATATTTCAAGATTTTTTTTGCTGTGTTCATTTTATATTATTATGATATTGAGATATCATTCATTTGAATTTTTGCACCTCCATCAGAAATCAATGTCATTCAATTTATACAAGTACAGGGTGCTGCAGCATAACTTCCTTTTTTCAAAACTTAATAAAACGCATTGTATGAATCAGAAAATTTTTATTCTTTCTTTATAATATAGGCACATATATAAAGTTTTGTTTTTCCCAGTTTTGAAGATAAAATCAGGTAGGTGACGTCCCCCATTCTCCATACACTGAGTAAACCGATTTCTGGCATTTGTCATGACTCCAGCCAGTATAGCAGGCGTTATGTTGGCAATTTCTTCCTGTTGTTCTTCAAATCTTGTAGGGTCCTTGGACGGTTCACATAAACACGAGATTTCAAAAAAAACCCATAGAAAAAAGTCACCAGCCAAATCGTGGGTGTTTCATTAAATACCTATATTTCTACGGCATGTGTATACCGAGCCTATAAAGCTGCAACCCTGCAAAACTCAATTGGCGCAAAAAAAATGCCACAGGATGCCAATCAGAGGTTGGACTTGAAATTGAGCGGTTTTCTACGTTTACCAACATCTTGTTTTCGGATTAAGGTCATTTTCATTTTCGATAAGTAAATGAGCAGAATTTTCGCTACTGCAATAACTTCGAAAAGTAAGCATCAGAATTCCTTCATTCGCTGTCACTGTATGGTAGACAATTTCGGGTTGAGGAATTAGATCCAGACACTGAGACTCATCAAATTGGCCCTCAGGTTTCTGCCTTTTATGAATCCACGCTTCTTAATGGCAATTGACTGAATCTGCCAAGTCGTCATGAGCAATTTTACAATTTCATTAGAAGTGTGCCGCTAACACGACGGTCTACATGTGGATGATAGTATTTTTCAGGAATGAATTCAAATACAGTAGAGACTCGATAATCCGGATCAATTAATGCAAGGATTGATCCAGATTAATGAGGAATCCGGAATACCGCGTCTTACAATTTAGTAAAGATGCAATTTAAAAAAAACGGATGAAATGAATATAGGCTTTATTATCGAAATCATAAAACAAATATATTATTTGGAATAATTAGATATTTTACGTTTTCTACTGTAAGGGAAAAAGAATGCTGAACAATAGCCTTCTCCTGTATATCTTTCAGAAACTGAATATCAGTAATTGCCATGAGTTATGAAATAAACAGACTGCATCGAAATGATCTATGCTCTAAATGCATTTGCTAACATTATCCCCGTCTTCGAGGATCGAAAAAATATGTGCTAAAAGGCCTTTCCGGTATTTCAGTTTTGTTAATTTGATATCAGTATGATCCATATGCTGTATGGTTTGGAGGTATAAACATTCCATTCCATTTCACTAATTAATTATTCTTGTCTGAATTTTTTTGTCTTATACCATTGTGCACTATTATATACCAAAAGAACGCTCGATCGTCGTCATAGAAATTGAGTTACAACAAGTTAGAACCGTAAACCACGTATGCAACGATCGGAAATTCGGATTATTGAGTCTTGCAATCCGGATTATAAGGACATAATACAATCTTGGCGGCTATCCGGACTAGTAAATATCCGGATTATCGAGTCTCTACTGTATTGTGTATTTGATAGTTGATAAACTTCTTCTCGATACACTGACTTTTTTGGTTATTACACTGCCCACATGGTATTTCCTTTGGTGTATAGTACAGTGATATTTCTCTTTCACTAAACTTTCTCCTTTGTTTCAGTGTTTAACTTCGCTAGTGTTACTTTTCGTCGAGGACGTCTTCATTCTGATAAATTACTACGGGCAGATACTTTGGCTGTCAGTCGCTGCAAGTATAGCAGGAATGCTGTATCTCAGACATAAACAGCCTGAAATGCCACGACCAATTAGGGTGAACACAATTATTCCAGTTGTATTCCTTGCAGCATGTGTATTTTTGGTTGTATTTCCAATACCGAAACAGCCTATGTACACTTTGATTGGATCGCTAATCACTTTATCAGGTGGGTACCGATAAAACTATTATATATTTCTTTTCGTGTGGTTTCTACGGGAACAGCGGCTATCGTTTTGCTCATTTTATTATACACTGCGCAGAAAAATTAATAGAGCAAGAGCCCGTGAACGCCAGACCTTCGTTATTTTATAAAAGCTGAAAATTTGTCTACGCATGCTCCCAACACAGGTAAGAACGATGGACTATTATGAAATTTGGGTTACCCTGGCTCTGGCAGGTAAACGGTATTAAAGGGGTGTAAAATACTGATCTACTTTCGTCAAATTATAAAGTGTGATTTTTTGATATTACCTTCAGAATATCATCTAAAATCACGTCATTAATTGCCAGACACTCACTATAGTGGCAACCCCTTGCCAGACACCCTTAATGTTCATTAAATCATATGTAATTCTACGTTATAGTATAAAAGCTGATTTTTATATATGATACTTGGCCAATAATAAGATAATGTTTCTTCACTAGCCAGACATTTTTGATAGTGCCAACCCTTTGCCAGACAAGCTTATAGTTTAGCTACAGGTGCGAGCGCGAGACAGTATATGTATATGAGTGGGTGCGAGTGAGACGGCATGATTATAATGACTTATGCAAATAAATTTTTTGGTAGAGATTTAAATAACTTATCATTCAATACTGTTCCAGTAGATTATTACATTAATCCTTTATTGCTTCTGAACACTTGGTGTACTCTTGCCCATGACAATTGCACAGTAAAATAGCATCAATTGAGTATTAAAATGAGTCATTAATGTTCAAGTCGACGAAAAAATATATTACAACTTCCACATTCAAATGTATTTTAAATTCATCATTTCATATTGAAATAAAAAAATTCTTCTTGTTTCAGGTGTTCCTGTGTATTATTTATTCGTCAAATGGGATGTTCTACCTGATTATATGAAGCGAAATTTGGCCACTACTACAAAAGTATTACAAAGTATTATGTATGTTGTATCTCCAGAGACTGAGCAAACTCTACATTCTTAAATATGTACCTACCACCGTTCATAATTTAATTATATTTTTATTTATAAGAAATACATGAATATAAGAACAGCAACAGAATCTTTTAATTCAACTGGAAGTTAATTTACGGCCGGTCAGACAGAATTTTCATTGACCACAGATTCTTCAACAGTGAGTCCAACCGAAACTTGAGTCTTTTGAGACCACTCAAGGAGCAAAATTCGAAAATTACAGACATTTGGGCAAAATTATAGCACGCTGTTCCCCTAAAAACAAGCGCGCAAAAAAAATCTATACATGAGAGTGACCTACAATTTAAACATTATTTTTCTACAAACGTCAAAAAATGACAAGGTTCGCGCATTAGCAAGAATATGCGAAGTGACCCTTTTTTTCATTTCCTTTGTTACTATGACACCATGCGCGAAGTAGTGTGCGAAATACTTACTTCGCACACTGCATGTAAACTATATGGGATTTTTATATTTTAACTTGGTAAATTTCTTGAAATCCACGTTTTCTTTAACATTGAGTGTTTATTTCAACATAGAATATATTGTCCATAGTTATAATACCTAATTACTTGATTTGGAAAAACAGTTCAAACCAGTTCAATATTTTTTTTCATATTAAGCTAAGCGTTTGTAGAAAAAATTTTGATTGCATCTCATGCGCGAAATACTTTGGTGATCTCGACTATTTTTTTTAACTCGGCTGCGCCTCGTTAAAAAAATCAGTTCTCGATCACCAAAGTAGCATTTCGCGCACTAGATACAAAAATAACTATTTTATTCACTCCATAAAAATGTTGTAATACTACTGAACTCCTAGCGTTTATCCCCTTTTCTCAAGAGGAATTAACATAAAGACCGAGACGAGAGAGTAAACCGGTAACTTCAATTTTGTTTTCTAACACCTTAAAATCCCACTACAAATGTAAATCATTTCCATTATTATTCATTTTTCAATGAGACGTGTGAAAAAATCATGTTTATCACTAAATAACAATTAAAACACAAAATTTTCAAAAATTTGTCTAGCGTTCTATTAGAGCACTAGAAAGATAGGTATGCCAGACAGGCTGACTGGGCCCAACCATAGACTCGAAAATTACAGATCACTCGCAAATTTTCATCGCCATCTATCGGGGTTATGCACCAACATAGAGGATTAAAACCTCATTTGATTACAGATTTCATTTATTCAATTACAGATTTCATTTCATTCGAATTGTTCTGTAATTTTCGAGTCTGTGGTTGGACCCAGCATGGATGTCTAGCATACTCCCCTTTTTAGAGCCTTAGTTCCATTAGGACTTAAGAAAAAGATGGAAGCAGTTGTTTTGTTTTGAGTTCATTGTTGAGGCCACAGTAACAAAAATATTTTATTTTTGTATACCGTGTCGTAGTTGATGGTCAAATCATAGAATAAGCTATTAACATTTCTCTGTGACGTATACTTGTTCTGTGGTGACGCTTCTGTTGATCATCTGACAAGTGACATTAAAACTGACAAACGACAACTGAAGGAAATTCTTTCCTTGATTATTTTTATCCGTCATTTGTCAATTTCTTTAATAAGAAGGCGCCATGGCCGCCGATAAAGAACAATTTTACCAAATTCTAACTTCATTGTTATCAACAGATAATAACATCCGATCTCAGGCTGAGGTGAGTAAATATATAGTTCTATATAAAATCTATCGAAGTGCGAAAATTCTAGTCGCGGCAGTATTTATTAGCATCAAAATATTGGCTTATTTTTTTTGTAAAACAACGTGCGAGTTCAGCGTGGTCTATGTATTAAAATTTACTGTTACGGATGATTCATCATGGAAACCTCGTTTTATGTTTCTTGAATATTTACGGAATTTGTGTATATAAGTGTAATCTTATGATTACTGAAATTACACAAATGTGGTTAACTTCGAAAAACCGCCAAATAGGTGTGTTACCCATTTATTTTTAGAAGCTGACTTGAATATTAATTTTGTTTGCCCATTTTTGTATCTTTGTTCCTGACTCTGTAATCATTATTTTTTAGGAAGCATATTCCAATTTGGTTATTGACACTAAGGTGAGTCACCTTATTATTGCCATTCAAGATGGGACCCTTTCAGAAGAAGCGCGGCAAATGAGCGCAGTTTTATTGAGGAGGATATTCTCTAATGACTTCTTGGAATTTTATCCTAAGCTGTCACCAGAGAATCAGGCACAGCTGAAGCAACAGGTCATCTTGGCAATACAGAATGAAATCAATCAATCGAATCAACTTCGTAACAAAGTTTGTGAAGTGGGTGCAGAAGTAGCAAGAAATTTGATTGATGATGATGGAAACAACCAGTGGCCCGAATTTTTACAGGTAAATTTGAGGTTTGGTTAGATCGAAAAATTGTTGAAGATTTTGATAATTGCCAGCCCCTTTGCTATTACTGTTCAGAAAAAATGTTTATGTGTTCTGTCATCACAGACTTGATATAAGCATTTTGTCCGAGGAATGGTAAAATAGTTTATTATTTTAACCAAATCTTCTACTTAAAATTATCTTAACTAGTGATTGTTAAAGAGTTATTCTGACATCTCATTAAAGAAGACTAGAATTAATATGTTTTAATTTTGATTTGGTGCTCTGTTTGGGAATGGTAGAGAGCATACAATATTTAATATATTTTAATTAGTCTAATATACTTTATACAGTGTTTCACCTGCTTGTCAGATTAGATTGTAGAATTTGTAATCGAAACTTTTATTATTCAAGATTGAACTAAGGAAGAAATTTTCTTGGCTATTGGGATAAACAGTAGTGATACTATGATTATAGTGATGTGAAGACAGGGTAATACAACTGATTCTCCTTAATTGCACAAGCTTTTAGGGGGCTAAATTAAAACCTAGGATTTATCAGTTTAAATACAGAGTTTTTCACTATAATTTAACCCCTCCTTTAACTTTGTTACTAAAAGAGATACAAAAAAATGTTCAATACAAAAGGTTTTACAATATGAATTCACATAATGGAATATATACGGGATGGCCAACATATTGATGGCAACTTCATTTTATCAAATGGAAGACCCTGTATATTTTTCCATATTTGGCTAGCTCTTTTTCTTCGGATTTCGAATATGTAACATATGTTAGTCTATCTCTTTTAGGTAAATATTAAGTTATTAGTGACCAGCAGATATCGACTAGATTTTGGTGTCGTTGTATTCATTGAGTCTTCCTGAACAACATTAGTGAAACCAACAGGTGGCGGTCTCTCTTAGTTTAGAAGATATGGGCCCCCAAAGTTCCAAAATGTTCCATCTTCACGTCACTTTTTTCACTATAAAAACACAAAAACACTGCTCCGATTTGATCTATATATCACCCTCGAACATTCACATAACGATTCGAATAGTTTCATTTCAGGTAAATTTAATGATTAACGCAAAAACATCGAAATTCTGGACGTACCACGTAACCACACTTTCTACGGAAAGCGCGCCGTTCTTCAAGGTAAGTTTGGCACCGCCGCATTGTCAGAGACTTGGGGTTTGTTTATCTGTGCGCACGATTTGCCAAATGATGGCGGGAATTACGTTTCTTAGCGCTGATTGGAAACTGAAAATCAGGATATCGATATTTTATTTTATGATTACTTATACATATTTGGTTGATCTTCATTTCGTACATGGCAATTGCGATCTGGGTATGTCGCTATCTGCATACTTTATAAAGGATTTTTAATTTCAATTTAGGTTAATATAATTCTTGGAAAGCGCGCCATCGGCAACCCCTAACCTTCTATTTCTATTCTATCAATCAGTCGAGGGTCACTTGCCTGAAGCTTCCAGTTTTCAGAGATATTAAATTCAATTTAGGTAGTTAGTTATATAATATTTAAATCTGAATAAATCACCTGTTCATCAAGGGTGTTAAGATTAAAATCGAAATTTACATTTTAACAGATTGACAACTGCAGTATCAACATAATCATTCAAACTTCGATAAATAATTCATAGCCTACAATATTCTTCATAAAACCCCTAAATAATCTTGAAAGGTGTTATACGAATATGTCTATACAATTAGAAACTCCTAAAAATATGCAGTCAGACACATAATAGCTATTGATATTAAACTCAGATCAACAAAATAGTATTTTATTGATCTGAGGTATTATATCATATCCTTATAATAGTTGAAATAAAATCCAATCAGATATTAATTTATGAATAATGGTAATGTACGCACAGAATATGACATTATATGAACCTATTCTAGGTTAATTAAATCAGATTCAAACCGAAACAGTTTCCGATCAGCTGATTCTAAAACAGCTGTTCATATGTCACTCCCGAAAGAATTCATATGCGGCGGTGCCAAACTTACCTTGAAGAACGGCGCGCTTTCCATCGAAAGTGTGGTTACGTGGTACGTCTAGAATTTCGATGTTTTTGCGTTAATTATTGAATTTACCTGAAATGAAACTATCCGAATCGTTATGTGAATGTTCGAGGGTGATTTATAGACCAAATCGGGGCAGTGTTTTGTGTTTTTATAGTGGAAATAGTGACGTGAAGATGGAACATTTTGGAACTTTGGGGGCCCATATCTTCTAAACTAAGACAGACCGCCACTTGTTGGTTTCACTAATGTTGTTCAGGAAGACTCAATGAATACAATGACACCAAAATCTGGTCGATATCTGCTGGTCACTAGTAACTTAATATTTACCCTCTTTTATTCTGAGTACCACAGAAATCTAATTTTAAGAACCACCTCTGAAATCATTTTTCAAGTGGCAGACTTCGTTTACTGAAAATGCCCATTTTTGGAGATCTGATAACGTCAATTGGAATATACAGGGTGAACAACATTGAATGCAACTACATTTTTTTCAAATGGGACACCCTGTCCTGTATATTCTTGCATCTTTAGAATTTTAAACTATGTGGTACTCGGAATAAAAGAGATCGTCCAACATATGTTATTATTTGAAATCAGGGAAAAAAGAGCTAGCCAAATATAGAAAAATATACAGAGTGTTCCATTTGAAAAAATGAAGTTGTCATCAATATGTTGGCCACCCTGTATATATTTCAGTTTGTGAAGTCATATTGAAAAACCTCAGTTGATTTCTTGAAACTTTGTATGAAACATTTTTTTGCATCTTCTTAGTAACAAAGTTAAAGGGGGGGTCAAATTATAGTGAAAAAACCCTGTACAATCATGTATACAAAATATTTCTAAATTAGAGGTCCAAATAGTGCTCAATATGTTTCTATTTTATTATTAGTGTTGTTACCCAACTGGAATTCCTTTCTTATCTATCGAAGTCATAACTCAATGCTAATATGTAATATTGAAGAAAAATTATCCAGAATATCTTTTTAAGTTCCTAATTGGTATAATTGATGTGTTTATGTTCTGATAATGATTTGTTGGTGATAGAAGCTCTACTCTCTCAAGCTTAAAAACTTCTTGGGAGTTTGGTTCGATGAAGCCAATGAATGATAGGTATAATCATAATTGAATGGAATTCCAACACAAATTTTTGAGCTGATTTTTGCATAAATTATTTAAACATTCTCATAATAGCATGTATAAATACAAATCAATTGGTTACAAATTGTACAAAATTTTTTGGTGGCTTTCATCTGCGCTTTTTACTTGAGTTCTACTGGCTCTTGCTTTTTGTTTTTGTAAAACTTTACTTTTTCTCAAACAATCTTTGAAAACAGAATTCTACGGAGTTCAGCTTTCCAGATATCAATCAATCACAATTCTGTTTATTACCTAGGTTGTTCCAAAGAACAATAGATCAAAACTTTTTCATCATGTCCATTCTGTTTTTGACTTCTATATCTGTTCAAGGTCCTATTCCTAAACTTTCAGATCAGTAGAAATCAAGTGTTTTAAAAAGAATCATCAATTTGAAGAAGTGTAAAATTTGCCTTATTGAAATATTATTCATCAAGGGTATTGATTGGCCTTAACACACAGTTTAAAAATCTCCAAAGTTTCTCTCAAAGTAAAATCTAGAATAATTCAGAAATAAATTTGAGTTATCTAAACTTCCTTTGAAGCTGATCAGTAAAAACGCCAGATTCCAAATAACAAAATGTTTTGTTTTATTATTTATAGTAGAAAATTTTCTAGCTCCATAGTTTTATGTATCAAAGCAAAATTGAATTTTTTGGCCATGAATTTTGCAACTCAATTACATTAGATAATGTATTCTGTTACTTTGTGATAGTTCAATGAATTAAATTACTTCATTTACTATCACTACTTTCATTAAATGAAAATTCTATATCTATAGACTTAAAAAAAGTTCTAAATTCTACATCTTGCACCAAAAAACAGAAAATTATACATTTCCAAATCGGTGGAGGTCTACTTTTTGACATCCTGAATAAATTTGCCTTCAAAACATTTGAGACCATTTCATACAACTTGTACTTACCAGTTACAGTCTTTAATTTGACTACCTTCATTAAGGTTTAACAGTTTACTAGTGATAGTAAACGAAGTGTACTACGTTCACATATTATTGAGCGCAAAGTAGGCGTTTGTTCATTCATCTGAGATTGGCAGTATTTGCTGTCATAACGATGAACAAAGTCAACGTTGCCGAATGTACGGGGCCACGTCCGACGAGCTTCCGAGTTATCAGAGAACTCTATATATGTCATATTGACAACATTGCGTATAGTCCGTTCACGAAAGGTTGAGCACATAGTAGGCGTTTCTTTATTTGAAGTTGGCAGTATTTGCTGTCATAACGTAAAATAAAGCCAACGTTGCCGAATGTACTCGGTCTCGTCCGACAAGCTTGCGAGTATCAGAGAACTCTATGCATGATTGACAACATTGCGTATCAATCTGACAAGAAAATAAAGAACATAACCTATAGTTCGTTCACGAAAGGTTAAGCCGTCGGTTGGCCATGGAAATTTGGCATATAATAATAATAATGTCTTTATTCTCACAAAAAAGTTACAGTAATTCTTATAGCTAATTTGATCTATTGTGAAAAAAGGCGGAGTCCAGTTATGCTACGCATACTCTGCTCTACTCAACCCTTACAGAAAAAAACTAAAAAACTAAATAACCTAAAGAAGAAAAAAAAAATAATTTTGATTTGTTTCCTCTTACACTTTTCTCATAGGCGCTCTGCGTTCAATAATGGATTCAGTTAGATAATGTGCAAAAAGAAAAAAAAATAGAAGAACTAGTGCTCGTTCTGTTCTTTCAAATATAATTCATAGATCTTATTTTTAAATGCCTTTATGTTCAACGTCTTGAAGGTGTATGGAATACGATTATAGACTTTAGCGATGTTGTAGGTGAAACTTCTTTCGAAAAAGGTAGTTCTATGGACAGGTGGTGTTATAAGGCCTCTATTTCTTATATTTATATTATGGACATGACTTCTATAGATTATTTTTCTATGAAGATATTTCGGAGTTTTATTTAACACAATTTTGTGATAGAAGCAGGCTGAGTGTAATTTTCGGCGGAAATTCATGTTCAACCAGCCTATTTCTTTGAGTTTGTGAGAGATTCTGTCGAATTTTCTTATGCCAAATATAAATCTCAGGCATGAATTTTGGACACGCTGAATTCTCGCCCTGGCTACTGCAGTTAAGCATTCCCCATAAATCACGTCACCAAAGTTAAAAGTTGACAGTACAAGGGAGTCACATAAAATTTTTTTTGTTTCTCTGGGATATAATGTCGATTACAATAGAGCAGCCTTAATTTGTAATATGCACGACGAATACAGTTCGAGACATGATCATCGAATCTTAGATTATTGTCAAATATCACTCCTAGATTACGTTTGCCGGTTTCAAGTTTCAATATATTATCACCGATTTTTATATTTACCAATTTTTCAGTTTGTTCTCTACAATTTTTAGGACCGAAAAGTAATGCCGTACATTTTTCTGCATTGATGTGAAGGTGATGTTTAGCTGAAAAATTCACAACCTTTTCAAGTTCAAGATTCAGTGTGTTACAAGCTTCAACGACATCAGTCTTGTCAAAGGATATCCATACTTGAGTATCGTCTGCATAGTAGTGAGCTTTACATTTATTGAAAGAGCAATCTTGCTCAGAGGTGTACACTATGTAAAGAGTTGTTCCCAGATTTGATCCTTGTGCAACACCTCTAGTCACCGATAGTTCCTCGGATAGAACACCATCTATCATGACTCTTTGAGTCCTTCCGTCAAAGTAACTACTGAAGAAGGCAACCGCGCTTTCATCAAGACCTATGTAGTGGAGAACTGCCAACAATATGGACCGATCAAGGGTGTCGAAGGCTCTACTATAGTCCAGGAGTACAAGCAATGTGAAATTACCATTATCTGTGGCACGAAAGATGTCATCCGTGATATCTGTTAGAGCGGTAGAACAGTTGTGATGTTTTCTAAAGCCAGATTGTGTTTCAGGAAGGATATTGTTGGCTTCTATATGATTAATTAGTTGTTCGTTAATTATTTTTTCAAGAATCTTCGATAAGCATGGGAGGATGCTTATAGGTCTGAGGTCACTGTACTCTTTAGGAGATGTTTTTTTTGGTTTTGGGATTACAAGTGCTTTTTTCCACGTAGTTGGATAAATTGAGTTGGTAATACAGTAATTTATGAGATGAGTGAGAAATGGAAGAATAAACGGAGTACATAAATGCAGTACGTGTATATTGATGCCATCTATGCCGCAGGCTTTAGATTTCAACTGGGAGATTATTTTGAGTACATCCATTTCTGATACAGTAGTGAACTTAAGGAGATAGGTTAACGATCTTTTCCGGTTTTGCGAGTAAAATTTTATAGTGTCCTCAGGATCAACTACGGGTTGTAGGATTAATGAAATGAAAGAACGATTGACCTCATCAGGATTTCTCAAGTTTTCAGGTATTTGTGTGGTGCCATCTTTGAAATCACCGCAGTAGTATTTAAGCTCTTGCCAAAGATTGTTATTAGTTGAAAGTTTTTTTTGCAGAAACATTTTTTTCTCATGTTCAATTTTCGAAGAAACTAAGTTCCTTAATGATTTATAGTGGGCTCGGTTCTCGTCAGTGCGATTCTTTTATATTTACTTAGGGCTTTATTACGTAGTTTCATTAGGTGTCTAACATTGTCAAGCCAGGGTTGTTTTTTAGACTTCGACAATCTAATCTTCCTCTTTGGTGCGTGTAGATCAAGCAGCGCGTTTATATTTGAGTTAATAAAATCAAGTTTCCCGTCAGCATTGTCTATGTCGAAAATATTCCGCCATGGAATGGAGCGCAAGTCTTGATCGAACTGCTGTATATCAATATCCTTGTAGTTTCTGTATTCTCTGAACTCTGTTTTTTTTCTTAGAAAAGGTATTTGAACTTCACAAAAAATAAATTCGTGATCTGAAAACATTGAGGCCAGGGTGTCACACTTGACCACTTCCATATTGTCAGACATAATGATCAGATCAATTAGGGATTCACTTTGTAATGTTACTCTAGTAGGATGGGTAAAAACTTGGGACAGGCCCATGGAACTTAGCAGAAGGTTGAACTCTATCACCTCCTTAGAGGAGTAATTCAGGTAATTTAAATTGAAATCACCAACACAGCATATATTGTCAGAAAGAGGTGCTAATGAGGATAAGATATCATCAAAATCTGTCAAAAAGTTAGATTGACTGTATTGCGGTGGTTTGTAAATACATCCCACAACAATATCCATCTTATTTAGACGCATTCGAATCCAGACTTGTTCAAAACTAGAGTTATTTGTATACTCATTTTCAATTCGTGTGATATTAAAACCCACCTTAACGAATAATCCCACGCCTCCACCTCTACCATTTTTACTTTGATATATACCCCTATATCCGTCAATTATGATGTTTTCGTAGTTAATTGTTTCATTGAGCCAAGTTTCCGATACACCTACAACATCGAAATCATTCGAGGTAATGAATTGTTTGAATTCTTCAAGACTTGGAATTAGAGATCTTATATTTATATGACCAATTTTTAAACTACTTGCTTTCATGACACAGAACGGAAAAGAGAAAAAAAACTTATATTAAATATATTCTAATGTTAGTGATTAGATATTTAGCGATTAATGTGTGCGGAGTTGATATATTGACGTGTTCTCACTCTTTCCCTTGCTGCATTCAGCCTTGTTGCTCCGGGAAAAGCCTCACGGGTAACTGTTGTGGTCTGATCTGTCCGGCTCCCGTCCACCGTCGTCAATGTCTTCCGTGGTATTTGCTCCTCGTATGTACGTTTCTGATCCCCCTTGATACTGGGAGTTGATGGAGCGCTGTTTGGGTGCTTTGAAGGTTGCTCCTGGAAATTTTCAAGTTCGGCTAGACTGTAGGGAGTATCTTCTATGTATATTTTGTTGCCCCTGATACGACAGTTCTTTACACTCTGTGTTTTGAGATTTTCGAGATGTTGTCGAAGTTGTTTGTGTTCTTCACGCTGCTTTTTTGTTAGGTCGTGCGTGAAATATATTTTAGTCCCTTTCAGGTTTCTAAGATTCTTGAATATTTTGATCTTTGTCTGATAAGATCTTAGTTCAACTTTAATAGGGCAACTTTTGGACTTTCCAAGCCGGTATACGTCACTGAAATCAGACTCAACCAAATCCAGTTGTAAAATCTTGTTTATCTCATCTGATACAGAATTGACAGTCATATCTTCCCTTTCAGAAAGAATCGAACCATGTATCACGAAGTTATTCTTTCTAACATCTACCTCTAATTCCTGCACGGTCCGCTTAAGTTCTGCATTCTCTCTCTCCAGCACAGATACCTTCCTTCTCAGAGTTTCAACCTCCAGTATTATATTTGCTTCACTTGCCTGTATAATAAGCTTCAATTCCTCTCTATTCTTCATAATCTCATCATGCAAATCCCGCAGAGTTATTCCAGTTTCTGTCATTCTAGTGTGTGGAACGCTTTAATTAGGTCCAGATACAACAGATTTATTCAGCAATCAATACGATTGATAAGTTTTTTTTCCTCCCGTGTTTGATATGGATACGTATAGGAAATGAGCACAAATGGTGTTTTTTCCAGGTAAACACCTCGTTTTCAGGTGTGTAAGGTCACCTGTGATGAAAGACTCTCTAATTTCGAATTATTCACTAGAAATGTGTGTATTCCACCTCAATAAATCCACGGAAATATTAATATTGGCGCAGCGATTCACAACGGTGCAATCTGGTTGATGTCACGTTCACGTCCACTGTGTATATTAAAATTTTAGGTTATGTTCTTTATTTTCTTGTCACATTGATACGCAATGTTGTCAATATTGCATAGAGTTCTCTGATAACTCGCAAGCTCATCGGACGAGACCGAGTACATTCGGCAACGTCGACTTCATTTTTCGTTATGACAATAAATACTGCCAACTTCAGATAAATAAAGAAACGCCTACTATGTGCTCAACCTTTCGTGAACGGACTATAAAATTTTAATATACACAGTGGAATATGTCAAATTGTCATGGCCAACCGACGGCTCAACCTTTCGTGAACGGACTATATACTCCGTTCACGAAAGTTTGAGCGCAAAATAGGCGTTTGTTTATTTATCTGAAGTTGGCAGTAATTGCTGTCATGTCCGTTCACGAAAGGTTGAGCCGTCGGTAGACCATGGAAATTTGGCATATTCCACTGTGTATATTAACATCTCAGGTTATCTTGTTTATTTTCTTGTCAGATTGATACGCAATGTTGTCAATCTTGCATAGAGTTTTCTGATAACTCGCAAGCTCGTCAGACGAGGCCGGGTACATTCGGCAACGTTGACTTTATTTTACGTTATGACAGCAAATACTGCCGACTGCAGATAAATAAACAAACGCCTACTATGCGCTCAAACTTTTGTGAACGGACTATACTTTCATTTATCATACTTAAATTATATAGTCCGTTCACGAAAGATTGAGCCGTCGGTTGGCCATGACAATTTGACATATTCCACTGTGTATATTAAAATTTTAGGTTATGTTCTTTATTTTCTTGTCAGATTGATACGCAATGTTGTCAATCTTGCATAGAGTTTTCTGATAACTCGCAAGCTCGTCAGACGAGGCCGAGTACATTCGGCATTTCGGCAACGTTGACTTTATTTTATTCTATGACAGCAAAAACTGCCAACTTCAAATAAATAAAGAAACGCCTACTATGTGCTCAACCTTTCGTGAACAGAGTACATATTAACTGATATAAGGTCAATATTTTCATTTTCAAACAGTGAATTTCGCTAGATAAAATATTAAAGACTAAAGTATACCATCACTAGAAATTTCAACAAGGTCCAGGAGTTATTTATGATAATTTCGCTAATGAAATTTTAGTTGAAATCTTTCTTTGACAACATCTTACTCCTCTCAAGAAAAACCTCTGTACCCACCTGTATGTATAAAATTTCGATCATTTTATTTCTCTTATTGCAGTTCCTGTTTCAATGCGCAAATGCTCCCAGTCCAATTCACAAGGAGTCGGCGCTTCGTCTCTTTGCTAACGTGCCAGGCGTCTTCGGCAACCAACAAAACAACTATTTGGACCTTATCAAACAGATGTTGATGACAGCTTAGCCAACACGGAACCCTATGATGTGCGATTCCAGGCCGTTAGGGCAGTGGGTGCCTTCTTGATCATTCACGACAAAGAAACCCAAGTTTTAAAACATTTCAACGATGTACTGTTACCCATGCTTATGGTTATCGCCGAGAGCATTCAGCAACAACACGATGACACGCTTCTGAAACTTTTGATCGATATGGCTGAAACAGTGCCAAAATTCCTAAGGCCTCAACTTATACCCGTTTATGAAATGTGCATGAAGTTGTTCAGTGATGGTACAGCGTTGGACAGTTGGAGACAACTTGCCCTGGAGGTAGGAATTTTAATATAATTATTACGTTTTCATGGAATATTCAATTCGGTTTGAGTTCAATACTCATATCCGTTTTCATGATGCACATTTGAATGGGATTCAAATCGTTTTGAAATCTTTTCGATTTGAAGCTTTATCTGTCACTTGTCAAATGTCATATCTATCAGCGGGAACGCGAGGAACGCCAATTACTTCAGCCGCTTTCCATATATTTCTGTTTTTACTAGGTCCAGCCTTAACACTTTCCTCGTTCGATTGCATTTTGATTCTGAAATATGTCAAACATCACAATATTGCTCGCAATGCGCATGCTCCAATTCGATACCCGTTTTCATGTGCAGCATTTGGATTGAAATTTCGATACGCTCCCGAAAAAAGCCGTATCGGAACTTAAGCTCGGTACGATTTCAATACCCGTTTTCATGGCGTATTCAGTACAGAAATCGTATTCAAATCGTATTGGATTCTGCATGAAAACGTACTAAATATTGGTTTATATCAAATTGAGTTTTTGATCAAAATTCACCACCCTTGTCATTTTTTTTATTATTTGTTGAATTTCAGTGTATTGAGGATAATGATCAGATTCTGATGTCATTGTACAGTAGAGACTCGATAATCCAGATCAATTAATGCAAGGGATGATCCGGATTAATGAGGAATCCGGAATACCGCGTCTTATAATTTAGTAAAGATGCAATTTAAAAAAACGGTTGAAATAAATATAGGCTTTATCATCGAAACCATAAAACAAATATATTATTTGGAATAATTAGATATTTTACGTTTTTTACTGTAAGGGAAAAAGAATGCTGAACAATAACTTTCTCCTGTATATCTTTCAGAAGCTGAATATCAGTAATTGCCATGAGTTATGGAATAAACAGACTGCATCGAATTGATCTATGCTCTAAATGCATTTGCTAACATTCTTCGAGGATCGAAAAAATATGTGCTAAAAGGCCTTTTCGGTATTTCAGTTTTGTTAATTTAATAACATTATGATCCATGTGCTGTATCAAAGCTGTATGGTTTGGAGGTAGAAACATTCCATTTCACTAATTAATTATTCTTGTCTGACTTTTTTTGTCTTATACCATTGTGCACTATTATATACCAAAAGAACGCCCGATCGTCGTCATAGAAATTGAGTTACGACAAGTTAGAACCGTAAACCATGTATGCAACGATCGGAAATTCGGATTATTGAGTCTTGCAATCCGGATTATAAAGACATAATACAATCTTGACATCAATCCGGACTAGTAAATATCCGCATTATCGTTCTCCGGATTATCGAGTCTCTACTGTAATTCTGTTTTGAAATAAACTATACATTATACATCTAATGTTAGCATGGTAAGGTCAATGCAAATTATTAATCTAGTCTGAAATTGAAGTATTGCTGACAGAAATGCTTGTTTGGTTTATCATTGAACCTCTGAAAAGTGAGCAATTTCCAATTGTATGTGTTCTCAAAACTACATAAAATGGTACAGTATCCCTATACTAGGCTCAAGATGATATTCCATTTTAGGTTATGGTTTCTCTTGCTGAAATGGCCCCTGCAATGGTGAGGAAAAACGCCGGGAAGTACATTGCTCAGTTGGTTCCAGTAATTCTTCAATTTATGAGTGACATTGAAGAAGAGGACGATTGGAGTAAATCGGACGAACTGCTGGATGAAGAAAACGATTCCAATCATGTAGTAGCTGAAGCTGCACTAGATCGTCTTGCATGTGGATTAGGTGAGTCGCATTGTCAGAGTACAAAATAAATATAGAGGTGCCCCTACGCGTGAATTGTACTGCATTGTAATCAACCAAGCATTAGAGTGAGATGGAAAGCATTTCACTGTCGCACTTAATTGAAGTAAACAATAGGTTAGATTTTCATTTCTACAATTCCTGAATATAATACAACATTTTCGTAATTTTGCCATAGCTATAATTACCAAAATACTCTTAAGCAACAATAAACTGCCACCAAATTAGTATATTGAAGAGCTCGGAGCAATAACAGGGTAACTCCATTTTCTAACGAAACCGATATATCATATTCAATCTGCTAATATTCAACGTACGCAACTTTCGGTACAACAATGGGGCAAATCCAGAGCTTTTGTAAGGAGTTTCAATCAAAATGGAATTACTAAAATGTATATTTCGGCGCAAGAATCAGGCAAGTCCTGAAGTTTTTCCTCATTCCTCAACATTTCATGAAAACGGAGTTACCCGGTTATTGCTCCGAGGTCTTCAATTATTCAGTTAATGAACGTCAAATCAAAATGAAAATGTAAACACAATCGCATCCAGAAAATAAACACTTACAGACGATGTTGCTAAACTGACACAATTTTCTGTAACAGACGCAAGCTGTTAGTATCAAAGTAGGGGAGTGGTAAACCAACTATCCCAATACGGAAAAAAGATACACGACACGCCGGAATATTGTTCTCGTAAATAAACAGATTCTACTTGGCTGCATAACAAATGCGTGAAGGCATCTCTATAGGCCGTTCACGAAAGTTTGAGCGCATAGTGGGCGTTTGTTTATTTATCTGAAGTTGGCAGTATTTGCTGTCATAATGTAAAATAAAGTCAACGTTGTCGAATGTACCCGGCCTCGTCCGACGAGCTTGATAGTTATCAGAGAACTCTATGCAATATTGACAACATTGCGTATCAATCTGATAAGAAAATAAACAACATAACCTAAAATTTTAATATACACAGTGAAATATGCCAATTTCCATGGCCAACCGGCGGCTCAACCTTTCGTGAACGGACTAAAGGTTTACTTTTTACTCTGAGGTCACATCAGTTTATGTAATTGGCTTGAAATTCATTTTTAAACATACTGGGCAAATTTCAAAGAACTATCTATCAGGTTGATGTTTTTCACCTAAAGTTATTGTAATTCTTCTAATATGTCTGTCCATCAGTAAATACTCGTTTTGAACTAAGTATACAGAGACTTAAAATTTACAGCTTAATTGTGAAGTTGGAATAGATGTCAATATAAATCAAACAGAATTTCAGAGCAGCAGCCTATTGCACCAAATACTTTGCAACTTTTCACTTTTCAAATGAATTACATTGCACGAAACGCCATTCATAATTGAAGAGTGCAATGTGAAAATCACTTCGCAGAAATGGAATATTGGGAGAAATGTTGTGCAATATAATTAATTTTCACTTTTGAAATTTGTCAGATTGCAAAGTAAAAAATTGCAAACTATTTTGGTGCAATAGGCCCCTGGTTTCGATACTTCTGGTAACTACAAACTGCTTGTCATTCTTGTCAATAAAATCTTATAGCGTTTCTTTTGGGAAAACTGGTGCGCAGCAGAATTGCCCCAGTGCAATTTTTCGTGTTCTATTGATACAAAGAACAATGAAATGCTCATAGAAATTTGCACTCAGATCGCACTGGGGCAATTCTGGTGCGCACCAGTTTTCCCAAAAGAAAACGCTATTAAATTTCGACTGAAAGAATTTTTGAGGTTAAATGGTAGCAAAAACATAGTGTTATAATACTAACTAGATGGCGAACCTGTCAAAAATTTTGAGGCAAACGGCGGCCATTTGCAGTTTGGGTTGGATTTGAGAGGTGTCACTTTTTCTATTAATTGAAATATTAGAAATACCAATATTCCTTTATTTATTTTATTTCAACGAATTAAAATGATAGGATTACCAATATTGTTTAATAACTAATCACAAGAATCGAAAATATTAATAATTTTAATAGACCGAAATGTCCGAGTTCACAGAACACTAATTTATATAAAGTTCGTTTTTCATCACTTCCTTCAAAGGAACGTCGTATGTTTCAATCAAAATTCGAGCATGGACCTATTATAAATCTATGAATTCGAGCACAGATGGCATAAAACAAAAATATTTGTGGTTCATCCCAAACTGCAAATGGCGACCATTTGCCTCACTTTTTTCTACGTGACAGTAAGGAAGTTCGACGTCCAGTTAGTATTACAGGTCCATGAGCAGAAATTGATTAACCAACGAAAGTATCAAATTCGATATATGGACCCTACCCTATGTAATTTCAAAATGATAATACTCGATGGTTTTTACATTATTGAAATACAAATAATATTAAGACCCATGAGTTATTACAATACTCCCTTTATATTTTAAGGTGGCAAGACAATTCTCCCTCTGGTTACCCAACAAATACCAGCTATGTTGGCACATCCAGATTGGAAACAGAGATATGCTGCTCTTATGGCTCTGAGTGCAATTGGTGAAGGTTGTCACAAACAGATGGAAGATATGCTAGCTCAAATTGTTAATGGAGTTCCCGGTGTTATGCAGGTATGTTATCATCTTTTTTTTATACCAATCTCTAAATCAATATCTAAGTTATTCTTGGTGAACCACCCTCTTTGTGCCATGCAAGTACATATTTAGTTCTATCAGTATAAGAACATTACTTTTTTAAAAATGTTTTCTGAACAATTCCTTCTATTTCAATTTGTTATAGTTTTTAGTGATTGTCCTTGTATATTCAAAATAATTGATTGCTCCTTATTGTGAACTTGAGAGTTAAGCCTAAGAATTGAGTTTACTGTCTTCAAAGTTTATAGCAATATATGCTGAACTTTTGAAGGCTCTTTGGGATCATTCTAATTTCAGTTTTCTGAATGGGTTCTGATCAATTATTTGTAGCTTTTTATCTGGAGTTCTGTATCACTCAGTACAATATTTTCCTGAAATGTAATATTAATAGGTTATCAACCATTATTACAAAAAAAACTCAAAAAATACCATTGCTTAAAAGTTGAAGTTGTGCTTGCCTAATCTTGAATTCTCTTTCAGGGTTGTCTATCATACTTACAAGATCCCCACCCTAGAGTGAGGTATGCGGCCTGCAATGCTATTGGGCAAATGTCAACAGATTTTGCACCTGTTTTACAGAAACAGTTCCATGCTACAGTTGTGCCAACTTTGTGTATGCTTTTAGAGGACAATGAGAACCCTAGAGTTCAAGCTCATGCAGGTTGGTAGTGACATTCATGTGACATACCGTACCTCAAAATAGAGTAGAGACTCGATAATCCGGATCAATTAATGCAAGGGATGATCCGGATTAATGAGGAATCCGGAATACCGCGTCTTACAATTTAGTAAAGATGCAATTTAAAAAAACGGTTGAAATAAATATAGGCTTTATTATCGAAATCATAAAACAAATATATTATTTGGAATAATTAGATATTTTACGTTTTTTACTGTAAGGGAAAAAGAATGCTGAACAATAGTTTTCTCCTGTATATCTTTCAGAAGCTGAATATCAGTAATTGCCATGAGTGGAATAAACAGACTGCATCGAATTGATCTATGCTCTAAATGCATTTGCTAACATTATTCCCGTCTTCGAGGATCGAAAAAATATGTGCTAAAAGGCCTTTCCGGTATTTCAGTTGTGTTAATTTAATATCATTATGATCCATATGCTGTATCAAAGCTGTATGGTTTGGAGGTAGAAACATTCGATTTCACTTATTAATTATTCTTGTCTGACTTTTTTTGTCTTATACCATTGTGCACTATTATATATACCTAAAGAACGCCCGATCGTCGTCATAGAAATTGAGTTACGACAAGTTAGAACCGTAAACCACGTATGCAACGATCGGAAATTCGGATTATTGAGTTTTGCATTCCGGATTATAAGGACATAATACAATCTTGACGTCAATCCAGACTAGTTAATATCCGGATTATCGAGTCTCTACTGTAGTCGATTTTTACATGATTATTTAATACATTTTTTACCTTACAGGTGCAGCTCTGGTGAACTTCGCTGAGGATTGCCCAAAACATATTCTCACGGGTTATCTGGATACACTCATGGGTAAATTGGAAGCTATTCTCTCGTCGAAATTCAAAGAATTGGTGGAAAAGGGCACAAAGTTAGTTTTGGAACAAGTGGTGACCACTATTGCAAGTGTAGCTGATACAGCAGAATACGAATTCATTGCTTACTATGACCGATTGATGCCGTGTTTGAAATATATCATTCAGAACGCTAACAAAGATGAACTGAAACTTTTGAGAGGTATGTAATATTTTAAATTAAAATTTTGTTAGCAATAATGTTCATTTTACGATATTTTCCAGGAAAGACTATCGAATGTGTGACATTGATTGGTGTTGCCGTTGGAACTGAAAAATTCCAGAATGACGCAAGGGAAGTGATGGATATGCTTCTGAAAACACATGGAGATGGTGTTGAATTACCGGATGATGACCCACAAACTAGTTATATGATCTCGGCCTGGTCAAGAATCTGCAAGGTTAGTTCATTTTGATAAGTAGATTTTTTTTACAATCATATTGTATAAAGGGTTTTACAACAGGGATGATACAATTGTGCTCAGTAGGTTGGTTTAATTTTATGAATTTATGAACTCTACTCTCCTGTTGACAATAGCCAAATAGACCAAGCAATAGAGCTATCGAAAGGTCGATTTCGTGACAAAAATACTACCTGAAATCTGACTGTGCAGTCATGCAATAGGTAGTTTCTACATGTTTTTCATGATAAATTCCACTCCTGAATCGTCTTAGGTTTTTTTTGAGAAGCGATAAATAGCCAAAGAGATCCAAAATTTTGATTGTTCGCTTATAAAACATGAGATATTGATCTGATCGAAAAGCTGTTGAGGCACTTTTTGTAGGGAATTCAAAAACAAAAAAAAATGAGAGGTGACACGTCTCAAGCGGATAATTAGTTTCCGAGAAAAGTCCAAAAAACTGGAAAAAAACATCAATTTTTCGAAAATTCATAACTTGGTCAATTTCTGAGATGAAGCGTAATTGCTCGGAATTTAAGTAGTTATTAACATATACTTTATTGGTGCACAATTACAAAGCTGTCGGATAAATAGTTTCTGCACAATCGCAGTTTTCCGAATTCGACGTACTTTTTTCAAGAAGGTCGTGATACTCGGCTACTTGTCTGATTTAAATTTTACAAAAAGCATTTTAAAGAAGAAATAAAATTTTCAAATCATTTATTCTCTCGATACCGACCGATAATGTTTAGTGGGTGAAAAACGGCGTCAAACAGGAGCGAAAAGGCTCGATTGCATCAAACTAGTCGCGGAGTGGGAGTCGCCCGCTACGCGAGGGGAAAACTGTTTACCTTGTATCTTTCGCGCGTCGCGTACCGGGCGACTCCCACTCCGCGACTAGTTTGATGCATTCGAGCCTTTTTGCTCCTGTTTGACGCCGTTTTTCACCCACTAAACATTATCGGTCGGTATCGAGAGAATAAACGATTCGAAGAATTTTATTTCTTCTTTAAAATGCTTTTTGTAAAATTCCAATCCAACAAGTAGCCGAGTATCACGACCTTCTTGAAAAAAGTACGTCGAATTCGTAAAACTGCGATTGTGCAAAAACTATTTATCCGACAGCTTTGTAATTGTGCACCAATAAAGTATAATTTGAATAAAATATAATTTTTTACAGATTTTTTTACTTTACAAAATTAAGAGTTTGAACACATAAAATTTATAATAATAATGTGTAGTTAGCATGTGTAAAGAATATTATATTTTTTTATAATGATTTTGAGAAAGAATATACATACTTCCATCAGGAGTTTTTGGATTTGAAAATATAATTTTTTCTGTTAGGTACTCGGAAGAAATTTCGAACCTTACTTACCCCTGGTAATGGGTCCCGTCATGAGAACTGCATCTATGAAGCCTGACATCGCGTTATTAGATAATGATGATATGCAAGGAGTGGAAGGTGATGATGACTGGCAGTTTGTTTCACTTGGCGAGCAGAAGAACTTTGGAATTCGTACTGCAGGTAAGCATTTTCTCTACTATTAGGAATCGAGCTATTTTCCAGAACAATGGAGAGACATTTTTTCAAATTGATTTTTCAGACGCATACACAAAATAGCAAAACAGCTGAAAACAATATGTGCACATAATTCAAATTAATGGGGAGTTTAAACAACGGAGCTGAAACATCAGTTATATTTCACAAAATATGATACAAAAGCTTTAGAAGCGATCAAATATTCCACTAATTTCTAGTTTGATAGAATCAATGTGCAAAAATTCGAATGTGAATTTATTTGCTCTGTTGTTGACAACTAAAAAAGACAGAACATGTTGGGGTAATTTCAAATGAACGGATCTTTGAAATACTTTTAACATGCCTTGAAATTCGAAGCAAATCCTGCAACTCAACTTCTTATCATTTGCTATTTTGTGTTAAAGCCTGATTTAATCAAGTAGAGTCATTCTTTTTTCGATTGCCAGCACTTAACAAGGTGTGATCAAATTTCAGAAATTTTATAAGGAGATTTGGAATTTATTGTTTCACTAATTGCTAAGTGGTTCTAGTATCCTAGATCGCGCCTAGGACACTAGGTTACAGACTCTACAAACTCCACATAAAAGGTCAACATTCCAATATACAGGGTGTTTCCTAAACATGCGGCAAAAATTCAGGTGATTGTTCCTTGGACTATTCTAAGAATATTTTGTCCTTTGATGATTTTTGAAAAACCTCTTTGTTTCGAAGATACAGGGCGAACAACATTTTTCATATTTTTAAAATTAATAATAGTTTAAATAAAAATGCGTACCGCACTGTGTTTACTAAGTAGGTACAATTTATTTTTAAATTTGTTCAACAACATTCCAATTACTAAAAACGGCCAGTTTTTTGACTTAAAATTGATAAATTCAGATGGTAAAGGAATACAGATTAAACACGGTTTTCATTTGAATTCGTTTTTTTGGCTAGAGGTGGCCATTTTCAACAGTTTTTGTGGGTTAAGTTAAATTTTCATGTAATTTTTCATAATGAAATGTTATTATCTAAAATTTTGTTTCCCCTGTATCTTCGAAACAAAGAGGTTTTTCAAAAATCATCAAAGGACAAAATATTCTTAGAATAGTCCAAGGAACAATCCCCTGAATTTTTGCCGCATGTTTAGGAAACACCCTGTATACTTAGCCTATTCGTTCTGAGATATTTCGTGCTTCTGAGTAACTCAAAAGCTCGAAATACTGCTTGCCATTGGTTGCGCACGAGCACTGGAACAGCTCAGGAGCTCGAAACTCTACAAAACGAATATTATACAGGGTGTTTCCTAAACATGCGGCAAAAATTCAGGGGATTGTTCCTTGGACTATTCTAAGAATATTTTGTCCTTTGATGATTTTTGAAAAACCTCTTTGTTTCGAAGATACAGGGGAAACAAAATTTTAGATAATAACATTTCATTATGAAAAATTACTTGAAAATTTAACTTAACCTACAAAAACTGTTGAAAATGACCACCTCTAGCCAAAAAAACGAATTCAAATGAAAACCGTGTTTAATCTGTATTCCTTTACCATCTGAACTTATCAGTTTAAAGTAAAAAAACTGGCCGTTTTTAGCAATTGGAATGTTGTTAAACAAATTTAAAAATAAATTGTACCTACTTAGTGAACACAGTGCGGTACGCATTTTTATTTAAACTATTATTAATTTTAAAAATATGAAAAATGTTGTTCGCCCTGTACCTTCGAAACAAAGAGGTTTTTCAAAAATCATCAAGGACAAAACATGCTCAAAATAGTCCAAGGAACAACCCCCTGAATTTTTGCCGCATGTTTAGGAATCACCTTGTATATGTGTCTTCTTAAAGAAATAATAGAATCTGGTCTATTACTAGTACTAAAATTATCAAAATACAAAAACTGTTCTTCTCAAATAAAAATGGTCGAATTTTTTTAGGTTTGGAAGACAAAGCAGCTGCTTGCATGATGCTTGTCTGTTACGCCAGAGAGCTGAAAGAAGCGTTTGCAAAATATGCGGAGGAGACGGTAAAACTGATGGTTCCAATGCTGAAATTCTACTTTCACGACGACGTTAGAAACGCGGCGGCAGAATCCCTGCCTTGGCTCTTGGAATCTGCAGCTATCAACGGTCCAGCCTTCGTGCAGGCCATGTGGAACTACATTTGCCCGGAACTGCTTAAAGCCATCGATACGGAACCAGAAAGTGAGGTTATGATGATTCTGTTGGACTCGATGGCCAGATGTATCGAGAAACTGGGACCTGGTTGTTTGGATCAGGAGTCTATGACTGAATTACTCAAATTGATTGACAAGTTGATGAAGGAGCATTTCGAAAGGGCTAACGACAGGGTATCAAAGGTTATGGATGAAGATTATGATGAGGTAAGAAATTTTTCATTATATTGTACAGGGTCTCTATAAATAGACCAAGCAATAGAGCTATCGAAAGGTCGATTTCGTGACAAAAATACTACCTGAAATCTGACTGTGCAGTCATGCAATAGGTAGTTTCTACATGTTTTTCATGATAAATTCCACTCCTGAATCGTCTTAGGTTTTTTTTGAGAAGCGAAAAATAGCCAAAAAAAATCCAAAATTTTGCTTATTCGCTTATAAAACGTGAGATATTGATCTGATCGAAAAGCTGTTGAGGAATTTTTTGTAGAGAATTCAAAAACAAAAAAAATGAGAGGTGACACTTCTCAAGCGGATAATTAGTTTCCGAGAAAAGTCAAAAAAACTGGAAAAAACATCAATTTTTCGAAAATTCATAACTTGGTCAATTTCTGAGATGAAGCGTAGTTGCTCTGAATTTAAGTAGTTATTAACATATACTTTATTGGTGCACAATTACAAAGCTGTCGGATAAATAGTTTTTGCACAATCGCAGTTTTCCGAATTCGACGTACTTTTTTCAAGAAGGTCGTGATACTCGGCTATTTGTCGGATTTGAATTTTACAAAAAGCATTTTAAAGAAGAAATAAAATTCTTGAATCGTTTATTCTCTCGATACCGACCGATAATGTTTAGTGGGTGAAAACGGCGTCAAACAGGAGCAAAAAGGCTCGAATGCATCAAACTAGTCGCGGAGTGGAGTCGCCCGCTAGGCGAGGGCAAAACTGTATACCTCGTATCTTTCGCGCATCGCGTAGCGGGCGACTCCCACTCCGCGACTAGTTTGATGCGAAGCATTGGGTTTGATATTCATGAACCAGCAATCCAAATACACAGAATGGGGCTGTTCTGTGTCAATGCCTCATTTAATAAACTAAAAATACCCAAATATGCTCTGTAGAATCTTTCACTATTCAGTTGTCGGCACTATACAGTGTACTCATATTTGATACCTATTCGCTAGAAACACTGTATTTTTGTACACTCCACCGTTATATAAAACCACTTCAAATATCTCTATTGATGATTTCCTGTCTCTTGCAGATTGTCCAGGAGCAGCTAGAAGACGAAGAATCTGATGATATTTATTTACTGAGCAAAATTTCTGAACTGATCCACTCTCTCTTCCTATCATATCGAGAACAGTTCTTACCATTTTTCGATCAAATTTGCAATCACTTTGTAGCATTACTCGAACCAAACAGGGCTTGGGCCGACCACCAGTGGGGAATCTGCGTCTTTGACGACTTAATCGAGTACACAGGACCAGCTAGTGCCAAATATCAAAGTTTGTTCATCACAGCCTTCCATATGTATGTTAAAGACAAGAGTAGTGAGGTTAGGCAAGCTGCAGCCTATGGTTGGGGTGTTTTGGCTCAATTTGGTTCTGACGAATACACACACGAGTTGACCAAAGTTGTACCTGCGTTAGCTGAAATTATAAGCGATCCTAAATCCAAGGACCCAAGAAACATAAACGCGACAGAAAATGCAATCTCAGCTTTAACTAAAATCATAAAGTACAAACCTGCAGCTGTTACTAACGTGGACGAGTTGTTACCTATGTGGTTGAGCTGGCTTCCTGTTATCGAAGATGCCGATGAAGCCCCACATGTGTACGGTTATTTGTGTGATTTGGTTGAGCAGAATAATCCACTCATTTTAGGTAAGGAATACTTTTTTGAGATGGAGTTTGGTTAGTTCGCACTTGTTTCTAAAAACGAGAGAATATATAGTCCATTCAGGAAAGTTTGAGCCGTCGGTTGGCCATGGAAATTTGGCATATTTCACTTTGTATACCAAAATTTAAGGTTATCTTGTTTATTGGGCATTTCCATTATATTAAAATATGAGTTTTTTCATGTGACAGCATAAAGAGTAGTGTTTAATAAACAGGTTTGGAAATTCACATTGGAAAATACGATATTGAATGCATTAGAGCACAGAACATAAAATATAAGAAGTGCTATCTGCCTACTAAACCCTTACAACACGCGTGACATTTGAAACGTCAAAAATAAATGGGGCGATTGGATTCTGAGGGGTGGTTGCTTTTTGTAAGAGGGAAGTTCTATGGTTTCGTCCCGAATTTTGACAAGCTCTGTGTTCCAGAAAGAGAGAGAGAAAGAAGATAATATATATTTTTTATTTATTTTACTTGCTTTTCCTATTGTTTCAGAACTAAAAGGCAGATTTCAAAGAAAATATACATTATAAAAATAATTATTTTATTAGGCTCAATTGTACAGTACATAACTATTGAATGTTTTGAACTAACAAACATTCATGATCAACCACAGGTCTTACAATTTGAGTACAGTTGAAAAACTTCCGAGCAATTGTTGACAAATTTTGAAGCATTTGTTCATATAATACGTATAGAAAATCAACACTTGTATTAAAAAAGTCATGTTAAGTCACTATAGGTAGTCACTACACAGTACACAATAACACTGATTCATTCGTAAGGCAAAGATACATCCAAAAAGAGAATGATTACTATAACCTTATTGCATATCAAAGAAACAGAAAATATAACTTCAATCTCCTCACAAATACTTTAATATTGACAATATTCAAACAATTATTCCACTTGAAACTCAACTTTTTCACTTCCTTCTTCGACTCAAACAAAACAACACACAAACAATAAAAATGGCAGCATTGACATCCCATCCCATTTAAATTTGACATAACTTGGATTTAGCTCAGACATACGTCACTGCTTGGCTCCGCCCCCAAAATAAATGGGGAGACGTATGTCCGTGTTGTAGATTTTACTTCTAGCGTTTCACCCCCCTGCATTAGAGAGAGTATTTTGCCGTGCAGTTGGATAGTGCTATACTGGACAGAGTTACGTGCTATGTTTTGCTTTCGTTTGACGCATTCAGTAAATACGTCGGGCTGCGCTTATTACTTGATGCTAGTACTACAGGTACTACGATAGAGATAGACTAAACTAGGTTATTCCAAGCTGTCTTTTATTCAGAGTTACGAAACACTTGAACTTTTCCATTATACCACTGGTCAACTGCACGGCAAAATTCGCTCTCTGATGCATTGACTTTCGTATGTTTTTGATGTGTATTCCAAACCTGTATACCTATCAAATGATTCGCTCGAACTATCAAGTAATTAATGCTTAATTAAATATTGAAAATATGATTTATCGAGACCATCAGTCACAAGAAAAATAAACGAGTGGATTACAAGATTTTTATGTTGACCTCATTATGAATTGAGAATGAATTTTTGATTAAAATACATTCTTATTTTGAACATGACATACATTCGACATAATGAAATTCCTATGTTTCTATGTTCCAGTAGCGTTTTGACATTATTCGTATTGCTTCTGAATGCTTTGTGTTTGGTTGCCGATGACAGTTGCAAATTATAGCATAAATTGAACATTGAAATGGATCATTAATTTTCAATTTGAGGTTGACGGAAATAGTTATTTATTCAACTAGGTTATTAAAGACAGCGACTAATCGTCGAGATATTTTAAAGCGTGAGCGGAGCGAACGCGTTAATAGTTCGAGACCATAAGTCGCTTGATTAATAACCAAGTTGATTACAAGATTTTTCCGACGATCTGAACATGAATTGTGTATAAACTCTTGATTGAAACACATTCTAATTTTTTAACAAGACATACATTCGACATAATAGAATTTCTATGTTCCAGTAGAGTTTTGACATTTCTCGTAGTGCTTCTGAATATTTTGTGTATGGTTGCCATGAGGATTGCACATTAAAATATAGAATAAATTGATCATTAAAATGGGTTATTAATGTTCATTTTCGTACAGATTAAAATCACCTTTTATTTCGAGGTCGGCGGAAATTATTATTGTTTTACTATTATTTTTGGCGTTCTATCATGACTTATGTTTAATTTGTGATTGGTTATAAAGTGACAATATTGATTAATACAAATTTTTTCAGGAGCTGGTAACATAAATATACCTAGAATTATAGCAATAGTAGCAGAAGCGTTCTTTAGAGATGTGATGGAACCAACCAAACCCGAAGGAATAAGAATGTTGAATATTGTTAGACAAGTGCAGTCGAATGAAGGATTGTTCCAAACAGTAATCCAATCTTTAGCTCCAGAATTACAACAGGCACTACATAATGCATTACATGCTCCTTCAACATCTTAATAGCTGGCTCTTGAGATATTTGAAAGTGACGTTTTTTTAAAATTATGTACGATTCATTATTTTTATATAATTAATTAAAATGTGTTATGTAAGTTTATATTGCAATGGTTCAGTCTTGAGTCAAGTAATTAGGGTTGTTTCCCCCTATTTTCATGCTCAAATATGTTATTTGCTTGTTTTTTTCCATAAATTCTATGACATTTCTACTTGACTAAGACTGAACACTTGCAGGTTTTATCTATCAATTCACCTAAACCCAGGTGCATTTAAAATTTTGAAACTAGATGTGTGCATAAACAAAAAACGAACTTGCAACTCAATGTGATACTTTTCATCTCTGAAATGATGCACTCCAATAAATTTCGAAGATACAGTCTTATAGTTATTAGCGATATAAAATTTTCTGAAGGACACATGAATGTTAAGCAAGGAACATTAAATTAATTTTCGCTAATTATCCATTTTTAACCCTACTGAGTCCCATAGAGAAATTCCAAAATTCGAATTTCAGTGAAATCTGTGATTCTCTTATATTTGAAATAGTTATCTCAGAATATTTATTGTTAGAATAATTATTATGTATTGTGGCCTTGACGAAATATAAATTGACTATGTTGAGATGAAACTGCCTTAACTGAATTAATTCAATAATTTTTATTGCCGAAAATTGTCTTGTTTATATCCCTACCTTATTCAGTGCTTCTCTTCATCAGTAATAGTTTTGTAAAGTTTTCACACTGGATCATTATCAAAAATTGAGGATGCTGTACAAGATAAATGCATAGAGAAATTATAAAGGTGAGTATTCTTAAAAATGTAAAAAGTTTTTGTTATAGAGGTGAAAGATTCACTCTGTTTAATTTTAAACAACTGAATAACTGGGTTGTTTTTCATATAGACTGAATTATAACTACCCTTAATATACAGGGTGTTTCCTAAACATGCTGCAAAAATTCAGGGATTGTTCCTTGGACTATTCTAAGAATATTTTGTCCTTTGATGATTTTTGAAAAACCTCTTTGTTTCGAAGATACAGGGGAAACAAATTTTAGATAATAACATTTTATTATGAAAAATTACATGAAAATTTAACTTAACCTACAAAAACTGTTGAAAATGACCACCTCTAGCCAGTGTATAGCGATTCATAATAGTCAAAGATAAAATGTTAATTGCTAATACATCACAAAACGAATTCAAATGAAAACCGTGTTTAATCTGTATTCCTTTACCATCTGAACTTACCAATTTTATGTAAAAAACTGGCCGTTTTTAGTAATTGGAATGTTAAACAAATTTCAAAATAAATTGTACTTACTTAGTAAACACAGTGCGGTACGCATTTTTATTTAAACTATGATTAATTTTAAAAATATGAAAAATGTTGTTCGCCCTGTATCTTCGAATAAAAGAGGTTTTTCAAAAATCATCAAAGGACAAAACATGCTTAAAATAGTCCAAGGAACAACCCCCTGAATTTTTGCCGCATGTTTAGGAAACACCCTGTATATACAATTATTTGTATAAAACATTTATTGTAATTCAAAAATGGAGAATTGAGTTAGCCAACATTAAAAAAATTCTAATAATTCAATCTTCACCATCATAAAGTTGACATTTTTGATTCACAATGTTAATATTTCTGATCGAATCAATAATTGTAGGATTGTTCTTTCCAAGTAGGTACTCTTTTATACGTGTAGTCCGTTCACGAAAGGTTGAGCCGTCGGTTGGCCATGATAATTTGACATATTCCACTGTGTATATTAAAATTTTAGGTTATGATGTTTATTTCCTTGTCAGATTGATACGCAATGTTGTCAATATTGCATAGAGTTGTCTGATAACTCGCAAGCTCGTCGGACGAGGCCGGGTACATTCGGCAACATTGAATTTATTTTACGTTATGACAGCAAATACTGCCAACTTCAGATAAATAAAGAAACGCCTACTATGTGCCCAACCTTTCGTGAACGGAGTATTGGCGATTCCAGTTAACTAAACTCCCCCTGGCGGCAAAATATCGCACTAAGAAAACAAGTATACTTGACGTGTAATCCCATAAGAAATACATGGGGATGGTTTTTGATTGTGTGATTTTTCGTTTAATTCGCTTTATTCTGTTAAATGACTAGACTTTTCTGAACAGTAACCTTGATGTTGAGAAATTATCGAAAGGTATTTATACGAGTGCTATTCAAATAACATATTATTTACGAATATATGTATTCATTTTTAGGTTATAATCTGTCTCGAATCTAAGCAGAATAGCAGATTTATCTCAATAATTATGGCTAGTGACATTATTTCTTCATTTTGAGGGAACAGAAACAAAGTAGCAATATTAAAGACCAACAAAATGTAACACTAGCTGTTGTGTTATCAATTCCTCTTCAAAAAAAGGTAGAAACAGGAATTTACGCTTTCACTAATTTCCTTATAAAGAAGGAGATGAGATGAGAGAAGATTATTCATATAACTAATATCCTTGGAGAAATACAAAATTGACAGACAAGAAGCTCCGGTGAGATAACTGAGGATTAGGAAAAGCTGTTTCAAAAAGCATGTTTTTTTTGCTCCCGTCATTTTCGAGAGAGTGATTATTTTGCCACAGGTCTGTTGTAAATTAATTGTGTGAAATATTATAATGATTAATCCATCTTTTCAGGTTCAACACTTGAGCAAATGAAATCTCTTAAGCTAAAAGCTACTGCTGTTCCATCTCAAAATTTATCGCTAAGCAAATATTTACAAGAAACCGAGGCTGAACAAAATTGAGGAATACCCTAAGAGATTAACATTTAATCCCTCAATCAACTACTGAATCCATCAATTTCCATAAAAGTGATGAGGAAATTGTAGAAAGAAAGAGGGAAGAAATTTCTGATTTGACTGAAGAAGAACAATCTGCTGTGCATGCGCTATTGAATATGCAATTTATGGTGACTGTTTTTCAGGTGTTAAATATCAATCACCGTTTCTCTGTAGCAAGTTGTTTTCTCACATTTCAAATTTTAGCCTATATTTGTACTCATACATTGTCAGTTTACTGCCAAAACAAGATAAGTAGGTACATTTTTACCATTTTTGCGCTAAGTGCATTTTCCCAAGCATATTCGATATATAAGAGTACTGCATAAACCAGATAACTGTTGTACAACTGAAAAGTACTAAATCTTGAAGCCTTATTTCGGAAATAATCTTTTTTGCTGAAAACTGAATAGCTCATAAGTTAAGTGCATAAAACTAACAAAATTTTACTTATCTGGTCTCGGCAGTTAGCCGATGACACATTGTTTTCGATATAGTATATCTGTGATGCTCTATATGTGAAACATTAAATTATTCAGGAAAGTAAATGATAAATTTGCCTGATCTTTATTTTCAATGATGAAAAAAATCTTACAGTTGAATTCTGCAATCTTTATTGATTACCACAAATTACATGTATCTCTCTTATAATATAATTAAATGTTATTCTCTCGATCAAGTCCTTAGCAAAAGTAGATCACATCTAAAAGTGATGCTGAGTCATTGCATTCTTTATTGGCAACCACAGGTTGTGCTCTCCATCCTTTCCTATTTTATATTAAAAATATCAGCAGTCAGTTTTTGTGTTTTGTGACCATCGTTGAGATACCTACTTATGTTTACTAAGTGCTCTACTTCAGATACCCGAGAATTATTTCGGAATTTTGTTTTGAAGCATTTCATATATCTTATCGGGCACGCCTTGTAATCTTTCTGAATTTGTTTCTTCTGAGATTTCTAATAGCACTCGGCATCTGTTCCTGACTACTTATCCAATTTCTGAAGATCTACCCTGAATTCGAAAAAGAAGCATTAGAAAAAAGGTCAAACTCAAATAGTTTTCATTTCGGCTAATTTTCGAATTAATCGAGTAAATTTAAAAAACTGATTTGTTTACCCTGATGGATTAAGCTGGACACAGCACAATTAATGGTTCAATACCTCACTCGAAGTCCTTCAATTCACCACTTTAATATCCAATAATTCACTCCAAACGAAATATTAATTTATAAATATCCAAAACAAAACATTTAAAAATCCCCTAGCGGCTAAACACCGAACTAAGAAAACAAGTATCTGTTTACATTCATCAGCGCCCCCAACGTTAGCTGGAATCGCCAATACATTGTAAGCACTTTCTGACTTAACCAACCAATAATCAGGAGCTCTGTCTTTCTGTGATTGATCTGCAAAGCTGATTCTTTTCGGTCGAGATACATTATTAACAATAAGAAGAGGTTTAACGCGTAACATCGCCATGAATAACGTACAATATAGTGAAAGCAGAGAATAATATTAATTGATAGAAATCAACCAATATCAAACTCATGCTTCGGAGCTAATCTGGTCCTCGTTCAAGACAAAATGCAAGTGGTATCAAACAGAGCACCTATGGATGGCCATTTCGTCTTTATTAAGACTCATCAGCACAGAACAGCTCTGAATAATACAAGGTGTTTGATACCACTTCCTTGGATTTTGTCTTAAACGAGGACGATATTAGCTCCGAAGTATTAGTTTGATATTGGTTGATTTCTATCGAATAATATTATTCTCTGCTTTACCTATATATAGTCCGTTCACGAAAGGTTGAGCACATAGTAGGCGTTTCTTTATTTATCTGAAGTTGGCAGTATTTGCTGTCATAACGTAAAATAAATTCAATGTTGCCGAATGTACCCGGCCTCGTCCGACAAGCTTGCGAGTTATCACACAACTCTATGCAATATTGACAACATTGCGTATCAATCTGACAAGAAAATAAACATCATAACCTAAAATTTCAATATACACACAGTAGGTTCCACTTGGCGATCACAACGCCCAAAACGCCTCATGTTTACATTCCGCTGAACGACCGCAACGCTCACGCGAGTGTTTGTGACGTCATCAATTTCGCCCGCAAAGGCCCACGGAGACCCACGTCAGGACGGTGGTCGACGTGAGCGTTTAGGGAGAATTGTCATCCGTTCCTCTTTAGAGGTTAACAAAATCAAAACACGTGCAAACCGTCAAAAACGTCCGCGGACTTGTGACAAGCTAGTGGAACGGGAACGAGCGTGAGCGTGAGCGTGGTCGTTGTGATCGCTTAGTGGAACCTACTCACAGTGGAATATGTCAAATTATCATGGCCAACCGACGGCTCAACCTTTCGTGAACGGACTATACATTGGTATGTTGAATTTTTAAAATATACATCTGGTGCGCATCAAAATTATGGAACGAATTCATTTTCTCAGAAGAAAAATATTTGGCAACAAAATCCTCAAACCGGTCAATTTTTGTTTCACTTTCACCAAATTTTTATGCATTTTGAAGGATTTTTGTTTTACTCTGTGCCATCCCAATCAATCATCTAAATATTTTGAATAGGAAAGTGGGTGAGTGATACTTTTTTGGCGAGGTCATTGTATCTTCTTTACATACGTGCAGAAATTTTTTGTTTGTTTATAGACCAAGCAATAGAGCTATCGAAAGGTCGATTTCGTGACAAAAATACTACCTGAAATCTGACTGTGCAGTCATGCAATAGGTAGTTTCTACATGTTTTTCATGGTAAATTCCACTCCTGAATCGTCTTAGGTTTTTTTTGAGGAGCGAAAAATAGCCAAAAAAATCCAAAGTTTTGCTTTTTCGCTTATAAAACGTGAAGTATTGATCTGATCGAAAAGCTGATGTTAAGGCACTTTTTGGAGCAAAAAGGGTCGATTGCATCACACTAGTCACGGAGTGGGAGTCGCCCGCTACGCGAGGGGAAAACTGTATACCAAAGATTAAGGAGAAATATCTCGTCGTCCCTTATCTTTGCTGTATACCTTGTATCTTTCGCGCGTCGCGTACCGGGCGACTCCCACTCCGCGACTAGTTTGATGCAATTGAGCCTTTTTGCTCCTGTTTGACGCCGTTTTTCACCCACTAAACATTATCTGTCGGTATCGAGAGAATAAACGATTTGAAGAATTTTATTTCTTCTTTAAAATGCTTTTTGTAAAATTCAAATCCGACAAGTAGCCGAGTATCACGACCTTCTTGAAAAAAGTACGTCGAATTCGGAAAACTGCGATTGTGCAAAAACTATTTATCCGACAGCTTTGTCATTGTGCACCAATAAAGTATATGTTAATAACTACTTAAATTCAGAGCAACTACCCTTCATCTCAGAAATTGACCAAGTTATGAATTTTCGAAAAATTGATGTTTTTTTCCAGTTTTTTGGACTTTTCTCTGAAACTAATTATCCGCTTGAGACGTGTCACCTCTCATTTTTTTTGTTTTTGAATTCTCTACAAAAAGTGCCTCAACAGCTTCTCGATCAGATCAATACTTCACGTTTTATAAGCGAAAAAGCAAAATTTTGGATTTTTTTGGCTATTTTACGCTTCTCAAAAAAAAACCTAAGACGATTCAGGAGTGAAATTTATCATGAAAAACATGTAAAAACTACCTATTGCATGACTGCAGTCAGATTTCAGGTAGTATTTTTGTCACGTAAAAAACCTCTATTGCTTGGCCTATTAAATCACTTCAAAGATGTTTTCAGTATGTGCACTTTGTCATGGCTCATTCACTTTGAGACAATGGTACCTCATGAAATTTGTCACCGAATGAAAGTCGACCAATACAGTTCTGTTCATGAACCCCCTCACGTGTGAAACACTGTACTTCAGTTATGATCTTAAGTTGAAACTTTTCGATAAAATGTTTCAATTCAAAGAAGCTTACTAATAACATAACATACCTACTTAAGATTATAACTGAAGCTCATTCTAATTTTTCACATATGGAGGTTGAAAGTTGTGCATGAATAAAACAGTAATGGTGCACATACAGAGAACGATACACGGTTACCTTACACAAAGAAGAAATTATCTTGAGATTAATGAGTATCAGGAGAACTTTCAACAATCTATCATAGTTACAAATTTTATTTACATAAATCAAAATATTTAAATTAACTTTAATATCAGTATGAGGATCATGTGAATTCATTTTACATATTTCTCCATAAATTTCTTATGAAACTCAGACCTCAATGAATCATTGATGAATACATTTGTCTTCTTTTTTGGTTCACTTCTTGCACAATTCTTGAATACAACATCATCATCCCACCTTCTCTTTACTTTTTGATCAGTCTTTGCACTACCAGCAGAATAATGAGTTAATAACGGATTACCACTTAATATATTCTCCATTCTTATTCTTTCTTCCTCCTGCCTTTTCTCAATTTCCTTCTTAGCTATTTCCATCGCACGTTCTTTCTTAATCCTATTTAATTCTTCCAATAAAGCCTCGGTATCATCATCAGAATCTTCAGACTCCGAGTTTTCTTCCAACGGGTCGTCAGCGTCTAAACTTGCTGCCGGTACTTGATCTAATTTCAGGCGCTTGTTTTGATCAGATCTTGGTCTACCCCCTGCCTTACCTTCTCTTTCTTCTAATTCTTTTCGAAAATCTCTTGCTCTGGTTTCGTCAGCAGTGCCTTGTCCATGTTCTCTGTTGATTAAAAATTAATCTAAGAGCAGAAATTTTTAAAATAAAGAAAATTGAAGAAAAGAAACAGCTAAGGGCAATAGTACCTGTAGAATATAAGATAACTTTTCAAGAAATTACCTGTATTTAAGTTTAGTATGACCTGGAAGATCCCTACTGGAATATTGTCTAGAAATAGCACTTAGATCTTTCTCATTGCGACCTTGTCCTCCACGAGCAGGTTCGAAAGTCGGACGAGCTGCCGAAGTCATGTTTATGAGCTATTTATTTATTTGAATTCAATTTGTTAAATAAAAACACTTCTGCAAGCAGTAGCAGTACAGTTGCTGTTGCTTACAAATTCAAATGTCAATTTAGTGATGGGCCATTCGAATGCAAAATCGAATGCAGCATTCGATTCTTGAAAGTATTCGTTGCATTCGAATGCAATATTTCAGCAATTCGAATGATTTTGCATTCGGTTTGGAGCGACACCTATCATAAAAATCAGGTACTATGTCGTTAAGGTTCAATATCTCAGCCTTTGCGTGCTTTTCTTAGGAAAATGAACTCTATTGCCATTCATTCGGTCCAAATTTCGAATGAATCATTCGTTTTGCATTCGGTTTCGGGCGGCATCTACCTGAAATTGTAGTTACTATGTCCGTAAGGGTCAATATCTATGTCATTACGTGCTATTTCTTAGGGAGGTTTTCGAAATTGAGCGCTATTGGAATTCATTCGGTCTAAATTTCGAATGAATCATTCGTTTTGCATTCGGTTTCGGGCGGCATCTACCTGAAATTTTAGTTACTATGTCCGTAAGGCTCAATATCTATGTCATTACGTACTATTTCTTAGGGAGGTTTTTGAAACTGAACTCTATTGCAATTCATTCGGTCTAAATTTCGAATGAATTATTCGTTTTTCATTCGGTTTGGGGTGGCATCTAGCAGAAATATCAGTCACTATATACCATTAAGGCTCAATTTCTCTGCTTTTGCATGCTATTTCTTATGGAGGTATTTGAAATTGAACTCTATTGGAATTCATTCGGTCTGAATTTCGAATGAATCATTCGTTTTGCATTCGGTTTGGGGTGTCAACTAGCAGAAATATTAGATACTATAAATCAATAAGGCCCAATATTTCTGCGTTTGCATGCTATTTCTTATGGAGGTTTTGGAAATTGAACTCTATGGGAATTCATTCGTTGAAAATTTCGAATGAATCATTCGTTTTGCGTTCGGTTTGGGGTAGCATCTAGCAGAAATATTATATACTATATATCAATAAGGCCCAATATTTCTGCCTTTGTGTGCTATTTCTTACGGAGGTTTTTGAAATTGAACTCTTTTGAAAATTCATTTAATGGTTTCAAGCATATAAGTTCTTATGAGATGTTAGCTCATCGAAGAAAAATTAAACTTCAATGTGCAAGTTCTTGTACCATTGCGGATTTATTAGGAAAATCAGTACTTACATTTTTTCACTAACATTTTTTTAAGAATTTTCCTATGACATCACTAAGTTGAATGTTTTCATATTGTTTCGCTTTAATAAAAGGTGATACTACCATCTTTCAAAAAACATTTTTTTCAAATCAGTAGGAACTTTATGTCCAAAGAAATCGATATTATTTGGAAGGGTCAACTAAAATAAAAAAGTAAATTTAAAATGGGGGCCACTCCAAAACTGACGAATGAATTCCAATAGAGTTCAATTTGCAAAACCTCCATAAGAAATAGCATGTAAACGCAGAAATATTGGGCCTTATTGATTTATAGTATCTAATATTTCTGCTATTTGCCACCCCAAACCGAATGCAAAACGAATGATTCATTCGAAATTCAGACCGAATGAATTCCAATAGAGTTCAATTTCAAAAACCTCCATAAGAAATAGCACGTAATGACATAAATATTGAGCCTTACGGACATAGTAACTAAAATTTCAGGTAGATGCCGCCCGAAACCGAATGCAAAACGAATGATCATTCGAAATTTAGACCGAATGAATTCCAATAGAGCTCAATTTCGAAAACCTCCCTAAGAAATAGCACGTAATGACATAGATATTGAGCCTTACGGACATAGTAACTACAATTTCAGGTATGAGGCCCGAAACCGAATGCAAAACGAATGATTCATTCGAAATTTAGACCGAATGAATTCCAATAGAGCTCAATTTGAAAAACCTCCCTAAGAAATAGCACGCAATGACATAAGATATTTACCCTTACAGACATAGTAACTACAATTTCAGGTAGATGCCGCCCGAAACCGAATGCAAAACGAATGATTCATTCGAAATTTGGACCGAATGAATGGCAATAGAGTTCATTTTCCTAAAAAAAGCAGGCAAATGCTGAGATATTGAACCTTAACGACATAGTTCCTGATTTTTATTGTAGGTGTCGCCTCAAACCGAATGCAAAATCATTCGAATGATCATTCGATTCTCAAATTCATTCGTTCATTCGGTTTTCGATTTTTGAAAGAATTCGGTTTTGCCCATCACTATGTCAATTGTCAAACATAGACAACATGTCAAACATGACAGGACGACAGGTGACAGAATGTCAAAATTGAAAACCATAGAGAATTGATACCGTCTTTCTTTTTCTCCTTGAACGGCTACGGACTTTTCCAAACAAAATACAAATTGAACTGAGTGAACTGGCAGCCAAAAAACAAAGCGTTTACTTGTACTCCATGGTTTACTCTGAAGTTTATTTTGGCATTGGACAATTATATCGCCTTATTATGAGCAATTTGCATGAGGCAGCAAAATTCCATTTCGATTGGTTTTGTTTTGTCTGAGACATTGAGGAACAAACATTTTGAATGGCTATATTTTATGAAACACCCTGTACGATTTGGCTGGTCAACGAACCTTACTGCGGCATTTGGGAACCGAACTCAACCCTAAATTTTTCAAGACACTAGGATAATCCGTTCGAAAGTTATCGTGCTTACGGCTGGCCATCCCGATGGTCACACGGACAGAATTGAATATGACCACGGATTCGTCATCACTCAGAGACTCAGAGAGTAGAACCTTATCGTTTGAGACAATTTTCGGCTCAAAATTAGAAAATTACAGACATTTGGGCGAAACGATAAAACGATATAGCACTCGGTACAACGATAGCGTTCAAAAAAGACTATCCATTGAAGTTTGGCCACCTGTACGTACACATTCAAATGATTCTTATTACCATCTGCTCAAAAGTTTTTCCGATGATTTCTTCAAATTTTTCGTAGTTTTCCTTTCTTCTAAAATTACCTGAAGAAGTCATATGTGTTGCCTAAGCAATCCAAGTAAATATGCAATTAATTTCATTGGTACGGGATACCTATCTCAACTGACCGCCTGCGGGTCTGAAACCCGTTTTTGAAGAGGAAACTACATAAAGTTAAACAACAACCCACACTTTCAATTATGATTTCTACGAGTGAGCAGTGAGTGTTTATATTCCTTTTAAAACGGACAAGAATTCAGAGGAATTCTCTGACAAACATAGCGTGTATTAATGCTTTGAGTTAAGGACTATAAAAAAAATTCAGTGCAAAATGAGGGAAACAGTGGTAGCTCCAATTTTATTCTTCATAATTTTAAATATTTCTATAAACATTAAGTATACAAACAGTCTGCGGCCTTCAGGCTTCTACAGTGATAACGAGAATGATCAAACTGAAATCGACTGGTCAATGAGCAAAGAAGAAAAACAAGCAATGGAAATGGAGCTCTTGAATCTTCTGGGTCTGCCGTATCGGCCTAAGAAAATTAACGAATCACATATCAAGAAAGCCGCACCAAGATTCATGATGGACATCTATAAAGCGCTTATGGAAAAAGAAAATGAGGATGAAAATGATGAAAATCACAGGAAAAGACGTAGCAGTGAATTGGATTTAAATTTGACTGAAAAAAACGCAATCGATGAGAGCGATGTTATCATGACTATTGAATCAGTTGGTGAGTTGTATATTTTTGGTGCACTTACATAAATAATAGTTTTCAATTTTTTCAAATAGATACGTTTAGCGTATGCTGTATATACATCCGCAAGTTTCGTCAAATTTACAGAAAATATTCAAATCAATTTTTCGTATCGAAGCAACATTTTAATTCTGAATATATCTGAAACACCAAAAAAATGAAAGGGGTGAATCTTCAGATCATTTTATGAAAAAGTTTCATGGTTCCCATATTAATGTAGGTCCGGAAATGTATTCTTGCCAAGATACAAGGTGTTGAAGTTTTATTTAGAAACTGACTAAAAAGTGGTACTCCACTGAGGTATTTTAATCTAGCAATATTTTCGAATTTTTCGTTCAATTTGTGACAAAAATCTCTTTTGCACTTTTTTCCTGTAGGCCACTGTTTCTAAGTAAAAAATAAAATATTTTAATGAAACGTTCTGCTACAAATACGAGTTGAGATGTTTCATTTTCTTACATAAAAAATAAAAACATTTTCTTTCACAAATTTAACGAAGAATTATAAAATGAGTTGGTTGAAATAGTTCAGCGGCGTACCACTTTTTGGTCAGTTTTTGTTGGGGCAAGTTAGTGATGTGAAGAATAAAACCCTTGCACGTCGCTCAAGAACAGCGGAGAATATTGCTGCTGTAGCCGAAAGTGTTGAAGAAAACCCAGCTTTGTCCATTCCTTCGTCGTTCTTTGGATTTTTTATGGCCGAAATTGGATAGTATTGATCTAGACAACTTTTACTTTTAACAAGACGGCTCTACGTGTTACACAAGCAACGAAACAATTGATATTTTGCGGGATAAGTTTCCGGACTGTGTTATCTCTCGAAGAGGTGATCACAATTGACCACCGAGATCTTGTGATTTAACACCTTGCGACTTCTTCCTTTGGGGCCAGGTGAAAGAGAAGGTCCACGCCAATAGCCCAGCGTCGACCTCAAAGTTGGAATTCGTGAGGCTATCGAGGACATAGGGCAGCCACTTTGCGATTTGGTTATGGAAAATTTCATTAAAAGGATATGGTCCTATAAGCGTGGTCGTGGTGGTCATTTGCCTGATGTTATTTTCCACTATTAACGGTATAGCTTTTTCTTTATAATGAAATAAACATCCGATCATTTATATTGAAAAATGGAATTTTTCTTTGAATATCAAAATAACACCTCTTATTGGAAAACCCTTCATATCTCCTTTGAAGGATCACGTCTAATTACCTAACATCCTGTATATCAAATCTATGATCTACATCAGATGTAAAGCTGATTCGACAGAGGTCGTATTGTTGATCAGAATTTCCGAGTAGGTATCCAAACTCGATTTGGAATGCATCAGAGTCGTTCAGGGCTTTGCTTATTACTTTTCTACGTGTCTTACAGCTATATCTATTCTACAAGATTGAAGTAGGTATATCTTGTTAACACTACAAACTCTAAGTTGTTTACTTCGATTCCAGCTGCGAATAAATGCATACATATTAACTATTTGAATGAATTTTTATTAGATGAAATCACTTCATAGAAATTCTGTCCATGAGCGATATTTTCGAGGAATTTAGTCAATACCATTTCGGTTCGCGCAAAGGAAATCATGCTGGAATGCATCGTTGAAAAGTTTTCACGAGATATAAATAGAAGAAAATCAAGAAAGAAAATAACTCCGATTTTTTAATGATTTGTAGATTCATAAATTTTTATTTTATCATCAATACACATCTTCTCTTGACAAATTGATTCTTCATGTATTACTAGCTCCGTTTTGGTTTAAGATACAGGGTTTTCAGTAAAACATAATGTTTCACAATTTTTCTATTGCAATAACAGTACATTCACAAATTCAACTTTAAATCCGAACGTAATGAAAATAAACTAAGTGAAAACATAAAAAAAATTGGCATGCCTTCAATAAGGTTTTGAATGAAAAATTGCAGGCCTTTTGAATTTCATTCTTTAATTAATGCGTCATTAAGCTGCTGCAAATTTTCAGGAGTTCGCGAGATCAAACTCTCCACCTAAGAATATCCCAAACATGCTCAATTGAGTTATAATCTGGCCTTAGGGCATGCCAATCTAATTCTTGGATATCAACCTCTGCCACATACTCCCTTTACTTTAATTCAAAACCTCATTAAAGGCAATCCAAGACTAATTTTAGCTGTTATCTGTGCACAGGGGGAAACACTTCTTATTTAGTGTTTTATGTTTTTCACTCAGTTTTCAGTTTACTATACTTACGTTCGAATTGAGGGTTAAATTTGTGAAAGTACTGTATTGCCGTAGCGAAATGGTGAGATAAAATGTTTTACTTAAAACCCTGTATCTGAAACGGAAATGGAGCCATTGTAATGAATAAAGAACAAAATTGTCAAGAGAAGATGATAAAATAATAAGTCTCATGGTGGAAGATCTGGAACAAATGTTAGTCTTGAGCAAAATGAGAATGTATTTCAATCAAGAATTCACACACAAATCACATTGAGATCGTCGGAAAAATCTTGTAATCGACTTGGTTATTAATCGAGCGACTAATGGTTTCGAACTATTAACGCGTTCGCTCCGCTTACGCGTTTAAATATCTTGACCATTAGTCGCTGTCTTTAATAACCTAGTTTATTAAATAACTATTTCCGCCGACCTCGAAATAAAAGGTGATTTTAATGTGTACGAAATTAATTATTATTGACCCATTTTAATGATCAATTTCTGCTATTTTAATGTGCAATCCTCATGGCAACCGTTCACAAAAGCACTACAAGAAATGTCAAAACTCCACTGGAACATAGATACATAGAAATTTCGTTATATCAAATGTATTTCTGGTGCAAAATGTGAATGCATTTCAATCAATAATTTATACACAATTCATATTGAGGTCGTCTGAAAAATCTTGTAATCAACTCGGTTATTAATCGAGCGATTAATGGTCAAGATATCTTGACGATTAGTCGCTGTCTAGTTGATTAAATAACTATGTATTGTTTACACCGAAAATTTTAACTGTCTTGACTACATCAGATAACAGAAAATGTATTCTGTTATTTTTTCTTTTGAATGTAGATTTTTCTCAATGAATACAACTTGGCTAGTTGAGATACTTTCCAGGACGCCATTCTTTGGTAGAAATGCATTAAAAGTATTCTTGAAAAGTTGGACTGCAATTCCTTATTCTCCAAAAATGTTCCAAACTTAGATAGAAGGCAGAGCAGAATTTGCCAATAAATTATTACTTTTTTTTCAGAGCATCACTTGAACGAGGTACGGCATGAGAGGGGTAAGAGATTATGGTTTAATGTTTCTGATGTACCCATTGCAGAAAATATTGTTGGAGCCGAATTACGTCTTTATAAGAAGGAAAATCATAAACGCAAAAAGTCCAAAGCAACATTTACAATCACCATTTACCAACTGATCACCATAAATGATGGGTAAGTACAGATAGGTACATCGACTACAGTTGACAAAAACTTCGACAAGTCAAAAGACATATTAAAATATTTACATCTTTAATCTGTCAATTGGCAGATTTAATCTGGGAATTCCACAGGAACTCTATCTCAATTGCACGTCAGGAATCCACTGGTTCACGTACCGGTCTGTTGGGGTAAGATTGGCCCTTTAAGGGTAACATTGGCCCAAAGTTGGAAAAAGTTTTGCTGTGCTGTATTTCAATCTCATGATGTGTTATCGACCTAGTTTACCCATTACTGGATAGGTAGCACCACTGGCCCACCTGTTGATGAAGTGGGAGATTAGTTCCATATCTCACCACCACTCCAGTGCTGCTCCATCTTTACTGTAAGAAAGTGGTGAAATTTGTTGTCTCCCAACTTTTACTTGTGAACGCTAATTCTTGAAGAGCTACTAGCAGGTAAGTGTATAATAATATTATATATTCAATTGTTTCAAGTATTTTTGGTGTAATAATGCTGTTACCTTTGTCATATACAAAATAATTCGATTTTACTATTTCATGACATCTTTGGCCCAGAGTTGGGGCAACTTTGGCCCAAAATGGTGGCTGGGCCAAAACTCTTCTTCAGATGAAGATGATGTTGAGATGGTGTTAGAGTCTGATGGGCAAAGCGAAACATTTTTCGATCTGGAAGAAACATTACAGGAAGTAGCAGGAATACCTGTTCACAGGCCTAATGATGAAGAAACACCAGTTGCGTTGAAACCTGAAGACTTGGCTATTGATAACTTTGTAGTGGTTAAGTATGATGGAAAGAAATACCCTGGCAAAATTGTTAGTTTATCTGAAGAAGGACCTATAGTTGAATGCATGGAAAAAAGACTCAAGTTTTGGCGCCCGCAGAAAAACAAGATTGCCTGACTTACGACTGGGTTGATGTTTGTAAGAAGATCAATCCTCCAAAAATTGCTTCAAAGAGGAACCAGTTCCATGTGCCAGAACTGGACAACTAGTATGTAAATATATGTATGTGAATAATGATGTAAACTGATATATTTTTTTATACAATAATTTTTTTTTTCAATAATATGAAGTCTGTTTCATTTATTCCCATTTCTTATCATTTCATGGATGTTTTTGAAGTGAAAGCAGGTTAAAACACAAACTAACATGTCTGGTGCTAATTTTATCTTGTCTAACTTTAGCCCAACCAATACTAAACATAGGTTTTATATGGTTTGAAAGTATGGGACAAAGTTTCCCAATTCAAGGCAACTTTGGCCCAAACATTAAAACAAATTCAGAATAATATTGCAAAATGATTGAGGAGTCTCAATATGGTTTTAATTTAATGATATAATGTTTGCTTAAACATTAAGATACATTTAAAATTAATATAATCAATGTCAAAAGATATGGAGCTGATAAAACCATAACATAGCTTCAGATTTGGGCCAATCTTACCCCAGCTGACGGTATATTATGTGGTCTGTGAAGTTAGCCAAAAGTTGGAAGCGTTAATTCTAAAACTAAAAAATTAGTACCTATTAGTGCCTCATCAGACTACATAATGACAACGTTTTTGGTGCTGACTTAACGCTCAGCACTTACATTTTTGAATTGCTATGAAATTAATATGCCTAATTAGTTCTTTTGGGACCAATGGAAAAAATTGACCGATTTCATAATAATAGACATTTTAATTACTTTGGTACTGTTTCAAGCCTCACGAATTCCATCTTTGAGGTATTGAATCGACGCTGGGCTATTGGCGTGGAACTTCTCTTTCACGTGGCCCCAAAGGAAGAAGTCGCAAGGTGTTGAATCACAAGATCTCGGTGGCCAATTGTGATAACTTCTTCGAGAGATAACACGGTCCGGAAACTTTTCCCGCAAAAGATCAATGATTTAGTTGCTTGTGTGGCACGTAGCGCCGTCTTGTTGAGAGAGAACGTTGTCTAGATCAATACTATCCAATTTCGGCCATAAAAATTCATTAATCATCTCTCGATAGCGCAATCCATTCACCGCAACTGTTGCTCCAGCCTAATTTTCGAAAAAGTAAGGTCCAATGACTTCGCCGGACCATAAACCGCACCAAAAAGTCACACGTTGAGGATAGAGAGACTTTTCAACAATGCCTCTTGGGTTTTCCGAGCCCCAGATGCGACAATTTTGCTTGTTGAGGAAGCCACCGAGGTTTAAATGGGCCTCATCACTCAAGATGATTTTTCGATGGAATTCCGGATCATTTTCATGCATTTCAACAACCCAATTAGCAAAGACACGACGTTGTTGATGATCGGCCGGCTTGAGTTTTTGTGTCAACTGAACTTTATAAGCCTGAAAACCTAAATCTATGCAAAATACGGTGTAATGACGTTTGTGGAATGCCTAATTCCAAAGAACGACGAGGAATGGACAAACCTAATTTTTTCAACACTTTCGGTTATAGCAGCAATATTTTCGGGTGTTCCTTGAGGCGACGTGCACGGGTTTTATTCTTCACATCACTAACTTGTCTAAACAGCTCGAATTTTTCCACCAATTTTCTTCTTTAAATATGAGTTTTAGAAGAAGAGGATAGGTAAGAATAATTCTCGTAGGCAGAGAGAGATAGGGCAGATTGCTGTTAATCAAACTTGAGGATTGTTGAATTGCCAGATCAAATTAATCAATTGACAGAATGAAAAGTGTCAATTGACAGATTAAAAAGTTCCAATTGACGTATAAAAATGTAAATTAACACATTCATTTAATCGAAGTGGCACTAAGAATAATATTTCATTTTATCGCCAAAAAATGCGTTCAATTAAAAATCCATTCACGTGTATCAGCTTTTTCTTGAGTCACTGATTTGAAAGTTATTAAATTTCGCTAAACCCTGTAAAAGGGAAACTGAAGAATGTTCTGATTATCTCAATTTTTATAAATGTTTCTACCAAGTAAATGATAAATATCTTTATTGAGATTTTTCTTCCAGAGAAAGAGACTTGGAGTACGTTTCAGCAGTGAACACAACGGCAGGTTTCACCGGATGGTTGAGCATGAACGTAACAAACTGCCTCGCGAATTGGGTGGCCTTTCCCAATTCTAACAAGGGCCTCTACCTGTCCGTGCATCAGGTTGATAAACCAGGTAACTATGTTATTAGTCATACAACAGATTCTCGGAAGATTATTCATTCTCTAGGGTAGTCGAGTCATATCTGCTCCTTTGATTAGAGAAAACCGACCCATCTCTATCCCATAATGAAGAGGTTGAGTAGAACTTCTTTATTTCGTGTCTTTTTTACTTCCGACTAGCACATTCCCTTCTCCTGGGCTTCGCTAGAGACACGACGAATGAATTGACAGCTAGACAATAAGTTAAATTTTAAATGTTTCAATGTTCTTTGAGGGGGGCCAACTATTTGTTGGTGGAGCCTTGCTATGCTACACTATTTTACCAGACTCAGCCTAAATGAAATCAATCAAGCTACGCTATACAGGATGAGTCACGAGGAATTCTACAGGCTGGGCCAAATTCGACACGTTTGAATAGGCAAGTCTCATTTCTAACAAAGAAAGAAAAAAACTGATCTCGGTGTCCAAGAGCCAATTTTCATGAAAAACTTAATCGTGAAAAGTACACGTGAATATCTATGAACGTTTCATAGTTACCGGTTGTTTCTCGAAAATGTGAATTTTCGAAATATTGCTGTAATTATTCTTCAGATGGAAAATTTCTTTTTCTGTGAAAACATTATTTCATGAACTTTTTAAGTAGAACCCAATGACGTTAATTGTGTTTTTCGCAAATGGACAGATCATTTTTCCATTCAATCGGGAAACGCTATATCCATACCATACTAATATTATAAATGCGAAAGTAACTCTGTCTGTCTGTCTGTCTGTTACTCTTTCACGCCTAAACGGCTGAACGGATTTTGATGAAATTTGGTATGGTGGTAGATGATAACCTAGAAATGGTCATAGGCTATAAATAATCACGCCATCGTTCTTAGGGGGTAGGCAGTAGGCAGATAACTAAATTGAGTTAGTGATTTTTAGTCGTTTTTGTTGGGACTTTTGCTCTTTCACGTCTAAACGGCTGAACAGATTTTGATGAAATTTAGTAAGGTAATAGATGGTTACCTGAAAACGGATATAAGATCAAAATGATCACGTCATCGTACTTAGGGGGTAGGAAGTAGGCAGAAAACTGAATTGAGTTAGTGATATTTTTATGGTTTTTGCTCGGAGTTTTGCTCTATCATGCCTAAACGGCTGAACGGATTTTGATGAAATTTAGTTAGGTGATAGACAGTAACCTAGAAAAGGATATGGGCTATTACTATTTATGCTATCGTACCTACTTACGGCGTAGGCAGTAGGCAGAAATCTAATTAAGAATTAGTGATTTTTAATCGTTTGTTTTAAAAGTTTACCTCATTCACGCCTTAACGTCTGAACGGATTTTTATAAGACTTGGTGAATATAAAGATAGGATCTTAGGCACGGACACAGGCTACTTTTTACTCCGGGAAAATACCTCATTCCCGCGGAAATCTAGCGTGATCGTGTCAAGAACCGCATAGCTACTGAAATGATTTTGATGTTTTTTTTTAACTGAGTGTTACTAAGACTTCAAATTAGTATTTGATCACTTTTTCAACTTAGAGGGTCGGTAGGCGCCATAATTTAGGGAATTTATGATAAAATTTTGATGCAACTGTCTTTATTTAACAGTTTTACTTGGATTGAATTACCGTACGAAGCCGGGGCGGGTCGCTAGTATTGCTATATTAGTTGTAATTATTACTATTACATTTTCAGATCATGAGGTCCGACCAGAAGATGTGGGCTTAGTCACAGCTAAAAGCGAAGATGAAACTCATCCATTCATGGTAGCCTTCTTGAAAGCAACGAATCGCGTGAAGGCTAGAAGAAGTACGAGAGAAATAAAAAGGACTGAAAAGAAGTCCAATTATACAACCATCATGAAACGTGCAGTCCAAGGTGCGTGGTATACGATCATTACTTAGCGTATGCATTGTTGTTCTGGCATCATATGAAAACTAATTTATTGATCTTTTTCAGACAACGCTCCTCATGAAACCCCCACGAGTTGCAAGATAAGGACTCTGTACATAAGCTTCAAAGACATTAAATGGAAGGTGAGATAGAGGATTCCATATTACATTATTTTTCATCATTTATGCGGTTTTATAAGTATATGGATAGCTCTGAAAGTATTACCTCAATTACACTCGGCCACTGCCACTGCCGCTTGCGCTGCCTGGAATAATTCCCGAAATACTTCTGCGGCACTATCGAAGGCAGTGAGCTGCTGTAACATTTCTCTCGCGACCCAGATTCGGCAATGACGGACAAAGAAATTCCATAGCAACCTTTCTAAATATAATAATCACTTACTGCCGCTCGCACTGTCCGTCCTTCGACTTCCGTACAAAAAACCGACAGCGGCAGGAGAAGTGTAGTTCTGCCCACTTCCCTGCTCACTGCCGTGAAAGTTAGCTGAGTGTAATCAGGGTGTTTCGTCCCCCATGCTTCGGCAACCCGATAGTGATTTTGACAATTCTGCTGACAATGGACTGATATTCTGTCTATCAACGTCTTGTCATATACCATGTGGACCACTTTCATCCGTGTTGCCTGCAGAATTCTTTTCGTTTTTGATGTTCGTCAGTTCGTGGTCTTTTTTTCGCCCTCGTACAGGGTGGGTTGCCTATAACTTTCCACCCCGAAATTTGAGCTTTGGGATGGAATAACGAAAAACGCTCGGATAGGTCAAATTTTGTTGAAAGTGGGACAAATAAGGGTGTTCAAATGAGTTTGATATCACTACCCTTCCACACGCAACCCCTAACTGCTCCCATTTTTGAATGAGGAAAAGGGGTCGAGCAGCACCTTATTGGAAATGCAATCCAATTTCCTGCATGAGTGTATTTTTTTACAAACTAAATCGAGCACTTTCGTTTAAATCGAAATAGTTGCTGTAAAAAGTTGTAAAAGTCACTATAAAAATGGTGAAAATTTGGCAGAGACGGTTCGTAAAACTCGCGAACATTTTTGGGTCGTCGTGAAGCACCTCATCGGACCGTAATAAAGAACTTGGTGGAAAAATTCGAGCTCTTGGGACTAGTTAGTGATGTGAAGATTCGCGTCGCTCAAGAACAGCCGAGAATATTGCTGCTATAGCCGAAAGTGTTGAAGAAAACCCAGGTTTGTCCATTCCTCGTCGTTCTTTGGAATAAGGCATTCCACAAACGTCATAAAACCGTATTTTGCATGAAGATTTGGGTCTTAAGGCTTATAAAGTTCGTTAACACAAGAACTTAAGCCGGTCGATCATCAACAACTAAACCATTGATCTCTTGCGGGAAAAGTTTCCGGACCGTGTTATCTCTCGAAGAGGTGATCACAATTGGCCAACGAGAGCTTGTGATTTAACACCTTGCGACTTCTTCCTTTGAGTCCACGTGAAAGAGAAGGTCTACGCCAATAGCCCAGCCACGATTCAAGACCTCAAAGATGGAATTCGTGAGGCTATCGAGAACATAGGGCAGTCACTTTGCGATTTGGTTATGGAAAATTGCATTAAAAGGATATGGTCCTGTAAGCGTGGTCGTGGTGGTCATTTGCCTGATATTATTTTCCACCATTAACGGCATAGCTTCTTCTTTATAATGAAACTAGCGACCCGCCCCGGCTTCGCACGGTACGACATCCCATTAGAAACCTCAAAAATAACAGTACTTCTCCACTATTTAATGGATGTTATTATACATATAAACCTTCCTCTTGAATCACTCTATCTATTTAAAAAAAACGCATCAAAATCCGTTGCGTAGTTTCAAAGATTTAAGCATACAAGGGGACAGAGAAAGCGGCTTTGTTTTATACTATGTAGTGATAAACATCCGATCATTTATATTGAAACATGGCATTTTTCTTTGAATATTAAAATAACACCTCTTATTGGAAAACCCTTAATTAACACGTATGATAGATATTGTTGTCTTTTCAGGATTGGATTATAGCTCCAGATGGTTATGCAGCATATTATTGTGCAGGAGAATGTAACTTTCCTCTGAATGCACACATGAATGCCACCAACCACGCAATAGTTCAAACCTTAGTTCATTTAATGACTCCAACTAAGTACCCCAAACCATGTTGTGCTCCTACCAAATTGACACCGGTTTCTGTTCTGTATTTTTTGGACGATACCAACGTAGTATTGAAAAAATTCAAAAAGATGGTAGTCAAAAGTTGTGGTTGTCATTAATAGATACCAAGATATACACAATGAAAGATTGAAGACCAATATTCAAATAAGGTATGCTAGAAAGATTGACTGAAAATTGTAAATATGATCATTGTAAAATAATGTATGTGTGCAAAGGATTCGCTGATAATTGTTTTATCAAACATTTCAATGTATAAGAAAATAATAAATTGATGTATTTTACCAGTTTTTAAATTCTATTTGACCGAAGATAATAAGGTAATGGACGAATATAATATAAGACAATATAATACATATAAGAACACTGTTCGAAATAAAAGGTGAATTTTGAATTTTTGCGTAAAAATCTATAATCAAATATATACCTATAGTCCGTTCACGAAAGGTTGAGTTCATATTTTATTCTCCGAACTGCCACCATAATGCAATCGCCATTAGTATCCATAAAATTTTCAGTACTTCTTTTGCGCTTGTTCGTACTGGAAAAGCTTTCAATAGGGATGTTGACTCATGTTACGAATTCATATAAATTGAGGTTTTCCTCATAGAAGGGAGTTTTTGCAATCCTAAAAAACCATTTTAGTGATCTTATTATTCTCGTTGAATTAAATAAAGCTGATTTAAATTATGTTATTTTATTATCAACTATCACGTGACTGCGAACGCCATTCAGAGGTAATTGACGTCACTCTCCAGTGAACATACTTTGACTTCTGTCAAAGCGAACTGATTTTGCCCGATTCCTTGTGGAAAAAATTCAATCTAAGCTCAAAATGAATAGGTCGGTCTGTAAATGCTGAATGAGGTGTTTCATTTATTTGTTATAATAAATATGAGTTAAAAGTTTGCTACTTACAAAGACAATTTCACGTTTTTAAGCTCCGCTGCACAAAAATCCTTGTTTTCAGCAAAGAAACTTGCGACCATTAGGGAATCTATCTTCGGTGAGTTACTACTATTACCCTTGATGAATACTATCTCCATTATAAAGAAAATTGTACATTATCGTTCTTGTAACGAACTAGGTATTCTGTTCTCTTTCAGCTTTCAACTTCGTAAGTTCGAATCATAGATATGATATATTATATATTTACTATGGTTCAAGTCACAGAACCGTGGGTTTCACAAAGCTTGATTGGCCATCAAATCGTTTATTTTATATTGAAGTAAGTCGATGGTTTATGTCAAAATCAAAAATGAACTGAAAATTGCAGAGAAATTATGACATTTCAATTGGCATATTCCATGACGACATCAGCGCCAAGGTGGCGAGAATCAAAGCTGAGCTAAGATAGTAGTAAATGTAAACAATCTTGTTTTGGACAGATAAGTCATTGGAGTTTCATCGAAATTTTTACGAATAATCTGGAAATTAATATGGAGTTGAAATCTTTGTTGAATTATTTTGTGATTTAATCAATATTTCAATCATTTTATCACTAATATTCAAATGTTTAATCAATATAAAGGTTACAAGTCGGTAAGTCTAGTTGTAGATGTTGTCAATCTTAAACTATATTAAAAAATATTTTTTCAGTTCATTTATATCGTACATGTATACACGTATATGAAGTGAAGTGCAGCCGTTAGAATTTCTGGAAATTTTAAGAGTTTTAACCTCTAATTCTAGAGCCCCAGTTGAAGGAGAAGTTCGAGAAGAAGTTCTGAATGCATGTCATATTATAATGTGTTGGAAAACAAATTGTGGTCCAGTTTTATAGACATTTGCTCTTTGTGTTTAAAAACTATTGCCCTAGCCCCTAATACAGAACCTCTTAAAATTGATGGTTCATTGAGTGTGGGGAGTGATAAAGTAAAACGAAACTAATATGCACGATATGTTCTTGTTAAGGTGAAGTGAGGAGGAAATGTAAACATATCATTACACTTGTTTTAATTAGATTGATCAGGTACATGATGTTCCTTTTTATCCATGACAGAATCATGTCAAAACTCATGGTTTTTTCTCCTTTCCTGCTGCGTGTTTCTTTATCGGGGAAAAACTATCTAAACTTGAAGAAATATCACATCCAGAATTGAAGTGCTTATGGAATTAGCAGAAGGCTGATGTAAGAAAATAAGGGTTCGTCTATAGAAAATATGCCTTGCTGCAAAAACAAATTTGCTGTATCGTCCTATAGTATACATCAAGAAGATAATAATATGTGGAAATATTTTATGAACTCTTTATCGATTCTACAATAGCCAAGTACAGGTTTGTGAAATAATATGTTGTATGTGTACCTTAATTTTAAATGATCCTAAGAAGTAGAGAGAGCTTGTCGTTATCTGCTGTAATATCAAACCTTCGATACAAATCTGACGTAAGAGGTTAAAGCGACTATATGAATTACTTTCCTATATTTATTGGAGTTTATAAGCATTGTTTAAACAATGATATAAGATACAAGCCTTTCTTTTACTATTAGTTTCCTTCCAAACTCGTTTTCAAGATATATTTTCATTTGGATTTCCTGAGGGAAGAAGTGATAACTATAACCTAAAGTTTGCAATTTTTTCGCCCATAAATTGCATCGGGGCACACAACTGTAGTCATTTCTGATCGAAATCATATTCAAGAGGATAACAATTTCAATTTTCCCTTGAATATTTCAACTAAACAAAAGTTTATGAACAATTACGAAATTATTACACTGAAATACGTTCAACGCTTTGTTTACTACTATCGTAGCTCTATTTCGATTTCAACCGCTAGAGTGCGTATCGCTGGTCAGCAGAAGCCAATAATCAAGCTGATTGGAGTTTTGTGGAACCCGGCCTATGAATGTATTTTGTTTATCTGAGCACAGAACATTCAAATTTGCAATGGCGTAATCATCAGAACGTGACAAAATTGAGCATTTCCGCGGGAATTTTGAATTGTCTTTTCATTTACTCATTTTTATTGGCAATTACTATATTTTCAAGGAAAAAGTGTTTTTTTCGTGTTTGTAAAGGGTTTATCTTTGAAATAAAATAAATTCCAAAAAGTAGTCAACATCCTTATTATTTGACCCAAATGTCTGTAGGTTTTGAATTTTGACTCAGAAGTGTATTCAGTGGACTAACAGAAGTTATTCGGATTCAGTTGTCCGTTTGTAAACACTCTAACTTCCTAAAAAAATAGTTAATCTAATCGACAGGAAAAAACATGAACTTTTCAGACTTCACGTTATTTTGAATCACTTCTTTAGAAATTGTGCACGAAAAAGTAGTGAGACGTGAGCAGAAATCATCATTTCAAATGTTACACATCTACAATAAATAGAATATTTCTTTCAATTCGAAGCTTATGCTTCGAAAACGAGGGATATATTTGTTTATATAATGAAAACCCCAATAAAATGATATCAATTTTATATTATATTATATTATATTATAATAGTCAAAAGAACTCGAAGAAGTGATCATTTTAGAAAGGACAAAACATAAAGTAAAGAAGTGGTTCAGTTTCAGTTTCAATTGAAGAAGTCTGTGGTTTCAGAAATATTTCTTCTTCTTTTCGTGACAGATTTTGTGGTTTGTGGTCACCGTTGGTGACACGGTGACAGTGACATAGGCAACGTTCCATAAACTACACATTTGCTTGAATTTCAAATCTGAATATTTCACATGAACTGCAAGTTGAATTGAACGCATTTCCTAGATTCTGCAGTGAATAAATTTAGATGAATCGTTTATGATTCCCAATTTGCAACAACACAATTTATAATAAATGTTAACTAAACTTGTATCACAGAGATGTCGCTACCGCAGCTTGTCGATTAATAATTTTATGATTCACCAGCAGAGGAGCTAGTAGTTTTCTTGTAGGATTTTCGTTATGTCAAGTTTGTGATAAAATAATTGTCAAAAGTTGAATCTTCCTCCTAAAATACCTGGATTATTTTGAAAATATGGGGAATGTGTGATGTTGAATACAACAGATTAGTGTCGACTAAAATTTTTATACTTATATAACCTAAACAACCTATTTTGCGTAGGCTGGGCAATGACATTGAATAGGAAATCGCTATTTTTCCCAAAGAAACTTATGAATGTGGAGTGCAATTTCGAAAATATTTGTGAGAAACTCTTGTGTTAACAAAAAAGAACCACAAAACACAAAATTTGCGGACGAAATGGACTACGGTGACCACAGGAAGGACATGGATGAAACGTTCACATCTAGACAGGTAGGTGTAAATTTTGATTTTCCTATTTCGTTTACATCAAATAAGCCGATGGAACCTGTACTCAAATTGTTTTTTTATTGATATTTACTTCATTGTTTGAAGCATGTACGATATAAACAATTTCGAAGAAAAAATCAGCTGGTTTGTAGCGTTTTGTTGTTGGTTAGATGACATTGGCAATTCTCATTAAATCCGCGAGTGTATTATGTTTTCCAGACAAAATAACCGGAGCAAAAGTAATTTAAGAGTGATATATTAATCAGTGTTATTTTATTGCCTGCCATAACAGTCAAATTCTGATAATGTGCACTAGCTCTGGGTATCAAAACATTTCATCTGCTATTCAGATCATTAACTATATCATAATACCTTCTCAACTGAGTTGAATGAAATTGATTAATTGTAATTGACAGATTCAGAACTCATCCTTGACATTAAATATGAGTTCTGCACATAATCTCATGGGAACACTATGTTGTTATTTGCTGTGAATTAATCTGTCTTGTCGGTGGTCTTCATCATATTATGAATATGTTCGAATAGAATCACCACTATTCATTACATCAAACAATATTAATATGCAATTGATCCATTATTGTTATGTGGATAAGCAAATTGGGTAAAATTTCTACTGGATAGTCTGAAAAATAACATAACCTGATTAATTATTCTTGATTGATGGTAGTCGAAACAACTATGAATCTTAGGCTGAAGGACCCTTGGTCGATAGCCATTTGTATTGCTGCAATAAAACACAGTTACTACTATGAATCTTATCCACGACTATTGTATAATCTACCCATTATACGTCTGTATTCTCGGCCATAATAATATACAGGTTTGGAAATTCACATCTGAAATATACGATATACATCAGACAGAGAATTCTTCCCTCCAGTTGCACAGATGAATAGTCGAGACAATCACTTGCTGTAACACACTGAATTCCGTTGTCTTACTTCAATATTCTAATCTTGTCTCTCTCTTATCGTTTAGAGGAGCGTAATTCTTAGTATGGTAGGCAACAGTAAATACTTGAATCGAGTATTACGGGCAGCCTGACAAATTAAAAATTCTATACGTGTAGTGCGGGTTCCCTACCATACTGCGATAAGAGAGAGACAAGACTAGATTATTGCAGTAAGACAGTTGAATTCATTCAGTTATCGCACTTGATTATCTTGCCTATTCATCTGTGCAACTGGAGGAAGAATTCTCTGTCTGATGCGTTGTATATCGTATGTTTTCGATGTGAATTTCCAAATCGGTATGAATAATGAGTCATTATTCACCACTGTCAGATGCTTCCTTGATTTAGCTTAAATATACATACTACTGTTAAAACTGATATTTATTCAGTATTCTAAAGTTCCCCAACTAACAAATATGGGTATACCTTTTCAATCGAGTGCCAAATCTATTGATCCTGTCACGGTCGCAAAATGTTAAAAACTTCAAGCAATACATTCAGTAGTCGTGGATAAAATACAGTATGCCTACAGCTTGTAGCTTAAACTTCAACTCGTGAATAATAACGCATAATACGCTTGTTGCATAATATACTATTTTTATTGATACTATGTAATGATATCATTTCGATCAATTGGTGAATCAAAGTAATTAATTTTTATATCAATAATAACAAAATATCTTAGTGACCATCTGGTTAACTATAATAGATAACGTACAGGGAGCAACATAAAAACACTGTGGGACTATTCACTTCCAATAAATCCATGTTTTAAAAGAAAATGATGCATCGGTTTGGAAATTCACATCTGAAACATACGATATACAATGCATCAGACAGAGAATTCTTCCCTCCAGTTGCACAGATGAATAGTCGAGACAATCACTTGCTGTAACACACTGAATTCAGCTGTCTTACTTCATTATTCTAGTCTTGTCTCTCTCTTATCGTTTAGAGGAGCGTAATTCTTTAGTATGGTAGGCAACAGTAAATACTTGAATCGAGTATTACGGGCAGCCTGACAAATTAAAATTTTATACGTGCAATGCGGGTTCCCTACCATACTGCGATAAGAGAGAGACGAGACTAGATTATCGCAGTAAGACAGTTGAATTCATTCAGTTATCGCACTTCATTATCTCGCCTATTCATCTGTGCAACTGTAGGGAAGAATTCTCTGTCTGATGCCTTGTATATCGTATGTTCTCGATGTGAATTTCCAAATCGGTATACAGGTTTGGAAATTCACATCTGAAATATACGATATACAATGCATCAGACAGAGAATTCTTCCCTCCAGTTGCACAGATGAATAGTCGAGACAATCACTTGCTGTAACACACTGAATTCAGCTGTCTTACTTCATTATTCTAGTCTTGTCTCTCTCTTATCGTTTAGAGGAGCGTAATTCTTTAGTATGGTAGGCAACAGTAAATACTTGAATCGAGTATTACGGGCAGCCTGACAAATTAAAAATTCTATACTGGTGTGCGGGTTCTCTACCATACTGCGATAAGAGAGAGACAAGACTAGATTATTGCAGTAAGACAGTTGAATTCATTCAGTTATCGCACTTGATTATCTCGCCTATTCATCTGTGCAACTGGAGGAAAGAATTCTCTGTCTGATGCCTTGTATATCGTATGTTTTCGATGTGAATTTTCAAATCGGTATATTTATATCAAATGTATATCTTGTGCAAAATAAGAAAGTACCTATGTATTTTAATCAAGAATTTTTACCCAATTCATAATGCTGTCGACGGAAAATTTTGTTATTAATTATTTATCTAGCCATAAAACCAGTTTACTATTTAAACGAATAACTATCAATGATTATATTGCTGGTTTGAGATTATTGGTTATTTTCAGTCGAATATGGTGGATGCGCTAGACGTTACCTATTCAGTTCTGGTTTGGAATTACAGTAGAGACTCGATAATCCGGAGAACGATAATCCGGATATTTACTAGTCCAGATTGACGTCAAGATTGTATTATGTCCTTATAATCCGGATTGCAAGACTCAATAATCCGAATTTCCGATCGTTGCATACGTGGTTTACGGTTCTAACTTGTCGTAACTCAATTTCTATGACGACGATCGGGCGTTCTTTTGGTATATAATAGTACCCAATGGTATAAGACAAAAAAAAGTCAGACAAGAATAATTAATTAGTGAAATGGAATGGAATGTTTCTACCTCCAAACCATACAGCTTTGATACAGCATATGGATCATAATGATATTAAATTAACAAAACTGAAATACCGAAAAGGCCTTTTAGCACATATTTTTTCGATCCTCGAAGACGGGGATAATGTTAGCAAATGCATTTAGAGCATAGATCAATTCGATGCAGTCTGTTTATTCCATAACTCATGGCAATTACTGATATTCAGCTTCTGAAAGATATACAGGAGAAAGCTATTGTTCAGCATTCTTTTTCCCTTACAGTAGAAAACGTAAAATATCTAATTATTTCGATAATAAAGCCTATATTTATTTCAACCGTTTTTTAAATTGCATCTTTACTAAATTGTAAGACACGGTATTCCGGATTCCTCATTAATCCGGATCATCCCTTGCATTAATTGATCCGGATTATCGAGTCTCTACTGTACTTGATAAATTAATACTTGACTTGACATAGAAAAACTACTACTTGACTCTGACTTGACTTGGAATCAAGTCAAGTTGATTTCAATTCAAGTCAAGTAGTAAATCTTAGACCAAACCGTTATGTGCATTTCGTCCGTTATGAAATTAGTCTTTTACAGGTAAGAATTTGAATTTCTTAGAACTACTCGACCGAAAGTGTTATCTTGTGATAGATAGATACCTATCGGTAAATTGTACATTCGCAGTCTTGAATTGATAACATCGCCTGTACCGCCAATAGGTACTTGTTCATAACAGCATATCTGCATAAAATGATCGTCAATCTTCTATATTTAGCTACGGTCGATCTTGGCGAATACGTAAGCCATCTCGCTCGTCGTGACCATTATCACTTTTCTGTCGAATTCCTCAGGAATTTTCAATCGTCGGGACCGTTCATTCAAGCATCGATATTGTATACAGTACAACCGTAAAGTCACTTCCAATTGATGTACCTTTTTGACAATTTTTTTTAACTTTTATTATGATATGAGAACACAAAAATGACAACCTCATAAAAAAAATTTATTCAATTATATACTCAATAAAAAAGAGACTGCAACACCCAGAAGGAGCTGTTAAAATTTTAATATTTTTTGGTAAAGTTTGGTTTAGTTTAGTTTAAAAAGGGGTTACAGTTCACTGCGACCTCAAGATCTATTGTGTCCCCTCACAGAGCTGTTCAGGCCACACCCTTCGCAGCTCGCCTTCCAGTTCCAGAGATCTAATGAAATCTAATATCTGTGAAGGCTTCAACGAGGTTAGTTCCTCACTCTTACAAGTTTCTCGCCCAAGGCATTCTCTCATCAGGCTCGCAATGCCAAAGTATTCCGTGACTAGGTGAATGGGGGTTTCTTCCTCCTCCCCACAGAACCTACACTCGTCAGTGTCCGATAATCCCATCCTCAACAGGTGCTTCCTGAGGCGACAGTGTCCTGTGAGACCAAGCTTCTTACCAAGATCCAGATATCTCAAAGTTCCGAAGGAACTTAGTGGAATAACCCATCCCTGGGAGATTCCGCCAGAGTTTTTCCCTCTCGGCTTGCTCCTAATCCAGAAACATTTACATATACCACAGAAGGGTTCTGGGCCAATGAGTGACATTTGTGCGCCCTCTTTGGCAAGTGTATTGGCCTCTTCCTATTCTTTGATTCCCGAGTGGCCGGGAACCCAGATTAAAAAGACCTTTTTTTGTGGTAAAACATGGATACCTAATACAAGGAGTAAATGATTTAAATTTAAAGAAAAAAACGAAGGGCTTACATTTTCTTTAATAAATTTGTTAATACATAATGTGTTTGTCCACCGCGATTATCGATACACTCCCCAACACGTCTTGGCATTGATGCAAAAAGATGGTCTATTACTTCTGTAGTTCATGTCTCAGAGCCGACAAAGTCCAAAGTTATGAAGTGCTGTCATGTTTCTTCAGTTAAAGTCTAAGGGTTACCTAGTTGCCCATATCATATCGCCTACTATGTCCGTACATGACGCTCAATATCAAACTGAGGTTCACGTCTCTCTTCCTGACGTCGTCTAACCCTTTTTTCGGCCATTATCTGCACTCAAGGAGAATCGAGATTCGTCAGAAAAGATGACCTGTTGCCATTCCGCACTCCAATGTTCACGTTCTCTGCACCACTGTAATCGTTGCCGGCGATGCTCAACATAAGATGGGGTCGATTATGCTGTAGTCCTAAAGACCTTATAAACAGTTACAAATTTCACCCAAAAAATAGGACGTGTTGGGTTTTTAGGAATCCTGTTCAAATAAGGTCAATTAAATATCAAATAAACAATTTTTCTTCAGGCGATAATACTCGTATACACATATAAAAAGATATCAGATTACTAAGACAGACTAGCAAAAATTTCGAATGCGTATCTGTTCAGTACTTATCCCTACCTGTGATATGTTTTTCCTCTAATTTTCTTCAAGTCTGTCTCTTCTCTGCTTGAAGAAAGCCTTACAGTGCACGATACCATTTAGGTAATTGTATATTATTAAGCAAAAAAATCACAATTTAACTAGAAACAGGCGCAAGAATCACAATCATAGACAAACTAAAAAATTAGATGAGCCACTCGTATATTCCGCGCCATCTGTCGGAGGAGGAGACTACTACACGAAAAAATTATTTTCAATTTGATAGTTAGATGTCGTTGAATTCATGAAAATCCTATCGAGAAAATAGTAAGTATGTAAAATCATTATTATCAAAAAACCTTTGAATTGTCAACTGACACAAGGAGTGGTTTGACACGTTCTTTTTGAAATATAATAAATTTCGATATGCCTGCAAGAGTGAAGATGTGCTGTGTTATTGGATGTGAAAATCGAGATGCAAGAAGGTAATTATAAAATTCATATGTATATTCTGTTACCTATAAGAATTAAGATACTCGTAGTTTTAAAAAAAGTTTTTCATGTATTGAATAAGTTTAGTCGGTCAATACTCATATTTTGTATTATTGAATTCATTATTGTTAGTTTTTGAAAATGTTTTAAATGTAATTATTAGTTTATTGATTAGATATTTATGAAATAAATCTGTATTTTCAATTGGTGATACCTAATTCAGTTAATAAATTTTTATTCTATCCAGAATTTGATTATTGATTCTCATTTCTCGATTCCAAAAGAAAATCAGATGAAAGTTCGTTGCAGGTTGCAGGTATTATTTTCATGAAAATAAATTTCCTCACTCATCGATAACTTGCACGAATCCATTTCTGATTTCCTTTGGAAATTGAATTTCAAAAAACTTTTTGCCTCTTGTATATGGGTGTACCTACCTATTCAAAAGGTGCACTACAGAATTCTTTTTGAGGCAGCTTTACGATACAGATACAGATTCCTTTTTCAATTGAGCTTTTTTCACGAATTAGTGATGTTGTACAAAAACAGATGAAGCTTGTTCTACTAGTGTCTCATCTATTCTCCGTTTAGTTAGTCTATGATCACAATTCCTCCAGAAAATTCAACGATTGTCAAATTTTACGTTAGTGTCGAATATGGCGCATCTGATACCACATTTCTTTCAATGATGGCAACTCTATACTATCCTTTCTCTACGGGGCAAACAACATACTATTTTGGAATATGTTTTTCATATTATCGAAACAATTATTCCGCTACTTTAGGTACATACTGTATATGACGAACAACACCGGCTTCCAGTTCCCCACCAGGAGGATTTCTTTTCGCCTCGAAGCCGTCGCTCAACCAACTAACTAACCTGCCGCTTCATTAGTAATTTCGTCGGCGAACGATTCTCTCAGAGATAGAAATACGCGGTGAACTCATCGTCGAACTTTTCCGATTTTATTTTTTTCCGTTCCATCCGTTGCCATAAGCTACGGCCGTATCGGATTTATAGCTGCTCAACTATTGCGTTATCTGGTGCCAAAAATGGGTTTTGTGTGATGTTTTGAGACCGCGATAAGCAGAGGATACGGTAGTGCCATGGTGGTTACAGTGACCAGTGTTAGTACTTTCAGTGAGTACCGAAATGACGGATTTAACAAGCAGGATAATCAGGATAATATAGGAGTGTCTCTTCTGACTTTTGGCGTGAGTGATTTTTTTTTCTTTAAAATTGTGGTTGAGTTTGCTGATGGTTAATAACTTAATAGCCATGTAATCTGAATATTGCTCGTTGTTAGGAAGTACCTATTATTCGAATTGAAACAAGCTATCATTTTTAATTGAATTGAAGAAATAAAGCAGAGTATACATAATTGTGCTGGACTGTCTTGAATTTGCCTTTTCTGAATATTGAATTTCAAGTTTCGAAGTTGTTGCTTCCGCAAAAAATAAAAAAATGCAAAAAGTGAAAATTTTAGATTTTAATAATCGTTTTAACAATAGGAACAAGCGTGCAAAATTTTCTGACTTATTTTGTTGTTTACAATAGGTCGCTGTATGCGACATACTTATATGTTTTTTACAAAACTTCGTAGTTCATGGAAAAAATTCAAAGAACCAAGTTTTTGGTTTTTTATTTCATCAAATTTGGTGAAAAGTTACTCTTTCATGTAGGTACCAATGGACTTGAAATCAAAAAATCAAAAATCAGCGTTCGTTCATTGAAATCTATTTTTTCACATAGTACGGAAAAAGTACACGATGGTATGCAGAATGTTCTAAGAAATTGCAAAGAACTTTGAAGCAGCTGTAAAAATGAATTTAAAATTTTGAAAGTTCTCTGATGAGAACATGTTGAAAATGATGAAATTTATGCTCAAAATGTCATGGTTCTGAAAAATATGGAGGAAAAACAATTTATTCATTTTAAACAATGTTTTTAGTCAACTTTCGAAATGAACAATTCAGTTTCACAGCTGCATCTGAGTTCTCCTCATTTTCTAAAAACATTTACTTTAGAATATTTTTTATACTAATGAGAAAAATGAGATTCTAACGAATAAAAATCTCAAATGTGAAAAAATGAATCTTTTTTCGATTTGAAAATATACAGTAGGTATGTTAAGGACATGAAAAAGTTAGTTTTATAAAAATTCTTTTTGCGAAAGAAGTACCTAAATATATGGTTCATTGAAATTTTTAACTTTAATTTTGAGGTTATGTGAGAAAGCGTTAATACAATATTGTAAAAGTTGTAGGTCTGTTAATTACCCAGAACGTTGTCATTAATCCGTTTACTATAGAACTTGTAGGTTTGCGATCGAAATAAACCATTTTCACTCCTTGCAACTCGCCCTCTTTCCCAATGGATTTCATTGTACTATAATTTTTTTTCCAAAATTATCGACCCTGGGGTGCAGCCTGCTATAGTTCGCACGAATCTCTGTATTGTTCGAATGTTGAGTCGGAAGGGCTCTCAAACGACTCGGTTGGGATCACTGAAGAATAATCCGAGATCAAAAACAATTCTGCCCGACCGTACGCACAATAACTTTCGGACGAAAGGAGAAGTTATCTAAAAAAGGCTTGAAGTTCTAGCCCTTTTAGGGTAGCTTACAGTGATTTCAGAAAACTGAATAGTTTTTTTATTGAAGCAACATTTAGCATGACCATGTTAGAAAAGTAAAAACTGCAAAATACTTACTGCATAGGAAGATTTGAATTTTTCAAACCTAGCTGGCAAAATATATTGAGAAAACACTCAAACAATCATAATTGAGAATTACAAAAAATCGCATTACATATACTCCGTTCACGAAAGGTTGAGCACATAGTAGGCGTTTCTTTATTTATCTGAAGTTGGCAGTATTTGCTGTCACAACGTAACGTAAATAAATTCAATGTTGCCGAAAGTACCCGGCCTCGACCGACGAGCTTGCGAGTTATCAGACAACTCTATGCAATATTGACAACATTGCGTATCAATCTGACAAGAAAATAAACATCATAACCTAAAATTTTAATATACACGGTGGAATATGTCAAATTATCATGGCCAACCGACGGCTCAACCTTTCGTGAACGGACTATACTTGGGGTAACTTTGGATAGCCACAGGTCCGAGAAATCTAAAAATAATTTCGCCTGGACACCCTGTATACTCGTATCTCGCATAAACTTGTTTTTTGAGTCAAGTGTCCTTCGAGTTGAAGGGATTCAAAATTTCATTTCTCGAATATTCTCAAGAATAGATATCTGATCGGATCAAAATTTTATGTTGAGCTCTTCAATGGTGAATCATTGGAATAGGATATCAATTGAAAAGAAGTCCCAAAAATTCCATACTTCGAAAACTGTTGAACATTGTGGAGCAAATTGGACTGCTCGTAAAAAACGATGTGTTATTTTTAAGTAGACTTTTGCTCAGTTGCAGGAACGTCCGTTAAAATTTAAAGGTCCATTAAACTCTTAATCCTCCATTAGTTCCTTGTAATAATGGAGGATTAAGAGTTTAATGGACCTTTAAATTTTAACAGACGTTCCTGCAACTGACACTTTATGTTTGAATAGGAAAGTTGAATGAATGAGGAGAATTAAACCTATAGCTTTCAGGTTACACAAATTATCGAATTCCCAATATGAACAAGCGCAGATGCTTCTGACATCACGTTAGGATTTTCATCACTTTTTTGAATGTATTTGTTTCGACAGTTAGGGGGGTTAACGTAGAAATTCAATTCGTTAGCTTTATGAGAAGCTTCAGTGGGCTTGCTTTGAATTGGACTATAAATAAACCCATTATTGCTTTTATCTTATCTGTATTTATTCAAATACTGAAATCACTGTAATCGTTCAATAAAAAATTCGATCCACCAGTATATTCTGCATTCAGCTTTTTTACGGGATAAAAGAATATTCCTCAATTTTCTTCATCAGTTACTTTGGTATATTTCCGTTCAACATTCTCTGGAACGAATTGAATTTATATTAAGATGTATTTATTTCTAACGGTATATAACAGTATATTAATTATAACATTCTTATTCCCCAATTATGAGAGGTGATTGAACAGAGAAACCATTGGAATTTTATATGTTCCTGTGCAACCAGTGAAAATACATCCGTTGCATTCATGTGGATTGTTTGCTCTTGATCGATCGATATAATATTCCAAGGAAATTCAGCCGGTTTGAAATAAGCAGCCATTTTTAGCATATAGTCAATTTTTTTTCATAATTCGAAAGATCAGTGACGTAGACAATAATTTCGAATATGGAAAAAAAGATAAATTGATGAATAATACCACCAGTATTTTATGGTGATCAACTATACACGTTGTTAGAGTGTTAGAATATTTATCCACTCCTATAGAGTAATATGTCAATTATTAAACTAATTTCTATGTGTAATAGTGTAGTGAAAAAAAATTTCTAAATAACGAAATTTCTTGATTACGATTTTTTTGCTGATTTAGCGCTTTCGCTATAGGGAAGATCCACTGTATATAAATATCTCTTAACATTCAGAAAAACATGTACTTCCACCTCGAATTCCATGATTATCATTCATTATACTTGTAATAAATGTAAACAATAGTATATTATTCAATGAGCGGTAATGCAGGTCAAAACACACGCAGATGAATTTTGCACCACGAGCCGTCAGGCGAGTTGTGTAATTCATCAAGTGTGTTTTGAGCATTACCGCGAATTGAATACTATACTTTATCCACGACTTCTTCAGTAAAATTCGAATTAATCTGCATTTAAAAAAATTTGAACAGTTGTCAAAAGGGTTGACAACATTTCGTCCAACCGTCAAACCTCTGTACTCTGTGGTCGGGAATCAAATCAGATTAGTAACTAATTAAATCAAGTACTTTCGCAACTTCAAAAATTTACGTTTTCCAAAAATAAATCTGGAATGAATCGCTAGAACGTTATCTTGATGGCTGAAATAGAGTTCCTGATCGATCCTTCTTTTTATTCATTTTGTTTGTAAGCAATTTCATTTTTTCTAGGTATTTTTATTAGCGGGTGTTATGGGCGGGTGTTATTATAACACTCGCTTTTCGGTTCATAGACATGCTACGGTTGTGTTAAAGCTACTATTACACATAGAAATTAGTTTAATAATTGACAGATTACTCTATAGGAGTGGATAAAATAAATTTCAATCATATGTTACAGAGTTTTTCATTTCAATCCACATTGGTAGACGTGCGGATGTTATTTTGTTCAGGGACGACTTTTCTTGTTCTCAGGAATAAGCATGCGACCTTTCGGGAAATGAGGTCATATGTTGTTCTCCTGTTGAGATCATCCCTACTTCCTTTCAATGAATAATTATCGTTATTTATCAAGATTTAATAGTTCAAAGATAAGAGAATGCATTCAGTTGGGGTTGAAATCCTTGATGATCTAGCTTCTAGCGGATTGTTCTTGAGATGATTAAAGAAATACTTGGATAGTTAGGTGTAATTTGCTCATATACGAGTGGGTTGTTAGATGCTTAATTCCACTTATTTACCAATCGAGTCCAATTGCTCTCGTGAGAGTAACTAATGGCTGTGTCTTGAATATGAAATTTATTCATTATTTGCTGGGAATTCACCTCGCTATAAATTTTGTTCTTATACGCGACAGATGAATGCTTCCTCGATTACAATCTTGTCTGGGATTCGAGCATTTGTGATCATTCTATAAATAACAAGGAATATTCAGTTTTCTTGTGGGCTGTTCCCGTGAACAAGTCTTATGCACCAAATGTTTTTAATGGTTTTTAACGATCAGTTTGTAGTAAAAAGAGTCGCTGACGAATTACATTCTTTACAGTTCACTCATAATACACTACTGGAAAAAATTAAAGGATCAAAAAAAAATTCCAATTTTTTCGGCCATTTTCAACATGCCGTAACTTTGAGAGGAATGGTCGTACAAGGAATGTAAAAAAATGAAATTGTAGCTCCGAGTGTCTAGTTTTTGGACTAGAACTTCAAAAATTTTAAGTTTCAGTGGTTTTCGGGTAATGATAGAAAAATCAGCAACAAAAAAATTACCACCTTTTTTTTTCTTGTCTACGAGCGTGGAAATTTTATTTTTGCATAATCGTTATAATGATGGGATACTTTGTTAATTCAGCTTCAATTTATTTTTTCATTGACCTCAATACGTCCACTTCTCGCCGAGATATCGGTCTTCAAATGGAAAAGGATCCATTTGTCTTTGATTATCGATTTCTCAGCAACCAATGATCGCACATAAAATTGAAGGAGGGTTTCAAGACCTTAAATGAACTCCGATTAATGAACAAGCATTGCTTATTCATAGATTTGTTTTTTTTCATGTCGCATCAATATAAAAATTTAACAAAAAAGGGCTTTTGGTGGTTTCTTGGAAAATCTACCGCTGGATCGAAAATGTTGAGGAAACCAATAATGTTAAGTGTGACTTTCACAGTTCAATATGTTGATAAAACCTTACGAAGAGTCAACTCAATCCAGCGAGCCGTTTTTTTGTTCGACTCGATTGAATTTTTGAAAAAAATAAGGATCACGTTTTTTGCTCTGAGGCTGTTTTTTCTGGGCTCGACGTCTGAATTGAATGTAATACGTAGGAATAATTTAATTGGAATTTGACCCCCATTGTAACAGTTTTCTGTATCGAAAAATTTATCCTTTTCAGCGCCATCTATGAGTCAGAGTTGAACAACTAACAAAAAACGTAGTCGGATTTTAGTACTACAGTTGTAGGGGCGTTTCTTATCTTTTTCTTCTTAATCTTTGCTGAAAATCATTAGAATACCCAAAGTTAGGTTATTGTTTACAGCAGGGGCGGAATATAAACATAGAGATTTTTTCCTCATTTTTGTCTCTGTTTACACCTGGCAGGACCCATCTATGTTAGATCTGAGGTTTTCAAAATCCCGATGCACAATAATTCCAATGTCAACCCGAAAATTTGCTAGTCGCAGCAAAATCGCGAATACCTGATGCTGTCATACACGATCATAGTGCTCCTAATGTTTATCGAGACGCATCATCTGTTCGCTATTTTTACACCCTTTTGTTTTCGCTTGGCGTCTACCAAAAACAACGCGCAACAGATGCGTCCCGGCGGTGCGGATGCGTCGCGACGATATGTTTCCGGTCGTTTTGTCGCCTTGGCCGGATGAACTGGAAGAGTTCGCGCGGACATAAAAGGTTCGATTGCGAAAAGAAAGCGAATGGTCGGGACTGCCGAGTCAAAGAAAAACTTGTTTTTAGCGGGTAGTTAGCTGTGCCCCAAACGGAACGAACATAGATTTGTTTTCATCACGATCAGAGTATAGACAAGCGAGCATCTTGATCGGAATCCACTCGAGCTCAGGAATTTTTGTGCGAAGTCTATTGCGATTTCAAAAGCCTGCTGTTAAGGCTCTCATCTGATACTCAGAACTGCCAACGCTACAAAACAACCTCAGGCTGAGTTTCCGAGCAAGCTGTGCTCGGGGTTAAAGAAAGAAGAGGGAGCATATCCTATATTTACCCTTGATGCAAAAGTGTCTCATAAAATTGGACATATTTGTATGGATAATTTGTGGCGGGAATTTCGAGAATTTGAATTTTATTTGTTCCATTTACCGCACAAGAAACTATTGTTGACTGACAATAAGTAATTATGTAACCAGCCCCACCAACAGATAACTATGTTTATCTCTGTGGGATTTTGCACCGACTGATGTAATTTACTGGTTTAAATAAATAAATAAAATAAATTCTGCTACAAACTGCACAGAAAATTAACAACAAATGAGGCACCAACAATAAGATCAACTTTTTGATAAATGAATGAGGTTTATTTCATTTCAATGAGAACACCAAAAACACTCATACATAATACGCAGTCTTTTTACGGTCATTAGTCCAAGATTAGTAGTAGATTAAAATCGAACAACATCCCACTCTTTTCTTCGAGTAAATAATTAGCCATCTGTTGACAAATTATGCAATTCGACATAATAACATAGACATAGAATAGAATGGACAGGACGTGTGAGAGAGAACATTGACTTCAGAATAAGATAGAGTAATATTAGTGCGGTGCACAGAACATTATAATAAAAACATTGGATCGTAGATATCTACGCATTAGATGTTCTTATGTTCTATGATTTTACCAACGATCTAATAATATAACCTCTACTTGTACTTGTAGTATTATTAGTGGTAAATATATATTTGGATATTTCGAATCGTATTCGTTTGCTTACGTTTAGGTGTTTTGGTGTTTTTTCGTGTTAATTGGTTAATTGTGTTACTGGGTGTTAAAACTGTTTATTTTTCTTTTTCGATTGTTTAATATTATTATTTAATTTTAATAATGCCCCTTTATTGTGCCTCATACAACTGTGCTATCAAGCACATAAAAGGATCAGGAGTGAAATTTCATAAGTAAGAAGTTTGAAGTATATAAAGCAGTTTATCGTTAATTTTCTTCGGTATTTACGCAGATTGGTAAATATTAAGTTACTAGTGACCAGCAGATATCGACCAGATTTTGGTGTCATTGTATTCATTGAGTCTTCCTGAACAACATTAGTGAAACAACAAGTGGCGGTCTGTCTTAGTTTAGAAGATATGGGCCCCCAAAGTTCCAAAAATGTACCATCTTCACGTCACTATTTCCACTATAAAACACAAAAACACTGCCCCGATTTGGTCTATAAATCACCCTCGAACATTCACATAACGATTCGAATAGTTTCATTTCAGGTAAATTCAATAATTAACGCAAAAACATCGAAATTCTAGACGTACCACGTAACCACACTTTCTACGGAAAGCGCGCCGTTCTTCACAGTTCTTCAAGGTAAGTTTGGCACCGCCGCATATCAGTTCTTTCGGAGTGACATATGAACAGCTGTTTTAGAATCAGCTGATCGAAAACTGTTTCGGTTTGAATCTAGAATAGGTTCATATAATATAATGTCATATTCTGTGCGTACATTACCATTATTCATAAATTAATATCTGATTGAATTTTATTTCAACTATTATAAGGATATCAATCAGATCAATAAAATACTATTTTGTTTATCTGAGTATAATATCAATAGCTATTATGTGTCTGACTGCATATTTTTAGGAGTTTCTAATTGTATAGACATATTCGTATAACACCTTTCAAGATTATTTAGGGGTTTTATGAATAATAATTGTAGGCTATGAATTATTTATCGAAGTCTGAATGATTTATGTTGATATTGCAGTTGTCAATCTGTTAAAATGTAAATTTCGATTTTAATCTTAACACACTTAAATATTATATAACTAACTACCTAAATTGAATTTAATATCTCAGAAAACTGGAAGCTTCAGGCAAGTGAAAGTTTTGGGTTGTGTTCTTTCATTTATCACCAAATTGTGAAATGGCAGAAAAATAAAGCAATGAAAGGTATATATAGTAGAGCAATCAATGAAAAACCAAAATAGAAGGTTGGGGGTTGCCGATGGCGCGCTTTTCCAAGAATTATATTAACCTAAATTAAAATTAAAAATCCTTTATAAAGTATGCAGAAAGCGACATACCCAGATCGCAATTGCCATGTACGAAATGAAGATCAACCAAATATGTATGAGTAATCATAAAATAAAATATCGATATCCTGGTTTTCAGTTTCCAATCAGCTGTTTCAATTATCGCGCTAAGAAACGTAATTCCCGCCATCATTTTATATGACATTTGGCAAATCGTGCGCACAGATAAACAAACCCCAAGTCTTTGACAATGCGGCGATGCCAAACTTACCTTGAAGAACTGTGAAGAACGGCGCGCTTTCCGTAGAAAGTGTGGTTACGTGGTACGTCTAGAATTTCGATGTTTTTGCGTTAATTATTGAATTTACCTGAAATGAAACTGTTCGAATCGTTATGTGAATGTTCGAGGGTGATTTATAGAACAAATCGAAGTAGTGTTTTTGTGTTTTTATAGTGAAAAAAGTGACGTGAAGATGGAACATTTTTGGAACTTTGGGGGACCATATCTTCTAAACTAAGACAGACCGCCACCTGTTGGTTTCACTAATGTTGTTCAGGAAGACTCAATGAATACAATGACACCAAAATCTGGTCAATATCTGCTGGTCACTAATAACTTAATATTTACCCGCAGATTTCCAAAGAATGAAGATTTACTTCATAAGTGGCTCCTCGCTGTTAGGAGGAAAGACTATAAACCCTCTGCTACAGCGGTTATTTGTAGTAACCACTTCAAAGCAGAGGACTACTATATAAATCCTAATGGCACAAGAGTTTTGAGGAAAGGAGTCGTTCCATCGATTTTCAATTTTCCTGATCGTCCTGTAATAAGGGTTGCTGCAAAAAAGGTGTTGTCGAGGAATGCTACTGATGGTAAGTTTGTTTTTGAATGTCTGCTTAATTATTATTCCCTTTGGATTCATATTGATACTATTCTCGAAGGAATATAATGATAACTAGTTGAAAAATAGAAGGATGTATTTTAGGGGTTTTAGGAAACTTGCTAAATCAGAATCAATAACCCAGGTTAAATATCTACAGATAAACAGTTCATTTGTTGTCAATATTTAACCCAGGGGTAGTGATCGAGTTTCAGAAAACCCCTTACTATTGTGTGATTTATGAAATTTGAATTTAATGTGTTTCAGATAAACTCCCAACAACTCCTGTTCTTACTGCAGTAACTTCCAGTATAACCACTACCGATGGTTACGAAAAAATGTACACAGAAGAACAAGGAATCATTTCTTCAACCTCTCAGATGCCAGTCGAGGAACTTCCTGTATCTATTCCCACCACCAACCATGAATCAATAACTATATCGAACAATGTCAAAAAAAGGTACGTTTTCAACGATTTAAAGTTAATTGTTAATAACTATTCATTTTTGATAGAAAGCGGTCAGTACCTGTCTATATAGGAGATTTTGAGGAATCTGATCTAATATGTCCAACGAAACGACAGAGATACTGGGAATTAACCCAGTCTACCATACAAAAGTATAGGAGGGACAATAGCTATCTCCGTTTGAAACTTCGAAGGAGCTGTGGAAAAATAAAAGACTTAAATGGTCTCCTGGATGATTTGACAAAAAGGCATCATATTTCTTCAGAAACATCAGTAATATTGAAGGTAATTAGGCAGTCATAAGAGTAAGTTAAAAATGAATTACTCATAAGTCATTGAAATCAAGAAAATAACTCTTGCCTTCATGATTTGGAAATGTGTGTATTATTTTTTTTCAGCTTTCTTACTTCTTGCTTCTTCAACTTTTTTCTGGATTTTCAACACAGCCTTCTGCAGTAGTGCCACTTTTCCACCCAGCATGTCTCTTCGATTCATCCAGACTTACTCTTGAGTTAGCAAGCAAAGATGCGGAGTATTATATAGATATATATTCTTTTGAAATCAAGAGCTAACATAATACAATACATAAAACAAAAATAAAAAATCCCTAACTGAGGTTGGTGCAAAATGGGGTACCATACTATTTTTTCGTTACTAAAGGAGATACAAAAAAATGTTTCGTATAAAAGTTTCACGAAATCAACTGAGGTTTTTTGATATGAGTCCAGAAACTGAAATATATACAGGGTGGCCAACATATTGATGGCAACTTCATTTTTTCAAATGGAACAAACTGTATATTTTTCCATGTTTGGCTAGCTCTTTTTCCCCTGATTTCGAATATGTAACATATGTTGGTCTATCTTTCTTATTCTGAGTACCACAGAGTTTCAAATTTTAAGAACTACCTGCCAAGATCTGTAATCATTTTACAAGTGGCAGAGTGCGTTTACTGAAAATGCTCATTTTTGGAATTATAATAACGTCAATGGAAAGATATACAGGGTGAACAACATTGAATGCAACTATATTTTTTCAAATAGGACACCCTGTCCTGTATGTTCTTCCTTTTTTTATAGGATATTTCCTTCTGATCTCGAATAAAAATGTGTATGTGGATGTCTCTTCAATTTTCAGAGTTTCAAAGTTTTGAAATGATGACACCGAATAAAAAAATATGTAAAATACCTACGAAATTCTTTATATCCTAAATATCTACTTAAAAGTATTATTTCAGAATGAATACATTTTTTTCTAATCATTAGAATATTATCATTATTCTTTGTGCGTTGACGGGATTAGTTCCGAATTATGGGTTTAATATTGGTTGATATCATTAATATTATTCTTCGCTTTCATTGATTGTCATTATTGCTGAAGTAAATTTTATCCTTCAAGAACGGCTATAAAAACGTGTCCAACGGTGTTAAATCGGGACTATTTGGTGGCCATAAAATGGGTGCACCATTACCAATCCAAAGATCAAATTGGCCACTTAAATATTCACGAACTTCCAAAACGCTATGCCAGATGTTTATTGAAATTTGAAACTCTGTGGTACTCAGAATAAGAAAGATAGACCAACATATGTTAAATATTCGAAATCAGGGGAAAAAGAGCTAACCAAATATGGAAAAATATACAGGGTGTTTCATTTGAAAAAATGAAGTTGCCATCAATATGTTGGTCATCCTGTATATATTTCAGTTTCTGGACTCATATCAAAAAACCTCAGTTGATTTCGTGAAACTTTTATACGAAACATTTTTTTGTATCTCGTTCAGTAATAAAGTTAAAGGGGGGGTCAAATTATAGTGAAAAACCCGGTACTTCTGCCTATGGGCAAAGACATATATTTTCCATTCCCGTAGAGTGTAGGTTACAAAAAATTCTCTGTGTTCTGTAGGTGGCCTTAAAGCAATATATTCTCTTAAGAATCCTACCCTATCAGTACCATTTTTGTTATAACGAGCAGAGTTGATATTTTGAAACTAGATAAGAACTACCTACCATTATGAGATTTCTATGCTTTCAGTTTTACAGGTCCTAAAGTGCATAAAACAATGTATAAACCACAGCACTAAAGTTCTTTCAATCTATCAACGAATTGTAGCCTGACCAGAAGGGGGGAGCTACAATTCGCTTCACTTCAGAATTAAAAGAGCGACTTTAGTCCCTGAATTTATAATATACCATAATTTGGCCTTCTCCTTGAAAAATGGTTTTTGTATATCATGATGTATACAGTATGTTTCTATTGCAATAAAATCATATAAAAACATTTTCAAATGAGCTTAATTAATGTATATTATTCTGATTGCTTGTAATTAATATTTTAATAAAAAATTGAATATTATTTATATATTTGTCTGATAAACCAATTCCATTCCTTTCTTTTGTGTTTAAGTGCCACATTAACTTGTCTTGCCCTAATTGTCATTCAGATTCCTCCTCTCCAGCTGTAGTTAGCCCATCCTGTTTACATATCCATACCATCTCAGCTACCTCCTTGTCCCTAAATCGAATATTATTTCCTTTTTCATTATTATTATGTTTCATAAAGTAGCGTATGTAGATTTAATGAAAGACCATGAAGAAGCTTATTTTTGTTTACAGAGGCAATGAAGTCTTAAAAATCTTTTCATGTGAAAGTTAAATATGTTTTTATTTCTAATAGGAATGTGTTCCTGAGGCAGAAAGACAACTACTTTTAAGGCAGTTGAAAGGAAGAACAGGAAAATTTCCTCCAGAATTGAGATGTTTCGCCCTCACCCTTAATTTTTACTCTTCATCTGCTTATAATTACATAAGAACAATTTTTGGAAAAAAATCTCTACCGCATCCAAGAACCCTTTCAAAATGGTGTTGTTCTGTAGATGGCTCTCCAGGGTTTACTGCAGAGGCTATAAGAGCAGTCAAAATTAAGGTGGAGGTGGAAAAAGCCAATGGTAAAACATTGATAGCTGGTCTCCTAATGGACGAAATGTCAATAAAAGAACATGTGGAATGGACAGGTTCGAGACATGTTGGATATATCGACTATGGGACAGGAATTCAGGAGAATGAAGTCGTACCAAGAGCAAAAAATGTCCTTGTTTTCATGCTAGTTGCTTTGAATGCACGATGGAAAGTACCCATCGCCTATTTTCTTATTGATACTCTAACTGCAGAGCAAAAAGCGAATTTAGTGAAGGGCTGTTTGATGCAAATGGATGACACAGGGATCATCATAAAAAGTCTAACGTTTGATGGAATGACATCAAACATAACAATGTGCAATATTTTAGGAGCCAACTTGAACTGGCCAAACATCAAACCATATTTCAAGCATCCCTTCAAAAATTACAATGTACATATCATTGTTGATGCTTGCCATATGGTTAAGTTATGTAGGAATACACTTGGAGATTGGGGGTTCTTCTGTAATGAAAGAAATGAACAGATAAAGTGGTCATATTTCTCTGAGTTGGTCAAATTACAAAATGAGTCTGGACTTCATGCCGCTACTAAAATAAGGAATAGACATCTCAACTACGACAGGGAAAAAATGAAAGTGAAATTGGCTGTTGAAATGTTCAGTGCCAGTGTTGCGGATGCTCTGGAATATTGCGAAAAAGATTTAAATATTCCCCAATTTCACGGCAGCGAACCACTGGCAATACATTGCAGAAAAATGAATGACATTTTCGATATATTGAACAGTAGAAATTTCCACAACAAGTTGATGACAAAGAAACCACTCTGCCTAGACAATGAAAGATTCATTAATAACCTAATCGACCAATCAATAAGATACCTAAGTGGTCTTAAAGATCAGAGAGGCAATTTAATGGTAACATCGCGGCGAAAAACAGGTTTTATAGGATTAATAATTTGCCTTATGAGCGTAAAAAATTTATTTGAAGATCTCCTGAAAACTAGAACCCTTAAATTCCTCTGTACATACAAATTAAGCCAGGACCATTTAGAAATGTTTTTTTCGATTATGAGATCGAGAGGGGGGTTCAACAATAACCCAACAGCTAAGCAATTTGAAGGAGCTTACAAAAGAGTGCTAATTCATTGTGAGCTAGCATCACCAGAAAGCGCAAATTGCTTGGCACAGGATAAAACAAGCATACTAAATGTGACATCATCCACTTTCGTGGACAATACGAATGCATTGGATGCATTACATTCGATAGATATTGAGATGAGTGATTTTGATAATTTGGTCCTATTGAATGACATAAGCAACTGCCTCTATTTCAAAGATATAATTGAGTATATTGCCGGTTTCGTCAGTAGAAAAATCATAAGAAATATTAATTGTGATACCTGTGCTAAGTCAATGTCGTCCTCAAATACGAAATCGGCATTACTTATCAGGAAAAATAGAGGTGGTCTCTGTAAACCTTCAACTGATGTCGTAAAATTATGTATGGTGGCTGAAAGTGTTATTAGAAGCACTACCAACTTTTCCCAGCCAAATGTAGTTTATAAAATGGTTATACTTTCTCTTAGGAAAGTAAATTTCAACAATATTTTCATGCAGCTTTCAGAACATTCAGTGGAACAAGATCCGTTATCAAGTCATTCATTTCAGCTGATTAAGCTGATTTTAAAAAATTATTTGACTATTCGGCTTCATCATATTAATAAAACTTCCAATGAAGTGGAGTCACGAATTCGACATAAATACACGAAATTAATTCATTTCAATCACCAATAATGACCCTTTTTTATTTCAAATAAACTATTGACTTTGAACTTGAACTCTACATAGTAAAACTTAAAATTATCGGAATTAATTTCAGAAGGTCCCTTATTATTCTAAATTTCCAGGAAAAAACAGTTTAGAAATAAATATAAATAATTGACCCCCAAAAAATCATATCATAGCGATTTATCTGTTTTTACTTACGAGCCTTAAAAAAATTTACGAATTTGGACCGGCGGTTCCGGGTTCGAATCCCGGTGAGGGCATGGATGGTTGTGTATGTCCTGTTCGTTAAAGAATAAAAAGTTGGATGTACTGTGTACTATATGTTAACGACGAAGATAATTACTGAGATTGGATACATAGCCTTATTTGAGCTTAGCCCATTAAAAGAGAATGTTTATAAATGAATGAATGTTACGAGTTAAGAAATAGCATTTTTGAAATCCAATTGAGATTTGAATACTTGAAATTTAAGTGAATACTTTCACTTCTATATTTTAACATACTGGAAATATCCATAAGGTATTTACACATTATGCACATATATTTTTCGAAAGAAATTCAATCCTACTTGGCGATTCAAGTTCATCTACAAGCCACCTAACGGCAGAATCGGCAATTTTCCAAGTGGGAAGCTTAGAATTATTTACTTGTTAAATCTTATATTTTAGTGAAATTAGTTAGAAACGTTGTGGTCCAAATTTTATATTTATTTGAACATTATGATGAAGGATTACTGACCTAAAATGTCGAAATCACAGGCGATTTGTTGCATTTGTGGATGCAATATTATATCCATATATTGTTCTTAAACAATGGTAAAACCAACAGTTATCCTATGTCATTTCATTATTTTCCTAAGTACAATAGTTGTAAACTAGAAATAACTACTGAAAACGGTACTGCCTAAAATATCGAATTCAATTTCGGAATAATGATAAAAACGTACGACAAACTTTTGTCGAAATGTTTTGGATAATTAGATAGAGTTCTACTGGTAATTTCTGTACAATTTGTGATATCAGCTTTCATAAAATAAATACTCATACTGCAACTTCCTTTTGCCTTATTTATTAGTTTAATCAGCAGTATTACTTCAAAGAATCATATCATGATTACAGGAAAAATTTAAAATGTTGAACTTTATGATTTTCTTCAGTTTATAGCTTAATCAGATATAGATTGATAGAGATTTTCAAACAAAAATTGACTGAAAGAGAAATAAATTTTAGTTTAACTTGTACTAAATAAGTTTCTTATAGCGTCAAGTTGAAACGATACTAGGGAACGTCCTCCATGCTCAATAGAAAAAATTAACTTGAAAAATATATTATGAAAATCATCAGAATTTCATCAAATATTGCGTACACGATATTTCCGTACTTCAGAAGAAAAGAGCGTTATCACCCAGCAAATTTGTCGTTTATCGCTGCTATAATACCACTAAAACTAATTTGCTCATTTAATTCCATGATGTATAATGTAAATTTAACACTATAACGATACTAAATATGTATCAGACTTGAAATATGAAGTACATATAAAAAAATGAACATTGATAGCTCCAAAAATTTCTTTCATCTCGAAAAATATATAAAATATCAACGGAAAAATTTTTATATCATCAATGAACTCTACTCATGAAAGGGACCAGTATCAGAGACAATAGGTTGTCTCTGCAATATCTTCGAAAGTATAGATTTTTCCTTTGAAAAAAGGTTAAAATGCACACATTTTAGGGCCGAATTCATAGTCGTCCCTCAAGCTGAGGGTCCGAGTGCTACTCCGATAAGGGCTACTCAACACTCACCCTCAGCGCCCATTTCATAAAGCGTACTCCAAGTATCCTTACGTGAGTGAAGGTCTTGTTGAAAAATAGACTTGGCAACGCCGATAAATGACGAATATAGTCGAATATTTGTTTGGTCCTCGTGAAAGTTTGACAGGTGGGGGTACAACAACCTCATTTTTCCTATGTAAATATAACAAAACCACGAGAGATTTTGGTATTTCCCAAGTGTTTGAATTGATTTATTTGTTCTTTGGACTGAAGAATCGTGAAAATGGACCTTTCAAATTATTTATTAAGTTCTGATCATATTCATCGAGGACGATATGTAGAAAAATATCAGTTTTGGGAATTTACCCTTGTCAACTGTAAAAGGAAGATATTTATCCATCTTACCTGGCTCATTTCAAAGATAAAATGTATCCTGATATTACCATAATTAAGTGGGAACAATGAATTCTGCTGCATCAAGTCAATTGATATTCATAATATTTATTCTTCAATATATCGAAAGGAAAAATATGATGTGTTTATGGAAAGGAAAGCTCTTGAAATCCATAATGAATTTCTCAAAAATATGACTACGAAAATGAATAATTGAATTCCACTTATTCACACCGTAAAAAAAACTTCATTATCTATTGTGAAATGATAATTAATTTAATAATAAAAAGTGAGAAATGAGTATGTTAATGCTATTTTCTCCAAAATAGTGAAGATATCCATTATACGTTAGCTTTTACTCGTTTCATATAAAAACAAAAGATATACTGCAAATTGAAAGAAGTCCAGATAAGTTTTAGTTGAGTGATATCATTCCAGGGATATATTTATTAAAACTTGTGGTATCACAACAATTTTGTCAGTTGACGAATAAATGAAGATTACTCGTCTTTTCTCTAACAGATGAATTAGAAGGTACATCCAATAAAATTATATATTTCCTTCTCATAAGTCCAAATATTAGGTTTGACACTGGCTAATCTCTTTGTCTTCACAGTTTTGTTTTGAGCGTGCTCAACATCTCAACTGCTTCCTCTGGTGCAATAAACTGGTGGTCAAGTAATGAAATATTATTGTATCATAACCACCATCCTATCAAATGGTAACCTGTAAAAGATTTTCAATGTTTTATTCACCTGAATAAAAATGTCTGGAGCATACTTCACCATACCTTGTTAATAAGTACTTCTCATCCAATGATAATTTTTTTTCCTTTCCATATATTCAAGAATAAATATCATTCCATTCATTGTACCAGCACTCATATTTTCTACTAAATGATGGATAATAATATCAGGATACATTTTATCTTCGGAATAAGCCATATTAGATAGATAAATCTTCTGCAGTTGATAAGGGTGAATGCCAAAAACCCATATTTATCGTCCTCGATGAATATGATCTGAACATAATAAATAATTTGATGGGCCCATTTTCACGATTCTTCAGTTTAAAGAACAAATAAATCAACTCAAACACTTGAGAAACACCAAAATCTCTCGTGAGTTTGTTATATTTACATAGGAAAAGTTGTTGTTGTTGTTGTTGTTGTCTCGTTCTCTTTTTAGAAAAAAGAGAGAACTTGGGCTCGCCGCAGCATGTACCCAGATTATGGTGGTCTTCGCTTCTCTGCTTATAACTTTTCTTGAACTTTAGGAATTCACCCTACGCCCTCCCTAGGAAAGGAGAAAGGTCTCTCAACATAGGAAATACATCACAAAACATACATAAATGGGATGAACACTAGTGCTACAGACAGCCAAACAAAAAAAAAAAAAATTTTTTTTTTTTTTTTTTTTTCCTTCTTTAAATCTTCAAACCTGACTTATCCAGAAAATCCGCAATTAATTCAATCACTTCTTCTCTTTCAGAGAAAACCACCTCATATATATTAATTGGTAAGGGAAAATTCAGTTTTTGTAATGCATTGTACAAGATGTTACAGTTATGTCTGTTCTGTTCACAGTCGAACAGAATATGAGATAAGTCTCCCTTTTCGCCACATTGACAGTCAGGGTTAGGGTATATACCAATTTTAAAGAGATGTTCAGGAGTTAGACAATGTCCAGAGCGCATTCTCATAATTGTCACTATAGTTCTACGATGTAGATTGGATTTAAGTAACGCAAAGGGAAATCTTAGATTATTCCTATCTCTACTTCGCATATGTGTATAGGTTCTACCCTTTATTTTCCCCCAAGATGCTAACTCTCTATTCCACACATTTTTCGTGTCGTTTACAATTTTATTAGTTATAAGTTTAGATCCTCCTTTGTAATTGAGGATGTTCAGACCCTCCCTGCCCTGATTTGCAAGTTTGTCTGCCAATTCATTTCCCTCAATGCCGCAATGACTCGGTATCCACACACCTGTGATTGAAAGACCTTGAGATGATAGTTGTGCCCATAATTTTTTTACTCTTGCTGTGGTTATATCAATGTTAGACTCTAGTTTCCAATATTTAAGTTTCATCAATGAACTCCTGGAATCTGAAAATATCACTGTTTTATCTATTTTTCGCTCTTGTATGTATTTTAATGCTTTTTCTATTGCAAGCATTTCGGAAGAAAAGGTGGACCAATAGTCAGGAAGCCTGTAAGAGTATTTAGCGTCATCAGTTTCTGAGTATATACCTATGCCTACTGAAGTGATATAATTATCATCAGTCTTTACCGAGGCATCCGTAAAAATTTTATGGCAATTAAAAAATTTTTCATCACAAAACAATTTAAATTTCAAATTTACACCGGTTTCATCCTTATGGAGGGAGGGAAAAAGGATGTTGCAGGGAAATGCATGATGGTCATATTCTAAGCAATAGAAAGGCAAAGTTACCTCCGACTGGATTTTTGCTCTGTGCATCCGAAGTTCTTCATATGCTATCAGGTAGGCTGGTTTTTGAAATCGGCGGAAAAAGTTTTGTTTGTCATGTAATATTCTAATGTTCTGTATAATAGGGCTATTAGAAATTTGCATTTTGTTGGCAACATATTTAGATGCTAGAATGAATCTTCTTTTTTCTAGGGGAGTTCTCCGCATTCAGACAGGATAACATTAATGGGTGTAGACTTCATATATCCCATCACCACTCGTAAGGCTTGATATTGAGTGCTATCCAATTTCCTTAGATTTTGTTTGAACATTTTGCTAAGATGGTCGAGCCATAGTCCAAATGAGGTCTTACCAACGCTGAATAGAGCATCAAGAGGTTTTTAGGTTGAGATCCCCACCATGTCTTACATAGTATTTTAATTAAATTTATGCCCCTTTTGGCTTTGCTGCAGCTCTGATCTATTTGTTCCTTCCAGGTCAATTTGCTGTCGAAAAATATCCCCAAATATTTTATCTGAGATTTCCATTGTATATCCCCACCATTGACAGATAAGCACGGTATAATCTTGGGCAGTGGCTTCCTTGTGAATAATATCGCCGAAGACTTGTTGACTGATATAGACAGGCCTCTTTCCTTCAGCCATTCGGATATTTTGTCCAAAGATGCCGACATCTTCTCATACATTATGCCCATATCATTTCCCGAACACATCAGATAGAAGTCGTCTGCATATTGCCCTATGGTAACATTATCAACTGCACAGTCCGAGACATCTTTAGTGTATAAATTAAAAAGATTAGTGCTGAGTTTAGAACCCTGTAAAATACCCTTACAGGAGAAAAAGGGGCCAATGAGGTTGTTAGTTTCTTGGTCAAAAGTGTACATTTTCTGGACTGTAGAAGAACCATTATAAGATTTATAACATCCTTGGGAATATTCAGTTTTAACATGTCTTCTCTTAAGATTGCAATATTTACGTTATCATAGGCTGCTTTAATGTCCAGGAATACGGCCATAACCATTTTCCTTTCTGCGAATGCGGTATAGATGTTCGTAGTTAAATACACCAAGCTATCTACTACCGAATAACCTCTTCTGAAACCAAAGATCAAGGGACGTGACTGGAGGGCTAATTCTATTTTTTTGTCTAATCTATTTTTGATAAGGGCTTCCAGAATTTTAATAATACAAGGGGACAGTGCGATTGGACGGAGATTATCGGGGTTTGATGGGGGTCTACCTGGCTTTGTGAATGGGCAAATGAGGATTTTATTCAGGTCTGATATATTTAAGGGTGATTTTAGGCTCTCATTAAATAGTTCTATTAGTTTGATCTTAATGGGATTATGAAGTTGCTTGTAACATAAATAAGGAAGTTCATCGACACCTGGGGCTGAAGGGCTGCAATTACGCAGAACGAGTTCAAGTTCTGCCAGAGAAAAGGGTGAGGTGATCATTTCGTCATTTGATATCGGTAATTGAGGGATGACTTGTGTGAACCGGGGTTGAGACATCTTGGCCATCAATTCATGTACTACCTGGGAGGAAGGGACTGTCTGCGAACTAGGAGCGTTGTTGTTTTCCTTGAATTTTCTGATCGCTTTCCATGCTGTTTTATATTGCATAAAGTTAATATTCTCGCAAAATTTGGCAAACGATTTTGACTTCTTTTCCTTCATAAGGGCTTTTGATTGAGCTCGCAATTTATTAGCCTGCATTAAGTTTTCCTTGGTTGGATTTCGTATGAATTTTTTGAGAGCATCTCTGCGACGGTTAACCATCGATGTGATCTCCTCATCCCACCATCTATTCCTGAAAGTACTGTATTTGACAGGTTTTAGTATTGGAATATTAGCTTCGGCACTTGTCTTAAGTATTTCATTGAATTGGGCCAAAGAGGTGACATTATCTAGAAGTAATCTATCAGTAATATACCTATTAAAGTTTTCCCAATTCGCTTTTTCTATATTAAATTTGCGCGTTGTGTTGTACAATTTCATAGAAATAATATTCAAAGAATTCACATCGATGATTATTGGAAAATGATCACTTTGAGCTGGATCATACTCCACCCTCCACATACAGCTATTTGTTAAATCAGATGAGCACAAACTCAGGTCCGGTGCACTATCATTACAATGTGGTGGGGTGAGACGCGTAATGGTACCATCGTTCAAAATGGATATATTGTGGTTGTCTAGCAATTCCTCAATCGTTCTCCCATTTTTGTTTAGAATTCCTGCACCCCAAAGAGGACTTTGAGCATTGATGTCACCGATTATAAGAAATTTGTTACCAATCTGCGCCACAAGTTGGTTAAAGAATTCTACTTTTAAGTTTATGTCTGGAGGGTTATAAATGTGGACAATTATTAGGTCATTGATTTGGATAGCCTGACATTGTGTTCTTGGTGATTTGGAAGGAAGGTCCATCGATACTTTGCTAAACTTAATATCCTGTCTGATTAGGAATGCAATTCCTCCCTTACCATCCTCTCTATCGTCCCGTAGGGCGAAATATTTGCTGATATTTAACCTCTTATTTTCTTTAAGGAAAGTTTCAGAAAGAGCCACTAAACTAGGTTTTAAATGTTCCATTTTTCCCATAAGGTCCAGATAATTAACATACAAAGATCTTATATTCCATTGCAAGATTCTGAAATTACTATTTTTCATTTTTTCTTTTTTTTTTTTTTTTTAAAATGTCTACTATAATAAATCTATGAAAACTTTCTTCCTTTACCTTTTTTAAATTTTTATTTATTTTTAATTTTTTTTTTTCAATTTAATTATTTATATTTGTCGAATTAATATATGTATTGTCAATTAGAAGTTATTCGTTTGGTAAATTATGTATTTGGGCTTCTGTTAATGTAACTGATGATAATATATTTATTTTTTTATGTACCTTGTCCTTAGAGGTGCTAGGACTGCTAGGTGCGATACACTCCATATAAACATCCGTATCAGATGAGGGTGAAATTGGTGTTTCTTGAATTTGTTTATTTCTTTCCTCCCAATCGGATAGCTTATTTTTTTTGTAATCTGGCATATATTGTACAAAACATTCCTCTCTTTCTTTTTTGTCAATCTCCTGTCTAGGTCTTGGATTTTTATTTTTGATGATGTATTGAGTAAATTTATTTTGTCGAACCGGATTGTGTTTATGAACTGTTTGGTATTTTTTTTCTGAAGAGAATGTGTTATTATTATTTGCGATTTGAGCAAATGTAGCCTTTGTTATGGTGGGAGGTAGTTGGATGGGATTAAAAGTATTTGTTTGGTTGGGTAGTTGTGGGAAATGTTTATTATTATCATTAATTAATTGCTGATTAGTCTTATTTTTGTTTTTGAGTAGAAGATCTGCTTCAAAATATGTGTATTTAAAAACAGCCATCAAATCCTTTATTTGTTTTTGTCGATCAAATTCCGCACATATTCTATCAGTTGATTTATGGTTGAGATCACAAAAAATACATTTAACTACATTTATATCACATAGGGATTCATCGTGATTATTTCCGCATTTAGCACAACGCGATTGTGCATTACATAGTTTGGCACTATGTCGTAACGTAGGCAATTAAAGCATTGAACAACTGGGCTTATGTATTGTTGTACCTCTAGAAGGTTATGATAGAGAACAATGTTTGATGGGATGTTTGATTTTCTGAAAGTAAGGACGCATGATTTTGAATCAACAAATATGATTTTATTTTGATTTTCATCAAAAACCTTCCTCTTAAGTCTTCTAACCTTTAATATTTCACAATCCGTTATAGCATTTTCTAAGATTTCTTCCTCATCGATACAGGTATCTATATCTCTTATTACCCCCATAGATATTATGTATGTCGGTGGAATATATATTTCATAATCTTCGAATTTTGCTTCTTTTACAAAAGTATTGGCGTCTTTATAATTAGAAAACTCAATGCCAATTTTATTTCTACCTTTTCTTTTAATACTTGTAACTTTTAAATTGAAATAGTCATTTTCGTAAAGAAACTTACCTAATTTCAGAGGATGCATATTGCCTATGTTTCCCTTTTTACCTTCAACGTATACAAAAAAGGGGCCCTTATCTCTTGCTACATAAGAAAAAACCTGCTTATCTCTAGTTTGTTGTTTACTATTATTATTTTTTATATACGAGATGTTCTGTGAAAGAGTGTTAATCTCAGTGATCATTTCTGAATCGTTGTCATTTTCAGCTTGTTTACGAAGTTTATTAATTTCCGATTCTAGTTCTACAACATCAGCCCAGGAAAATTCATTATTTCCCAGAGCATTCAATGTACTCATAGCTTTGGGTGTTAAGCTTCGTGGAACCCGGGAACCTTCCGGTCCCGGGCTGTCAATGTTCATTTTGGCTGCCTGTGCGAAACTGTTAGGATAATACACTCACCAAACCAATGATAAGAACACAATCACTTGGGAATATGGGTAAATACGTTCACTTTAGACAAAAGGATTAGGAAATATTCGGAATATAACCTCCCCCGTCAAAGTCAGAAACGCGAATGACATAGGAAAAGTGAGGTTGTTGTACCCCCAATGTCAAACGTGTACGAAGCATAGACTATGATGTTATATTAGTCTATGCACCACACTAATATTACTCCATCCTTCACAGTATCTCTCTCTCTTATGTTGGGATCACGAAACGTAGAGTAAAAGTCACGTGACGCCCTGTCCATTCTATTCTATGTCTATGCATAATAACGAGACTAACTAAATTTTGAGTTTGTCAGTTTGTCTATGGTAAACAAACTTTGACTTCTGTCAAAGCGAACTGATTTTGCCTGATTCCTTGAGTTCAATTTAAGCCTTCAAAATGAATATGTCGGTCTATAAAAGCTGAATGAGGTGTTTCTTTTATTTGTAATAATAAATATGAGTTAAAAGTTTGCTACTTACAGAGACAATTCTGCGTTTTTAAGCTCCACTGCACAAAAATCTTTGTTTTCAGCAAAGAAACTTGCGACCATCAGGGAATCAATCTTCGTTAAGTTACTACTATTACCCTTGATGAATCCTATCTCCAGTATAAAGAAAATTGTAGATTATCGTTCTTGTAACGAATAATCGAACTATTCTGTTCTCTTTCAGCTTTCAACTTCTTGAGTTCGAAACATAGATATGATATTCTATATATTTACTATGGTTCAAGTCACAAAACCGTGGATTTCACAAAGCTTGATTGGGCAATCAAATCGTTCGTTTTGAAGTAAGTCGATGGTTTATGTCAAAAATGAACTGAAAATTGCAGAGAAATGATGACATTTCATTAATCAAGGTGATTGGAGTTTTGTGGAACCCGGCCTATGAATGTATTTTGTTGATCGAGCACCGAACATTCGAATTTGCAATGACAATACCTGGAGAGTGACGTCAATTACCTCTGATTGGCGTTCGCAGTCACGTGGTAGTTGATAATAAATAACATAATTTGAATCATCTTTATTTAATTCAACGAGAATAATAAGATCACTAAATGGTTCTTTAGGATTGCAAAAATTTCCTTCTATGAGGAAAACCTCAATTTATATGAATTCGTAACATGAGTTAACATCCCTATTGGCAGCGTCTTTCTACGTTTCGTCGCGGCGATGGACGTCTTCTTAAACGAGAACAAAGACGCTTTTTAATTAAATAGCTGTTTTTTTTCGGCTGCGTCTTGTTCGAAGATTATCAACTGCTGATCGCGGCACGGACGAAAAGTGGGCGATAAGTGGAATTGGTGCAACCTAGATTCGAGGCCGCCGTCGCGCCGCTTCGACCGACGTTCGGCTTCGATTGACGTGAGAGACCGTTCATTGTTTCTGGTGCGAGAAACTTTCATATCTCTGCAGATTTTATTGTCGCTGATCGGTATCGTTGGAAGGAAGTTTTGAGCCCGAAATATCCAAAAGCATTGAACACTTTTTGTGCACGAAAGTTGCAAATAACAGTGGAAAATTACATCAGGTGAAGGACGACCACGGTTACAGGACCATATCCTTTTAATGGAATTTTCCATAACCAAATCGAAAGGTGGCTGCCCTATGTCCTCGATAGCCTCAGGAATTCCATCTTTGAGGTATTGAATCGACGCTAGGCTATTGGCGTAGACCTTCTCTTTCACGTGGTCCCAAAGGAAAAAGTCGCAAGTTGTGAAATCACAAGATCTCGGTGGCCAATTGTGATCACCTCTTCGAGAGATAACACGGTGCGGAAACTTTTCTCGTGAAAGATCAATAGTTTCGTTGCTTGTGTGGCACGTAGCGCCGTCTTGTTGTCCAGATCAATACTATCCAATTTCGGCCATAAAAATGCCTAATTCCAAAGAACAACGAGGAGTAGATAAACCTGGGGTTTCTTAAACAATTTCGGGCACAGCAGCAATATTCTCGGCTGTTCTTGAGCGACGTGCACGGGTTTTATTCTTCACATCACTAACTGGTCTCAACAGCTCGAATTTTTCCACCAATTTCTTTAATGCGGTCCAACAAGGTGCTTCACGACGACCAAAAAATGTTCGAATATCACGAACCGTCTCTGCCAAATTTTCACCATTTTAATAATCTCAATGCGTTCTTGAAGCTTGTGTCGTTCCATTTTCACTAATGGCGTAGTTTATACCTGTCAAATATCAAAAAATGTCAGCTTCAAAAGTGACATCTACCGAAATAGCGGGATATTCAAAATAACACCTCCTATTGGAAAACTCTTTAGTTTCCGAGTAAACTTTCATATCTCTGCAGATTTCATTGTTGCTGTTCGGTATCGTTGGAAGGAAGTTTTGTGCCCAAAATATCCGAGCATTGAACACTTTTTGCGCACGAAGGTTGCCTTTCATATGAAGCATCAAGTAGATACATGGATAAACACTGCAAGTACACGAAAATTTCAGAATTTCTAGTTTCTAGCTTTACTAGAATTTCAGAAAAACTGAATTTTATTAACCACTTTTAAGGGTTGGTAGGGGTCGGCTGAGGAAATTCCTATGAAAATCTCAACTTAATTTCATACGATCAATCACCTCCTGAAGTTTGTCGTATGAATTTAGGAATACCCTGTATTTTGTACAGTGCATCCCATTGTGGGTGAGACAGCCAGGTTTCTCGCTTGTTATTCGATATATAGCCTTGCGATTTTCATGTTAACCTTTTCTACTTTTTTGTGAAACTCAAAATTTTCCATGAGATTTTGCATAACTGTTTCCGTTCAAGAGATACAGGGCGATTTTGGAAATTTATACTCTTCGGATACCTTCTATATCTCCGAAGTTATTAGAATTAATGGTGGGCATGAAAACTACATCTCAATCAGAACCCTGCGTAGAATCCAGTGGCGTACTCAATTTTTTTTTTCGGAGTGTGGTTTCGAAGATTCAACATAAACCTATATTTTTTCAATGGAACATCCTGTATATTATTACTTCGTTGAATTCGTTATTTTTTCCCTTCAAAATGACGTAATTCATTTGAAAAGTGCAAAGTGAAAATTTGCAAAGTATTTTGTGTAATAGGCTCCAGGTCTACTACATTCCTAGGAGCTGCGCCAACGTAGGCCATCATTTGGAAGGTATTTTCCTCATTAAGGTAAGCGTCCACCTATCGGCAGCGAACGAAGCGGATTTTAGAATCCTTTGTATAGAAACTAATGCAAGCGCGTCCACCTACCCGCGCCGAACGAATCGGATTCTATACAAAGAATTCTAAAATCCGCTCCGTCCGCTGCGTTCGCTGCCGATAGGTGGATGCTCTCCTTTAATAAATCATTATTATTGTTCTCGATATATAAGAACTTGTATTGGAAAATACACTTCATTCGATCATTTAATAAGAATATTCTACTCAACAATGGAACTTATTAAAGGTAATAATCGATATCGAGGAACTAAGCCATTGGGAGATCAACGGATATCAGATAATTTGTCATTTTTCAAATTCAGATGAATAGTTTTCAATTCTAGTACGTGATATCCATTACAAACTCATACGACTTAGTTCATACAAAGCAAGTTTTGTTATGATTATACATAATTATTACTCGTTCAGAAGCCCACATAGACACCAGAAATGTATGCAAATTAGCTACCGAAGTAGGTTGATGTATCAAGAAAGGAAAAGTGGGTTGATTGTTGACGGTTCGTATCTATTAACTCTCGATGTTAGCGGATAGTGATTATTTGTCCCTTGATTACCAACCGAAACCGTTCATTAGGATAAAAAGGAAATTATTTCATAGTAAAATGCGCTATTAGACTGTTATTTATATGTCATCAGTCAGAGTTTACGTAGAATATTAATATGTGATTTTGTGCGGAAAGAAATAGAGTATGTTTTTTGTTGCTACCTGGGTCTTGTGTTTGGATATGGCAGCAGCCAGTGATTAGACCTAAAAGTTTATGGAGATACAAACTTCATCGTTTAATAGTATATTATTCGATGAGCGGTAATGCAGGTCAAAACACACGCAGATGAATTTGGTGTAATTCATCAAGTTTGTTTTGAGCATTACCGCGAATTGATTACTATACTTTATCCACGACTTCTTCAGTAAAATTCGAATTAATCTGCATTTAAAAAATTTTGAACAGTTGTCAAAAGTATTGACAACATTTCGTCAAACCTCTGTACTTACTCTGTGGTCGGAAATCAAAACAGAATCTCTAACTAATCAAATCAAGTACTTTCGCAACTTCAAAAATTTACGTTTTCCAAAAATAAATCTGGAATGAATCGCTAGAACGTTATCTTGATGGCTGAAATAGAGTTCCGGATCGATCCTGCTTTTTATTCATTTTTTTTTGTATGCAATTTCATTTTTCCTAGGTATTTTTATTAGCGGGTGTTATTATAACACTCACTTTTCGGTTCATAGACATGTCTACGGTTGTGTTATAGCTACTATTACACATAGAAATTTGTTTAATAATTGACATATTACTCTATAGGAGTGGATAAATAATAATAATATAGTAATATTTTATTTTTTTCTAGGTGAGTATCAAGTTTCACCCCAAGGTGATGCCCTGAAATCGCGTGAGTATAGAGGAAAGACATTTATTATTGAGTGGTGATGTAGAGCCACGCGCCCAGGGAATATTTCTGTGTATCATCTGGATGTTCTTAGAGAATTTGTGACGGAATATCCCAAGATGATACGCCAAATCAAAAATTTATTGCGTAACTGAATCAAAGTTGATCGAAAATAATAAAACAAAATGACTTCCGATTACAATAGGTAGATCAATTCTAGGACGGAAATAATTTTAGCCTTTACGACTCATGCTATCAAAACAATGAACAACATTAATTAAAGCAAGAAACTACAAGAGACCTCACTTGTGAAGAATGGACCAAGCTTTTCAAAAATTTCTTATTTGAAATATGAACATGGAAAAATGTTTCTTGCGACATAAGGCTGAGGGTAGCTTTTCGTACCCCTTGCAATCATAAAAGAAAACTCCCAATTTTTCCTTGATGTCGTGCAACATCTGCTTGATTTTATTAACTTTAGTTTTTCAGAAAAAAATCTCAATTGCCTACCATAGAACTTCTAGACTACAGGCCCGTGTTGAAAAAATTATGGGTCATTTGAACCACCAGGTGACCTATCTAGAACGATATAAGAGCATAAAATAATAAGATTCAGCACTATGCCGTCACTTGTAAGCTGTCTAACTGGGTGCAGGTGAGAATTCAAAAGTACAGGTAAAGTGGGTACATTTTGGTCACATATTTTTGTACGGCATTCTTACCATCGATAGATTCGTGAAAAATAGTTAGTCGATTTTTTTTTTGATTTTCCGACAATTACCAGGGAAAATTTGGTCATTTGATTTTGTACGGCATCTGTATCATACTATTTCAATACTGCTTCTAATCCATTATTCCGCAACGCCGTACAAAAATCATGCGACAAGGGGAAAAATCTAGGGTTGCATTCCCCTCTCTTTCTGTAGTCCAAGGGGTGATTTGACACAATATGAAATAAATTTATTTTGAAAGTATTTTATGCAAAGATAATATTTTTTCATATGCCGTACATTTTCGTTAGTCCAAAGTGGAAAAAAAGAAAAAATCCATTTATTCGTACTAATTTTCATAGTCTTTTCGTGATTCTAGGTTCATAGTTGGAAACTATGTTGAATATGGGTCTGAATACTATCCATTCATACCAAATATGGACATATTGTCACTGATAATTCCAAAATACAACATGATTTTGAGAAGTACTCATGACACTGAGGTTAGCAGACCCCCTTGTCACATGATTTTGTACTGCAAACTTCAGTGTCATGAGTACTTCTCAAAAATATGTTGTATTTTGGAATTATCAGTGACAATATGTCCATATTTTGGTATAAATAGATAGTATACAAACCCATATTCAACATAGTTTCTAACTATGAACCTAGAATCACGAAAAGACTATGAAAATTAGTACGAATAAATGGATTTTTTCTTTTTTTCCACTTTGGACGAATCTATCGATGGTAAGAATGCCGTACAAAAATATGTGACCAAAATGTACCCACTCTACCTGTACTTTCGAATCCTCACCTGCACACTGTTGGACAGCTTACAAGTGACGGCATAGTGCTGAATCTTATTATTTTATGCTCTTATATCGTTCTAGATAGGTCACCTGGTGGTTCAAATGACCCCTAATTTTTTCAACGCGGGCCTGTAGTCTATTCATTATGGTTGGATCACACATGTATATCTCCATGTCAGAACGAATAAACCGATCTATGATTCGTCATTTCGCGTTTCTAAATGTTCGGCTAGCTTGAGTAATGCCCGCTTTACATTTTATCCGTGGAGAACGCTTATACGGTCTTCAATTACCGTAATTTATCTTTGGAATCGCACTCATTAATTACGTACTTACGTTCGGAGGCTGGCTGTACACGTCGACCGATTTGATCGCGAATTGTTCCCCGAAGATCTATGGATGTTGGTTCGGTTCTTGATCGTAGAAGATGTGTTGTGTTACAGCCGAGGAATTTTGTATTGCGCGACCTGTTCTTGGGATTTCTTTTTCTTTAGTTGAGCGAGAGGAATACTGCTATTTTTTTTGTTGAAGGATGGATGATAAAATGACATTAATTGATTCCATAGACGAAACGAGTCGGAAAAAGCTGTGAAATTATGTTGGAGGTTATTGTGAAAACAATGATCTTTCTATGTCTTATGAGTTAATGGTTTAAATTTGAAAATACATTTATTTTTATGTAGTTTGCATTGAAAAAAATTCTTGGTAAAAATTTCTGTGGATCATTTATTAAGTTCATGGTACACTGCTTCTTCAATCTGAACATTTTCACAAACTGGGCGTTCGGCATTTCAAATGGACTCATTTGATCACGCAACTTTTTCCTTCCATTTCTCATAAAGTTCCTATTATAAAAAATAATGATTTTTAGGTCATATACAGGGTGTTTCCTAAACATGCGGCAAAAATTCAGGGGATTGTTCCCTGGACTATTCTAAGAATATTTTGTATGTATTTTGTATTTTTGAAAAACCTCTTTGTTTCGAAGATACAGGGGAAACAAAATTTTAGATAATAACATTTTATTATGAAAAATTACATGAAAATTTAACTTAACCTACAAAAACTGTTGAAAATGACCACCTCTAGCCAAAAAAACGAATTCAAATGAAAACCGTGTTTAATCTGTATTCCTTTACCATCTGAACTTATCAATTTTATGTAAAAAAACTGGCCGTTTTTAGTAATTGGAATGTTGTTAAACAAATTTAAAAATAAATTGTACCTACTTAGTAAACACAGTGCGGTACGCATTTTTATTTAAACTATTATTAATTTTAAAAATATGAAAAATGTTGTTCGCCCTGTATCTTCGAAACAAAGAGGTTTTTCAAAAATCATCAAAGGACAAAACATGCTTAAAATAGTCCAAGAAACAACCCCCTGAATTTTTGCCGCATGTTTAGGAAACACCCTGTATATTATTGAACAATGATACTTATCGTTATGATTTCCTTCCAATAACAATCCAATAAACAATGCCTTACTACCTATTATTATTCATGATGAATTTCTTATATTCAAACGTTGGTGTTCATCCATAAATAAAAAAAACAATCAAAGTAACCTCACACTATGTCAATTATTATAATGCTTCGGATCACCCGTCGTGTACTCGTAAATATTTAACGATTTCTGTGAGCTACAGATGCCTTAAAGAGGTCCAGAATTGCAATTTTCCTGTAAGCTTATGAAAAGTTATAGATTGGCTTACAGATGAAAGCAGAATACCACCATTAGTCTTGAAAACCTCGGTCAAAAACTGAGTGTGCACGAAACTCAGTTTTCATTTCCAGCGTTTTTATTTCAAGTTTTTGTTTGAGAACTTAACACATTTGTGATTCATCTGTCAACTGAAACTCATGAAGACAAAAAATACTATGAGATAGAATAATACTGCAGGAAAATGGGTGATAGACATAATACCTATGTTAACTCAAAAGATCATATTGTTAACTTGTCCTTCGAAGCCAGCTATCTTTTTTAAAGTCAGTTATTCATCTATTCTTTTGTTTCCTTCATTTCAATCCCTTAAGGTCTTCTGTATGATAAGATCCATTTTCACTTCTCTAATTTTCTTTAATTTACTGTTTGGAAAGAGTTTTGCCGATCAATGTAACTTTTTACCATTTTCCCATACCTGATACATTGTATCGGAAGAGTCTTGAATGTGTAGTTAAAGTAGGGAAAGCAGAATAAAAGAACCGACATTCTGAAAAAGATTCGAATGGATTTTTTTTAATTGACGAGGAATCTCATAATTCATTATCCTCATTATTTATACTATTACTCGCAGTCGGGAGTACGCACGCTTTCTAAGTTCTCACGTTTGGGGTACAAGTTATAGTTTTAATCATTAAATTCCTTAACTAAAGGGTTTTCCAATAGGGACTTGACAACTTTGAATTCAATTTGTGAATGCACCCTTTCACTAATCATCGAACTGTCATTGCCAATTTGCACAGTAAACTCAACATTTTCATCATGGTGAAGTACACGAACGAACAACGTCTGCAAATTATAAAAATTCACTACAGAAATTCGGAGTCGGTGACCGCTACTTTAAGAGCGTTAACTGCGGTCGTAATTCTCGCCCTAGTAGACAGGCACTAACAAGTTTAGTGCAAAAATTTGAGTCTACATATTCGTTGTGTGATGTTGCCGTGCCAGTGAGACAACGGGTTGGTCGAAGTGTCGAAAATATCGCTGCCGTTGTTACGTCCGTAGCAAATGATCCAAATCAGTCAATTCCACGGCGTTCTCAAGAGTTGGGCATCGCCCAGACCACTTTTTGGCCCGAATTGGAAGATATGGACTTGGACAACATGTGGTTTCAACAGGACGGTGCAAAAAGCCACACAGCAAACGTTACAATCGATTTATTGAAGAGTAAGTTTAATGAGCGTGTTATCTCCAGAAATGGACCAGTCGATTGGTCGCCTCGTTCGTGCGATTTAACGCCTCTAGACTTCTTTCTTTGGGGCCACGTGAAGTCATTGGTCTATGCCAACAAGTCGACGACGTTGGTAGAGCTCAGAGCCAACATTGAACTGGAAATAGCTGCTGTTTCGGCCGAAATATGTGACAGAGTCATCGAAAATTGGGTCCAACGAGTCGACCGCTGCAAACGTGCCCGCGGTGGCCATATGAAGGAAGTCGAGTTCCATTCATAAATGTTTTGATTGTACTTCTACCCGATAATAAAGTTCTTGATATATCTCAAATGGTTGGCTTTTTATTTCGAAAAGAAGTTGTCAAGTCCTTATTGGAAAACCCCTTATATTATTTAGCTGATGAACGATGTGTTAATGGAAGACTCAAAAATGTATTATAATCGCTAATAGGAATGCGGAAAATATTTATACACAGGTGTATTTGGTGAATTAAAAGCTTTTCTCTCATAAGGTTGGCAATTCTTACTTCCCGATTTTTTTGGTATAAAGAAACATTTTATAACAATTCATCAAGTTTGTCTTAATATTCGTACTATGTGGTTCATTATACAGGGTGGGACAGAGGAACTCGCGGATTTTTAAATTCGATTATACAAAAACGGCAAATATCGTTTCAACTATTTCTTCATAATCAAGTACCACATTTGAAGTTTATGTTTAGACCGATTCGGATTAAATTTATTTTATAAATAAAGATTGATACACTGAATGCTCATGCAGAATTGTGTGGCCATAGTTTTAACAGACCATAGAAAATTCAGTTGGAATATTGAATAGAAGAATCTTTATATTTCCATAACAGGATATCCGATTCAAATTATTTTTTTTGTGAATGAAGACTGTTATACTAAATATTCATGCAAAATTTTGTGGCTATGGTGTCAACAGCAAATTCTCTCACTGCGCACTTTTTGTTTCCCATTTATCTGCTCGAAGGTATGTAATTTCTTAATGCTTCGACAATTTTCTCGTAAGAGGCTGGATTGCCTGGATTTAAGTTGCGTGGGCAATCGAAATCACCTTGGATCTTCCGCATAAGGCTTTATACAACAATAACGAACACCTCTCTACCAACTCTTTTTCTTCATCTCGGGTATTCAGGTTGAATCTACGTAACCTTCTTTCTATTGTCGCATCAGCGGTTCAAGGAAAATAAAGTGGATCTTTTAATGAACTTCTACCTCGAAGCTAACGGCCATACGACGATCCATGAGTGAGAGAAATTGAATATTGCATTTTTAACATAGTTTACATTAAAAGCAGTCGTACGATATGTTTGTGTATGGAAAGTAATAAGCCGTTACTAGCTCTCTCAGAAGAAAAATGACTTGAAATTTCGCATAGTCTTCATCATTAACCAAACTCTTTATAAGAATTCTTTGTCGTTTATTCACAAGGAAATGAGCTGGTAGGAGCTTTTTCTGCACTCAAATGACACTGTCATTGTATTAATTGAGTCTTCCTGAACAACATCAGTGAAACCAACAGGTGGCGGTCTGTCTTAGTATAGAAAATTCGGAACCCCGACGGTCAAAAAGTTTTCCATATTCATGTCACTTTTTTCACTATAGAAAAACCAGAAAAAAATTTCTTGAGAAAATAATTTTTCCAGGAAAAATTTTTCCGGAGAATTTTTTTTTGGTAACATTTTTTCCCGGAAGATGGATTGGACGTTCTGGTCCAATCTCGTGGCCGGCCCGTTCACCGGACTTGAATCCATAGGACTTTTTTACCGGAAAGCAGTTTAAGAAAAAGTGTATTCGAAGGCAATCGATGTGAACTACGGCAGCTACAATTTAACAAGTATTATACCATTTTGGAATCCTTACTAAATACGCCAATTTTTGAAAAAACATGCCAATCCTACGTAGTACATTTTTTTTCAATACAGTCAGTTGAAACTAGGCAATTGTTTATTTCGAATTTTTTTTCTGAGAAGCAAGCCATATTTTTGTGAAACCTAGAGCAGCTGGTATCCAAATTTTGATAACAGTTTAGACAAGCATTATTCAAGGTTACACAGCAGGAAAAAAATTGGAAAAAGTTGATATTTGTGGCAACAGGAGCGAAAAGACTGTCACAGGGTGTGGAATTTTGCGTGTTTTTTTAAATGCGCATTATTTTAAAATCGTGCAACTTAGATTTTTTTTTATATTTTTCTGACAACCAGCGTTACTTGCCTTTTCACCCGGTTCCGGGTTGACGTCGAGTTTTGGGACACCCTGTATAACAATAACGAACACCTCTCTCTAGTAATTCTTTATCTTCATCTCTAGATTTCAGGTTGAATTTACGTAACCTTCTTACTGTTGTCGCAACCGTTCGAAGTAAATAAAGTGGCATATTCAACCCAACGGGCATACGACGATCCATGAGAGAAATGGAATATTGCATTTTTAACATAGTTTACATTACCATTAGAGGCAGGCATTTCTCGATCAGAAGCAATTTCTAATTTCCAACGATTAGATATCTTGGAGCCGGTTCTTTGCGCCAGAAAAATCGTAGAGACTAGGAAAGATATCGCGTTTATCGGTTTCAGGAGTACGAAGCTGCACGTGTTCCTTCGTGCGAGAGACGAGAAATAATATGAGAGAACTCAAGAAGGAATTACGACTTCACGTGCGCTTTTAGCTGAGATTCTCACTCAGGAGATTTACTTATATGAACCAATGTGTAAGATTGGTAAGAAAAAACGACGAACAAAAATTGAGAACAAGTCGCCCTTGATAAGTTTAACTGAGGAAAATATTCGGGACATTCTATTGCCAGTTGTTGAATGGATATTGTACATTGGCGAAAGGAACGTCAATTTCCGATCAGAGACGTGATTCTGCTTCATGTCACATCTCGTCTAAATAGACCCCAATCTGACACGCAGCAAGTTGGAGGAAATGCGTTCGATTCATCCACCATACAGTCTTGACTTATCCATCTGTTACCATTACATGATTGGAAGACTACTACTACTACTACCTACCTACTAAGAAAAGGGAAAACAATATTATACGTATATTCTTAAATTGGGAGATCATGTATAAAAATAAATTGAAAATTTATTTTTTGAATGTTGTATCATAAAATTTGAGAAAAATAATTTCGGTGTATATCGGATTCACTCTCGTATTACGCCAAATCACCTTAAGTCATTTAAGGCTCATTTAAAGCAACAACTATATAAGTCGGCCATCTTTCGGTTGTTAAGTCGGTTAAGGAGTTAAATGAAGCGTCTCAAAGCGTGCACATATTACACCACGGTTTTTACGATTCCGCTTAAATGGATGATTTCTCATTTCGAAATCGTTATTTTACCCACATCAATAGACGATAATGCGATTCATTTGCCTTCGGGCGACAAACATTTTAACTATACGAACTACATAGACAAGGCTGAAATAGTGCATCCAATTTAGTTCACAGCCTGGTCGTTTGCTTCAACTTTTTTCGAGAAGTCGGTCAAATACTTGGCTACGTTATACATGCACCAGGAAATAGTGAACAGGATATTTATAACAAAATTAGATGAAGTTGATGTACCAAATCGCAAGGACGTCTATTATAATTTCGTCTAGTGAGTACAGGGCAAATTTCAAGATGCGCGTCAATGTCTCAATTCAAAATATCATGTTCGATATTTATCGGATCCCTAATTTAGCTAATATTAAAAAATCAATGAGACGAACTTCGAGTGACAGTAACTCTGGAACTAATTACAGTAGAGACTCGATAATCTGGATCAGTTAATGCAAGGGATGATCCGGATTAATGAGGAATCCGGAATACCGCGTCTTACAATTTAGTAAAGATGCAATTTAAAAAAACGGTTGAAATAAATATAGGCTTTATTATCGAAACCATAAAACAAATATATTATTCGGAATAATTAGATATTTTACGTTTTCTACTGTAAGGGAAAAAGAATGCTGAACAATAGCTTTCTCCTGTATATCTTTCAGAAGCTGAATATCAGTAATTGCCATGAGTTATGGAATAAACAGACTGCATCGACTTGATCTATGCTCTAAATGCCTTTTCGGTATTTCAGTTTTGTTAATTTAATATCATTATGATCCATATGCGGTATCAAAGCTGTATGGTTTGGAGGTAGAAACATTCCATTCCATTTCACTAATTAATTATTCTTGTCTGACTTTTTTTGTCTTATACCATTGTGCACTATTATATACCAAAAGAACGCCAGATCGTCGTCATAGAAATTGAGTTACGACAAGTTAGAACCGTAAACCACGTATGCAACGATCGTAAATTCGGATTATTGAGTCTTGCAATCCGGATTATAAGGACATAATACAATCTTGACGGCAATCCGGACTAGTAAATATCCGGATTATCGAGTCTCTACTGTAAAAAGATTCTTCTTTTAAATATTCCAAATGAATTTTCTATGGTTCTGTTAACACTATAACCACGCAATGTGTGGTTTCGGAAATGTCGAAAAAATAATAAAAAATCCCAAATGTCAATAACTCCGAAACAACTGGAACAATTTAGCCCGTTAACGAACTCAATCACAGAATTTGGAACCTGAACCTTCACACGAAATTTCGGAGATGCACCCTCATCCGTTTGAGGAGGTATCGTGTTCACTGCCGGACAGAATTTGCAAAAAAGCAAAATGACTGCAATATCAACCATAAACAGTCCGATAACTCAACGACGAATTTCGCATCAATACTTCTCAAGATATCTTTGTTCCATTGAACTCGGCTGATAATAATGATCAGTACTAACCCCAAGCGAAAAGAAGTACCAATCCTCATATCTTAACACCCTCGCGTGACACCCAAAGAAAGGAACGCTATGGACCCTCAGGGTCCTCCTTAATCATTTACCCATCTCAATTACTGATAAACTCGCAAACCACTCCGTTTCGTTGCCAAGAAGGCGAATTAAACAAATGATTAATTGAGGTTATGTCATCTGACCAAGTAACGTAACAACCGTGCGTGGGAGTATTAATGGTACCATCTAAGGAAGTGTAATGTTTATCGTTCGTTCCATCCAAAGGCGTTTACAGTCAGTAATCGTATGAAGAGGTGAGCCGAAGAAAAGAATGTTTGCTTTTCCCAACAATAAAGCATATCTCATTTTCTGTTTATTCGGTTTTCATAATGATGCAACAAGGAAGGGAACAACGATACGAAGTGTTTTGAATAGTTTTGGAGTCACGCCTATGTTGAATGGATAATTTATGTTTTCCTGAAAATCGCGTACCAATCTAGCATTTCTTCATCAATTTTTTGTTTCTGTTGAACTCAAGATACATTGAATAATGCAAATTTCGGAAAGATTTTATAAATAGAAAGTTGGAAGAAATTCGAAGAATTTAATACATAATATACTTATTTCTCGAAATATATCACTAAATTTTGGACTCTGAAGAAGAGTTGTATCAACGGAAAGAGCCTTCAATATGAATATACAGTAGAGACTCGATAATCCGGATATTTACTAGTCCGGATTGCCGTCAAGATTGTATTATGTCCTTATAATCACCGGTGTGAAAAGAGCGGCCAAAGATAGCGGCCAAAATCCACGGAAACACCCGAACGCCGGAACCAGTGGCGTCCGCATCGATATAGTTTATTCATATGAATTCGACGAGATATTGTTGAAATAGGTGAATGATTAGTGAAATGAAGCCTTTCTTCATAAGATATATTCGATTTAATGAAAATAAAGCGAGAATTATTCGACTCAGGCTCTATATATTGCATTCTAGTGAATTCAAAGATGAAATATTCTTCAGGACATTATCATTCGATATCGAGAAAAAAATTTGACTTGCAAAGAGGTTCAGGGGTGGAAAATTCAATCCTTAACTTTCCATCCGTTTTTCCGAGGGAAAGCGTGATCCTCGCATCACCAGATTTGGCAGAAATATTCTTTAGGGCATTATCTTTCGATATCGAGAAAAAAATTTGACTTGCGAAGGGGTTCAGGGGTGGAAAATTCAAACTTTAACATTCACGTCCGTTTTTCCGAGGGAAAGCGTGATCCTCGCATCACTAGATTTGGCAGAAATATTCTTTAGGACATTATCTTTCGATATCGAGAAAAAAATTGGACTTGCGAAGGGGTTCAGGGGTGGAAAATTCAAACTTTAACATTCTTGTCCGTTTTTCCGAGGGAAAGCGTGATCCTCGCATCACCAGATTTGGCAGAAATATTCTTTAGGACATTATCTTTCGATATCGAGAAAAAAATTTGACTTGCGAAGGGGTTCAGGGGTGGAAAATTCAAACTTTAACATTCGCGTCCGTTTTTCCGAGGGAAAGCATGATCCTCGCATCACCAGATTTGGCAGAAATATTCTTTAGGACATTATTAACACTCACGCCCGTTTCTCGAAGGGAAAGCGTAATACCTGCATTATTAAAAAAAAATTCACTTTCGATGGGTCTCGCGTGTTAAAATTTTGACAATCACTTAAGTTTGATTCCGAAATCCTTGCGTTGCTAAATTTGAAAAAAATCTTAGTCGAAAGCAAAATGTTCTCCTTCTCATGTGTACATGGATGTAAATAATGTAATAATATGTAAATAATACGGCCCTTAATTATCTACATATATTTCAGACGATGAAAATTCACATTCACGGTTGAACAAAAATGTTGTTTTATTTCGTGCGTATAAAATTCGTGTTTTTATGGCACATTCGAGTGCTTTTTTCATGTGACATGAAAAAAAAAACACTCATTTACGCACTTACTAGTATAAAAATAACTATTCCCTTGTTTTTCTGTGTTTTCGCTCATTTCGAATTTTTCCCTGATAACTCTGATAGTTCTAATTTCAGGTTGAGGGTTTGCCTTTGTAACCCCCTGCTTTTTATATTTAGAATTGAATTGAATTTGAAAATCTTAAGCTGGATTTGAGTTGACCAAGTTGGTGATGCGAGGATCATGCTTTCCCTCGAAAAAACGGACAAGAATGTTAAATTTTGAATTTTCCACCCTGAACCCCTTCGCAAGTCAAATTTTTTTCTCGATATCGAAAGATAATGTCCTAAAGAATATTTCTGCCAAATCTAGTGATGCGAGGATCACGCTTTCCCTCGGAAAAACGGACGCGAATGTTAAAGTTTGAATTTTCCACCCCTGAACCCCTTCGCAAGTCAAATTTTTTCTCGATATCGAAAGATAATGTCCTTAAGAATATTTCTGCCAAATCTGGTGATGCGAGGATCACGCTTTCCTTTGGAAAAACGGACGCGAATGTTAAAGTTTGAATTTTCCACCCCTGAACCCCTTCGCAAGTCAAATTTTTTTCTCGATATCGAAAGATAACGTCCTAAAGAATATTTCTGCCAAATCTGGTGATGCGAGGATCACGCTTTCCCTCGGAAAAACGGGCAAGAATGTTAAAGTTTGAATTTTCCACCCCTGAACCCCTTCGCAAGTCAAATATTTTTTTCTCGATATCGAAAGATAATGTCCTAAAGAATATTTCTGCCAAATCTGGTGATGCGAGGATCACGCTTTCCCTTGGAAAAACGGGCAAGAATGTTAAAGTTTGAATTTTCCACCCCTGAACCCCTTCGCAAGTCCAATTTTTTTCTCGATATCGAAAGATAATGTCCTAAAGAATATTTCTGCCAAATCTGGTGATGCGAGGATCACGCTTTCCCTCGGAAAAACGGACGTGAATGTTAAAGTTTGAATTTTCCACCCCTGAACCCCTTCGCAAGTCAAATTTTTTTCTCGATATCGAAAGATAATGTCCTAAAGAATATTTCTGCCAAATCTAGTGATGCGAGGATCACGCTTTCCCTCGGAAAAACGGACGCGAATGTTAAAGTTTGAATTTTCCACCCCTGAACCCCTTCGCAAGTCAAATTTTTTTCTCGATATCGAAAGATAATGTCCTTAAGAATATTTCTGCCAAATCTGGTGATGCGAGGATCACGCTTTCCCTCGGAAAAACGGACGCGAATGTTAAAGTTTGAATTTTCCACCCCTGAACCCCTTCGCAAGTCAAATTTTTTTCTCGATATCGAAAGATAATGTCCTAAAGAATATTTCTGCCAAATCTGGTGATGCGAGGATCACGCTTTCCCTCGGAAAAACGGGCAAGAATGTTAAAGTTTGAATTTTCCACCCCTGAACCCTTTCGCAAGTCAAATTTTTTTCCCGATATCGAATGATAATGTCCTAAAGAATATTTCTGCCAAATCTGGTGATGCGAGGATCACGCTTTCCCTCGGAAAAACGGACGCGAATGTTAAAGTTTGAATTTTCCACCCCTGAACCCCTTCGCAAGTCAAATTTTTTTCTCGATATCGAAAGATAATGTCCTAAAGAATATTTCTGCCAAATCTGGTGATGCGAGGATCACGCTTTCCCTCGGAAAAACGGGCAAGAATGTTAAAGTTTGAATTTTCCACCCCTGAACCCCTTCGCAAGTCCAATTTTTTTCTCGATATCGAATGATAATGTCCTTAAGAATATTTCTGCCAAATCTGGTGATGCGAGGATCATGCTTTCCCTCGGAAAAACGGACAAGAATGTTAAATTTTGAATTTTCCACCCCTGAACCCCTTCGCAAGTCAAATTTTTTTCTCGATATCGAAAGATAATGTCCTAAAGAATATTTCTGCCAAATCTGGTGATGCGAGGTTCACGCTTTCCCTCGGAAAAACGGACAAGAATGTTAAAGTTTGAATATTCCACCCCTGAACCCCTTCGCAAGTCAAATTTTTTTCTCGATATCGAAAGATAATGTCCTAAAGAATATTTCTGCCAAATCTGGTGATGCGAGGATCACGCTTTCCCTCGGAAAAACGGACAAGAATGTTAAAGTTTGAATTTTCCACCCCTGAACCCCTTCGCAAGTCAAATTTTTTTCTCGATATCGAAAGATAATGTCCCAAAGAATATTTCTGCCAAATCTGGTGATGCGAGGATCACGCTTTCCCTCGGAAAAACGGACGTGAAAGTTAAAGTTTGAATTTTCCACCCCTGAACCCCTTCGCAAGTCAAATTTTTTTCTCGATATCGAAAGATAATGTCCTAAAGAATATTTCTGCCAAATCTGGTGATGCGAGGATCACGCTTTCCCTCGGAAAAACGGACGTGAATGTTAAAGTTTGAATTTTCCACCCCTGAACCCCTTCGCAAGTCAAATTTTTTTCTCGATATCGAATGATAATGTCCTGAAGAATATTTCATCTTTGAATTCACTAGAATGCAATATATAGAGCCTGAGTCGAATAATTCTCGCTTTATTTTCATTAAATCGAATATATCTTATGATAAAGGCTTCATTTCACTAATCATTCACCTATTTCAACAATATCTCGTCGAATTCATATGAATAAACTATATCGATGCGGACGCCACTGGTTCCGGCGTTCGGGTGTTTCCGTGGATTTTGGCCGCTATCTTTGGCCGCTCTTTTCACACCGGTCTTATAATCCGGATTGCAAGACTCAATAATCGGAATTTCCGATCGTTGCATACGTGGTTTACGGTTCTAACTTGTCGTAACTCAATTTCTATGACGACGATCAGGCGTTCTTTTGGTATATAATAGTGCACAATGGTATAAGACAAAAAAAGTCAGACAAGAATAATTAATTAGTGAAATGGAATGGAATGTTTCTACCTCCAAACCATACAGCTTTGATACAGCATATGGATAATAATGATATTAAATTAACAAAACTGAAATACCGAAAAGGCCTTTTAGCACATATTTTTTCGATCCTCGAAGACGGGGATAATGTTAGCAAATGCATTTAGAGCATAGATCATTTCGATGCAGTCTGTTTATTCCATAACTCATGGCAATTGCTGGTATTCAGCTTCTGAAAGATATACAGGAGAAAGCTATTGTTCAGCATTCTTTTTCCCTTACAGTAGAAAACGTAAAATATCTAATTATTCCAAATAATATATTTGTTTTATGGTTTCGATAATAAAGCCTATATTTATTTCAACCGTTTTTTTAAATTGCAACTTTACTAAATTGTAAGACGCGGTATTCCGGATTTCTCATTAATCCGGATCATCCCTTGCATTAATGTTCCGGATTATCGAGTCTCTACTGTATATGCCTTTTAGCGTTGTTCTACTTAAACGAGTGCTATATCGTTTTGCCCAAATGTCTGCAATTTTCGAATTTTGAGCCGAAAATGGTTTCTTACGGTATAGGGTTAGACTCACTGATGGCGAATTCGTGATCAAATTCAATTCTGTCCGTGGGGCCGTCTGGCCGTTAGCACAATAACTTTCAAAGGAATTGTCCTAGAGACTTGAAATTGTCAGGATGAGTTCGGTTCCTAATGGCTCGGTTCCATAAAATATGCCCATTCAAAATTTCTGTTCCTCAATATCTCAGACAAAACAAAACCCATCGAATGAAATGTTGCGGCCACATGCATGCTCATAATAATCCTTATGCAAAATTTTGTGGCCATAGTGTAAACCAGTGGTTTCCACCCCTGGGGGATCCGCGAGGTATTGCTAAGGGGTTCGCAACTTGTATGATTAGTAAATTTTTTTCACATATTTTAGGTCTTTTTTCAGGAAACATTAGGCTTGTTTAGGTCTATAGGAAATAGTGGGGGTTCTTGGAAAAATTTAGTTGGGAACCCCTGGTGTAAACAGAACCATAGAAAATTCAGAATATTGAAAAGAAGAAACTTCATATTACCATAAGAGGATATCTAATTGGAATGAAAATTATTTCATGAATGAAGATTGATACACTGAATGTTCATGTAAAATTTTTGGCTATATTGTTTACCACCATAGAAAATTCAATTGGAATACTAAAGAGGAGAATCTTTATATTTTCATAACAGGATATTCGAATTGGATGAACTTTTTTTTAATGATGACTGATATCATCTTCATATTTCCATGACAGGATAACCGATTCAAATGAAATTTATTTTGTGGAATGAGACTGATATACTGAATGCTCGTGCAAAATTTCAAGAGGATCAGAATCATATAACTTTATACATATTATCAATTATTTCTCAAGTACCATATAAAATTTCGAGGTGATAGTCCTTTTGCTCCGCCAAAGAACGAGCGCTTAAAAGCCCCTGCTTTGAGCTTTTCTTAAATTTTTGTTCAATTAAATACAATAATACAACCACTCCACTTATACGGAGACACAGAAGTTTTGCAGAGGTTCTTCTTCTGCTATTATACCAAGAAATATATAGTAATGAAAATCTCAAATTTTGTCGCCATAATTTCTTAAACAAAAGCGATACATCAATCTCACCATTAGGGACCCCGCAGACTGCAGACTTTTAATCGGCCGATAGTTTAGTCAGGTTGGGCTGAAAATGCGCATATCGAGCCAACTTAACAAGTTTGCTCGGTGTGCGCACTTTCAGCCCAACCTAACTATACTATCGGCCGATAAAAAGTCTGCAGTCTGCGGTGTCTCTTACTTTCAAACATTATAACTAAAAGTATAAAACTTTGTTCTAACATGTTGTGGAATACTAATTCGGGTTAGCAGATGTTTTAACCTGCATCAAATTGATGGTGTCACGACCGTACAAATGAATCTCCTCTCTTCTTCCTCCGATAAAAAAACAGTTGATAGCTACAACGACCGCCCCAGACCTGACCTAGTCATCCCGTAAATTATGCGGGATCGTCCCAGATCGCATCCAGGAAAAGTCGGTCTGGCACATGTTTACATAACGAGCACATTTTAAACGCCGGTATTTGACGCCTCCGGTATTTTTGGACGCCGGCGTTACAGGAATAGAAACGAAGACCGAATCGAAATGTCAGTGCGTTTTTCTCGTCACAGAAACATCGTTGTTTGTTTTTGTTGGGATTCGAGAATTTGAAATTAATGTGGAAAATTCTGGTTTGTAGGATGACTAGCCGGTGAAATGTTATACAAGGTTTTAATGAATAACTGCGACACACTTTAGGATGTATGAAATACTGTTTTCGAGATACTGCAGTGCGTTGAAATTAAAAAAAACGTTTTTCGCGAACTCCAGAAACTTTCATCTAGACCAAGCAATAGAGCTATCGAAAGGTCGATTTCGTGACAAAAATACTACCTGAAATCTGACTGTGCAGTCATGCAATAGGTAGTTTCTACATGTTTTTCATGACAAATTCCACTCCTGAATCGTCTTAGATTTTTTTTGAGAAGCGAAAAATAGCCAAAAAAATCCACCCATCCCACTCCGCGACTAGTTTGATGCATTCGAGCCTTTTTGCTCCTGTTTGACGCCGTTTTTCACCCACTAAACATTATCGGTCGGTATCGAGAGAATGAACGATTTGAAGAATTTTATTTCTTCTTTAAAATGCTTTTTGTAAAATTCAAATCCGACAAGTAGCCGAGTATCACGACCTTCTTGAAAAAAGTATGTCGAATTCGGAAAACTGCGATTGTGCAAAAACTATTTATCCGACAGCTTTGTAATTGTGTACCAATAAAGTATATGTTAATGACTACTTAAATTCAGAGCAACTACGCTTCATCTCAGAAATTGACCTAGTTATGAATTTTCGAAAAATTGATGTTTTTTCCAGTTTTTTGGACTTTTCTCGGAAACCAATTATCCGCTTGAGACGTGTCTCCTCTCATTTTTTTTGTTTTTAAATTCTCTACAAAAAGTGCCTTAACAGCTTTTCGATCAGATCAATACTTCACGTTTTATAAGCGAAAAAGCAAAATTTTGGATTTTTTTGGCTATTTTTCGCTTCTCAAAAAAAACCTTAGACGATTCAGGAGTGGAATTTATCATGAAAAACATGTAGAAACTACCTATTGCGCATGACTGCACAGTCAGATTACAGGTAGTATTTTTGTCACGTAAAAAACCTCTATTGCTTGGCCTAAGAAGGAGCAAAAGTGATGGAAATAGCCCAAATAGCATTTGAATAACTTCGTATTGTATGAGCAACGTTTACACAAACTGATAAGACTTTTTGCATGACCTCTTAGTTGTTCGCTTTTACACCACACTAGGGAAATTCGAACTAGGTTCGGACATGAATAGAGGTCATTTCGTCCTCCTTATTCTCTAGAGATCGTCTTTTTTTCCCGCATCTGCAGTCGTTTCCCAAGGAAGCACGATATTTCATTCCATTACCCAGCCATAAAGGTTCGTGTAAAGTTATTGATTTCAAATCTGAAACTCTCCTCGGCGAATTCTTCGGAATTCTCTTATTTCTTAGATGATTCTTAGTGCAACCTTTTTACCGGCATTGCTTTTTAATGTCCGTTTTCGAGATTTTTTTTAAATCGCTACACCTTTCACAGTTGTAATTCAGAAAATCTTTAGGGAACTAGTATTTCAGAATAGGAATATGTAATTCAGTAAACAGAAATTGAAATTCAGAATAGGAAGTTGGAACTCAAAAAACAAAGTTGTTATTCAGAAACGACAAATTGACAAACAGAAAATGTATTACTCTGGTAGTAAGCAGGGGACAAATCTATTAATCCTATTTCTGAATTTCAATTTTCTTTTTCTGAATAACAAGGTCCTATTCCTTGATTTATTACTATTATTACTATTCTGAAAATAAAATTACCATTTCCGAATATAAAGTTGTTATTCTGAAATTCAAATTCCCTATTCTGAATTTCAATTAACTATTCTGAATTACAGTTTTCATCTTCTGAAATTCAATTTGCTTTTCTGAATTACGATCTTGTAAACTAAGGCTTATGATGTATTGATTAATGATGTTTGATTAAAACTCCCATTTTAGTTGAATGCGACCAAAAGTGTTTCAAAGTTGTCTTCAGTTGAAGTTAAATATTGGGTTTGATTTTAGGTCTTACACCCCAATTACACTCAGCTCATGGCAGGGAGCAGGGAAGTGGGCAGCACTCACAATGTGTAGGAGTATTATCCAATTGTTCATTCGATCATTCTATAAACGACATTTTGTGGCCATTTCCAGTGGGCAAATAATTCGTTGATCATAACATGAGTGTTACGAATGAAAGTTTTAGGAAAATATATATTTATATTTTATGATGATTATACCACTGTGCAATGGAATGAGATCGCCTGAATTGATTCAATTCACGGAAGATAAAATGTTGCTACGGGTAATGAGTGTGTCTGATCACTTCTGAAGATACTTGTTCCACTAGAAGTTTGCTAATGGATTATTTGGCAAATTATTTATTGAGTCCAAATGAATAAGCTAATGATATTAAACGCCAATACATCTTACATCTGTTACAGCCGAGGAATGTGTAGGATCAGAATAAAAATTAATATTTATGAGATATTTGTCAAGGTGAAATGTGTTGTTGCTGCATAATAATACATTTTTCGTATTGTGAATGAGAAATATCGAATGGCGTAATTAATATCTAGGAATGATGACGTAATATATGGAGGTTGATAATATTTTACTTGCTACCCACAATTGCCTACATTTTATTGATCAATATAAGTTCAGGTGGAATTCTTTGCGACTAAGATCAATACGCAAATTGACCACAGGGAATAAAGTATTACCTGCGTCTAAATTCAGTAGTTATTAAAATATGAGGTGTTCTCATTAATTTTTTTATCGTGAAAATTATTGAATAGCTGTTTTTTTGAAGATGGCCATTTATATAGTGCTTCAAATCAGTCTGGAATATTGCTAATAAAATCAACAATAATGATAACGATTTAAGAAAAGCCCTGAATAGGTGTATTGGAACGCTCCATCATTGGTGAGGCAATCATGCGATTACCTCAAAATTTTGTAATGGATTTGAAATTCATGCTAAGTACAGTAGAGACTCGATAATCCGGAGAACGATAATCCGGATATTTACTAGTCCGGATCGACATCAAGATTGTATTATGTCCTTATAATCCGGATTGCAAGACTCAATAATCAAAATTTCCGATCGTTGCATACGAGGTTTACGGTTCTAACTTGTCGTAACTCAATTTCTATGACGACGATCGGGCGTTCTTTTGGTATATAATAGTGCACAATGGTATAAGACAAAAAAAGTCAGACAAGAATAATTAATTAGTGAAATGGAATGTTTCTACCTCCAAACCATACAGCTTTGATACAGCATATGGATCATAATGATATTAAATTAACAAAATTGAAATACCGAAAAGGCCTTTTAGCACATATTTTTTCGATCCTCGAAGACGGGGATAATTTTAGCAAATGCATTTAGAGCATAGATCAATTCGATGCAGTCTGTTTATTCCATAACTCATGGCAATTACTGATATTCAGCTTCTGAAAGATATACAGGAAAAGCTATTGTTCAGCATTCTTTTTCCCTTACAGTAGAAAACGTAAAATATCTAATTATTCCAAATAATATATTTGTTTTATGGTTTCGATAATAAAGCCTATATTTATTTCAACCGTTTTTAAATTGCATCTTTACCAAATTGTAAGACGCGTTATTCCGGATTCCTCATTAATCCGGATCATCCCTTGCATTAATTGATCCGGATTATCGAGTTTCTACTGTATATGAAAACACTATGAATTTGAATTGGGAACAGAGGTCGAATGATACCTTATGTTGAAGAGCTCCAAATTTTCTTTGTAGAAAGGAACTTGTCGATAATTTCAAAGCTGTTATTGGGACATTCTGTATATCTTGCAAAAGTATCATGATACATTCTTCTCGTTGAAAATTGTGATTACTTTGCAGACTCAACTATCAATTGATGGTTTCGTTAATAGACAATGTATCACCAATCCTTATATTATACCTGAACCAAATCTCTTTGCAGCTCTAGATACTTAATCTTATGCTCGAATAAACACACACATGGTAATGTTGGTTGAGTTATATTTTTCATCCTTCGAAATTGATTTCAAGTGGTCAGGAAATGTGAGCGACACAGCTTATTCGTGATATTTGACAATGAAAAACTGACCTGATTGTGGGTTGAAATGATTGTTATCTGAACCGCCATGTTATGTGATGAGTGCATGCTATCACCTCACCAACACATATAATTTCAATCATAAATAATTAATATCTATTTTAATTACGGAGAAAGCACTGTTCAACATCGTTAAGATGGCGAGCCACACAAATTGAGACTTTCCCATTATGCTGTTTCGTTTATATTGTTGTTTTCCGTATGCGGTTGAGCCACATAATAAAATACGTTAAGTAACAGAGCTACAAATGATTAGTTTTTTGACAAAAATACTACCTGGAAGCCACCTCTGCCATTCCGTGCATCAGGACAGTCCGTAGTTTATTCCCACCATGTCCTCAACACGAAAATGCCATTTTTTATTTGTTATTAAGAAAAAACAACAAAAATTCGCTTTCTTTTTAGTTTTTTCGTTGCAAAATGGAAACTATTGATGCAGTGATAACGTTGCAATGGGATGAATTGTAGAGAATTATATTGTGAAGAGAATGATGGGTCAAACGATCCGATCGAATAATTAAAACTGGAGAAAAGCGGTAAAAACCGGAAAATTGCGTGTTTTTTCTTTTAACTCATAACTCTGCCATTTTGCAATATTAAGAACTAAAACTTCACGCGATAGTAGCTATTGACGTGCAAATTATGTGTGCCAAAATTGGATTCGGTCGGATAAATAGTTTTCACATAATTCCCATTTGATTTTTTTTTGGACATATTTTCGCGGAAAGCTGGATGCGTTTGAGGTCGTCCGATTGAAATTAAAAAAAATGATTTGGAAAGAAGACGTGATCAGTAATACTAGTAATATTTGTCAATTCAGTGATACATGAAACTGTTCTGCCATCCAATGTTTTTCATTCAAAAACGACTCTACTATTTTAAATAAATACACATTAAAAAATACCGTATAAATATAAACAGTCTAGTCCGATAAACTTTGTAGAGTTCATCCACTGAAAAAGTTTTGATTTTGATGGTATGGCAACGATTAGAAATCGGTATCATAATTGTTTATGAAGATTTTTCTTACATCTTGAAATGCGCTGCTCATCTGAACTGATCATCTCCTAAAGGGGCCCACTCACTAAGAAGGAAGAATGCGCAGTTAAGTATCTGCACGTTTGCTGTAAAGCAAACGTGTGCATTCATATTTCCCACACACATACACTTTTGCGTGTTGGTTTGGATGTGCGACAAGCGTGAGATGACGTCGAAAAAAGATCTGATGTTAATGGCAGTGGCGTGTGTTGTTATTTAGGAAAAATGTTCAATGTATAAATCGGGAACCCGACACTGTATTGCTAAAAAATGAAAATATGAAACGTGCACAGACTTGTTGCCCATACACGGTCGTTTTTGGTCATTCTTCCATGTACGGTGAAGAATGCACACGCCACACGACGGAGATAATTGCGCATTCCAAATTTACGCCATACACACACTGTTTTAACTGTACCCCGTACAACGCGCATTCAAGTCTTCGCGCTTCCCTCTTAAGGGCCCCACTCACTTCGTTCTTCTGCGCCGTTTTTACCCGACGGTTAAAAACGTCAAGAGAACGGACGAAAATCAGGCCTCGTCTGAAATTTGCAACGTCGGGTAAGTGCGCCGTTTTTAGCCCATACACTTCGTTTTTGCGGCAGTTTTACCCGACCGTTTTTAAACCGTCGGGTAAAAACGGCGGAGAAGAACGAAGTGAGTGGGGCCCATTAGTGAGTGGGCCCTTTAAGTATAACGCATTTCTCTCAGTTGAATTGACGTTATTAAAAACTTAACATCTGTGATATTCTGCCATTTACACGTGAATCTCATTACACGAAATATCGCCATTAATCAAAAATTGAATATTGTATATTTTCTGTAATGGGCGGTCGGTAGTTCTTCACGCTTGGTTTAGGAAGAGAGAATAGGCGATTTTGGTAGAAGTTGTCTTATTGAACGAATTGTCGATTGAAATGCTGAAAACTGAATATTCAAAGTGCGATAGCAGACCATGAAATAACGTGTCATTTGCAAATTGCACCTTTGCACGACGATGGTTAACGGTATATTTTACTCTGTGATTCATGCATACCGGGTGACAATTTGAAAACTTACCAGTCCAATTATGTCACGACAAGGATGATTTCAGAAAAAATGCCAGAACAGGTTAATGAGGGCTACCGCGTATGAATTTGCCGCTAGAGGCGCTAGTGTTGCGTGAGGTCCTCGAAAATTTGAATTGTCAAATATTCAAACGTGATTGGGAATCTGTATTGTTTCTTTTCAATCTTTACGTGGATGTGAAAAGTTTCACATACATATTCAGGTTACTAACAGCTAATATGAATTACGGATCGATGAATATCACTATTTTTGAGAAGTACTCATGACACTGGCGTTAGCAGACCCCCTTGTCGCATGATTTTGTACTGCAAACTTCAGTGTCATGAGTACTTCTCAAAAATATGTTGTATTTTGGAATTATCAGTGACAATATGTCTATATTTTGATATAAATAGATAGTATACAAACCCATATTCAACATAGTTTCTAACTAGGAACCTAGAATCACGAAAAGACTATGAAAATTAGTACAAATAAATGGACTTTTTTCGTTTTTCCCCTTTGAACCAACGAAAATGTACGGCATATGAAAAAATATTATCTTTGCATAAAATACTTTCAAAATAAATTTATTTCATGTTGTGTCAAATCACCCCCTGGACTAAGGAAAGAGGGGGGGGTCGCAACCCTAGATTGTTTCCCCTTGTCTCATGATTTTTGTACGGCGGCGGCGTTGCGGAATAACGGATTAGAAGCAGTATTGAAATAGTATGACACAGATGCCGTATAAAATCAAATGACCGAATTTACCCTGGTAATTGTCGGAAAATTAAAAAAAAATTCGACTTTGTGGCTCTACATTTTTTTACGGCGCTACGCGTTTTCTTATTATTTTTCACGGATCTATCGATGGTAAGAATGCCGTACAAAAATATGTGACCAAAATGTACCCACCCTACCTGTACTTTCGATTCTCACCTGCACTCAGTTGGACAACTTACAAGTGACGGCATAATGCTGAATATTATTATTTTATGCCCTAATATCGTTCTAGATAGGTCACCTGGTGGTTCAAATGACCCATAATTTTTTCAACACGGGCCTGTAGTCTAATAGCACACTGTTTCCCTAGGAACAGACGCACAAAAATAATAAAGTGATTCAGATCTGATAACTTTTAGTCATAAAATGATTCAACTGGCAACTGTACACAACATCTACCAATGTGCTGAACCTTGAGCTGGTAGGATATAAACAACTCAACCAATTTCCAGATTGCTGGTTGATCGATTATCTCTATAGTAACTCTTTCTTAACTGTGCTCTTCCTCTTCCTAGGAAACATCGTCTGAAGGAATTATAACGACAGGAAGTCTGCAACAATTTCTTCCTTTATTTTTCTAGTCTATGAAAGTATCCATCTGTTGATGAAACCTTGAAAGCGCTTCATTAACTGTGACGAATCCAAGTTAATCATTCAGATTCTCTTTTTTTTCTCTTTTCTACTCAAGGTGTTGACTCAATCGATTGAAACGATGGAAGAGTAACGTCTTCATCACGTGCCGTAAATCAATTTCGTTAGACTTGACCGATGCGATTATTATGGTTCTAAGAAAACGTACACCTGTAGATTATTGAGACATCGATGTCTATTATTACAATTTGCTTAGATGTTGTCTGTCCATATCAAAGATGAATTTTTCAAATCGAGGATTATTTGAAGCAATTAAGAGTATTACATGTGAGGTTCCTGAAGAATTATGATTTGGTTTTATTCGATATAGTCTAAGAGCCCGTGAACCCCAGACCTTTGTTATTTTATACTATAACGTAAGTAGAATTACATATAATTTAATGAACATTAAGGGTGTCTGGCTAGGGGTTGCCACTATAGAAAGTGTCTGGCAATTAATGACGTGATTTTTAATGATATTCTGAAGGTAAAATAAAAAAATCACACTTTATAATTGGACGAAATTAGATCAGTATTTTACACCCCTTTAATACCGTTTACCTGCCAAAGCCAGGGTAACCCAAACTTCATAATGGTCCATCGTTCTTACCTGTGTTGGGAGCATGCGTAGACAAGTTTTCAGCTTTTATAAAATAACGAAGGTCTGGCGTTCACGGGCTTATAGACTAATACGTTTCTTATGATACTTTCAAACTTTGGATTAATACTAACGATGTTACGCGAAATGATATAGGTTACCACAATGCAATAGATATTTAATTTCAGATTTAATTGGTTCTATAATTTTCATTCGAACATGGAAAACCGTTCATATCCATGTCTATAAATCCCGACTTACAAGGATATGTCAACTCTTTAACATTTTCTCTACCATATTGGGTAAAAACATCTTTTTCAGGACAAGTGTTTTCACTATTCATCTAGATAATAGTTCGGTATTTATTTGTTATTATATTGTCAATTCTGAAATATGAAAAATGGATACTGATACGAAGGATATCCTTTGTACTAATTTGAAGTTGAAAAACTGTTTCTTGTCAGAGATCTAGACTCTGTAACGAGATTAATAACTTATATCTAGGACAATAAATATTTTTCCTTGGAAATAATGGTTTCTATATTCCTGAGGTCCCCGTAACCACAGAAACATTTTGCTCCATTATTTTTCTAGATCGTTTGGAAAATGCTGTAATTCCATTCAAACCAATTGTTAAAATTAATGGTGAAATTATTTTATAAGTATTTACACTAATATCGTTGACTTGGTCAATATGAATGTATATACAGGTTTGAAAATACACACACGATATACAGACAGAGAATTTTTCCTTCCGGTTGAACAGGTATACAGGGTGTTCCTAAATTGAACGTACAAACGAAAAGGGGAGATTCCTTAAGTGGGTTTAAGAAAAAAAAGTCCCATAAACATGGGGTCGCTAACGTTTCGTTTTCGAGATACAGAGTGTTGAAGTTTAAATTTTTTTCAAGTTTTTTTCTCATAGTATCTACACTTCACAAGATATTCAACTGAAATTTGGCATAGATATTACATTTGAGAGTTCTCAGCACGCGATATGGCAATTTCGATAAAAGATCTACAGGGTGATATTTTTCTGGAACACTACCACCTGTTCTTCTGCAGAACTTTTTTTTGGTGAGCAACTGTTAATTTGAAAAAATGTAAAAAGAAGCTTTGTTCTTATACTTAACTTTTCGGTCTCTTGTAATTCTGTCGTATCTACCAACGATTTCGAGAAAAAAAATTTTGAACGATTCTCTCGAAATATTCGTGAAAATCCAAATTATGATGGGAAGGCCACTTTGTAAGCTGTGGTGAATGAATTCAGTGTCAGTTTTTATGGAAATTTTCCTGATCTGTAGCGATGATTCATAAAGATTCGATAAACTCGTACAATCAACACATGTTTTTGATTGAAACTTTAACACCCTGTATCTCGAAAACGAAACGTTTGCGACCCCATGTTTATGGGACTTTTTTTTCTTGAACTCACCTAAGGAATCTCCCCTTTTCGTTTGTACGTTCAATTCAGGAACATCCTGTATATTCGAGAGTTTTAGGTGCTACGTAATTAACAGAATTGATGACCGATTGCAAGAATGAAGTGTTGTCTTTTTCTTATCGCTGGAAGTGGCAATCGGTGATATTTATTTAGCCAGTTATGTACCTCGTGGATCTCTCGAATGCACTACTGTTTTACTGGACGGAAAAATTATCTGTATGCATATTGAATTTCGTATGTTTTCGATGTGAATTTCCAACCTGTATATCAACACCTTTCAGTGTCAACCTCGTCTCAAACCTGTAGTGGAAACTAAACTTCTTTCTTTAGTTACGTGATGTCAATTTTTTCATAAAAAGTCGTTATGAAAATGTTTATAAACTTTTATTTTTCTGTGAACGGTTTCAATTTCTTATTATGCTATAGGTTGATCACCCAGGACTGTGTTCTAAAAGTAACTCCGTTTAGTATTATTTACTTAATCGAGTAAGGGAATCACCCAACTTTTCGATTTTCGAACGCGCAATTGAGTAAATATTACTTGACGGAGTTAATTTTCGAATACATCGCAAGTGTTTCCCTTGTGAAACTAATAAACCTCAAATTAAACCTGATTTTAAATGTTGGGAGATGGCAACATATGTGTGCATCATTTAAATTTCCGATTATTCACTGTCTTTCTATTCTATATTGTTGTTGTTGTTTCGTGCTGTGAAGTGTATACTTTTAATTGTTGTCTTGTAGTTTGGCAGTGCCAATAATATTCAATGTATACAAAGTAAACACAAGATTATGCATATTTTGATAGTGGTACGTAAAAATAACTAGAAAATTTCAATTTCCATTGAATTGATCTCTTAATTTCTCTGGTGTTTTCTCGATGATACTTTCAATTCATTACTTGACTATAGTGGGTATGTTTTCTAAGGTGACAGTTATTTCAACAAAGTAAACTTTTTTCTGATTCCAAAATGACTTCCATTACTGATTGCAAACCTGGAAATTAAAATAAGTATCATGTTCATAAATAGGAAGATTTTTCTCATCATTTTCTGGTGATGAGGAAGAGTCCCAAAAGTCATTAAAGTTTTTTAGAGTTATTGTAGCTCGAACAAAATCTTCTAGATTAATGGTGGTATACGGCTTTCAACTTTAAGCCAATCTGTAACTTTCCATGTACATGAAAATTGCAATTCTCTATCTCTTTTAGGCATTTGTAGCTTACAGAAATCGTAAATATTCACGAGCACTCGACGTGTGATCGGAAGCATTATCGAATGACATATTTTGAGGTTACATTGGGTTTGTTTATTTCTGGATAAACATCAAAGTTTTAATATAAGAAATTTATGATGAATAATACTAGTATGGCTTTGTTTATTGGATTGTTATTGGAAGAAAATCATAACAGGTAAAACATTGTTCAATAATACATGACCTGAAAATCTTTTTGGAAGAATTGAAAGGAAAAGTTTTCTGGATCAAATAAATCCATTTGAAATGCCAGATGCAAAGTTTGAGAAAATGTTCAACGTAATGAATGCTCTACAACAATTTTTACCAAGAAATTGTTTCTTTCCTGTTTTCAATTCACTCGATGAAATGAACAAATGAAAAAAAACTACATTAAAATAAATGTATTTTAAAATTCAAATCAAAACATACATTCGATATATGTAATATGAATTTTAATGTTCCAGTAAAGTTGAAACATTACTCGCATCGTTTTTAAATACTTTGTGTTCGGTTGCCTATGACAATTGCACATTAAAATAGTAGAAATTAAGCAATAAAATTGGTGATTTTTGATCAATTTCGTGTACGTTAAACTGAGCTTTTGTTCGGAGATCGGCGAAAAATGGAATATACATTGTTTTTGTCGGTTAAGTATACAGGGTGTCCGGCGAATAACTGTACATACTCTTACCAGAGATAGAGTTGCACTAGCTGACTACTTATTGAATATAAAAAATTAATTTCTGGGTTTCCCTAGAAAACTACAGGGTGTTTTTCCAACTTCATGGAAATACTTTGACCATAATAAAATCTAAACTTATTGACGGATATTATTGAAACTTGGGGGGTTATTGGCACATGCTAAGGTCGAATCAGAAATACATCAATTATTTCATTATTCCAGGGCCGGACTCATTAATCTTCATTTAAAGTGTTCAGGGTGAAAAAAACACTTTGTATTTCGAATTACGAATAATTGATGTACTTCTTAGAAAGAAACTAAATTATGCTTCAATTTGTGGTATCGCTTAAAGTTGTCACATCAACAATTATTTTTTTATGACATTTTGAATTTGGAAAAAGTTCGAAAAATTGAATTTATTTACCTGAACAGGACTAAGTCACCTTGTGGAGGTCGAAAATGAATAATAAATTTTCTTTGAAAAGTCACTGAAAGTGAGAAAGACTATAATAATTTGTTGATATACTGGGTGGCCACCCTAGATGCGGATTTCATTGCGATGAAGTGAATAACAGTATATTGCGAAAATAATTTTATTGGCGATATGTATGGGGTATACATAAACATATCTCAAAATTATTCGAATGTATACCGGGTGTTCATTGGAAGAAGTGTCACTTTGATTTATATCTTTGTTGCCTAACACCCGGTATACATACGAATATTTTTGAAATATGCTTATGTAAGCCCCATACATGTCGCCAATAATTTTTTTTCGCAATATACTGTTATTCACTTCATCGCAATGAAATCCGCGTCTAGGGTGGCCACCCAGTATATCAACAAATTATTATAGTCTTTCTCACTTTCAGTGACTTTTTAAAGAAAATTTATTATTCATTTTTGACCTCCACAAGGTGACTAAGTCCTGTTCAGGTAAATAAATTCAATTTTTCGAACTTTTTCCAAATTCAAAAATTCATAAAAAAATAATTGTTGATGTGACAACTTTAAGCGATACCACAAATTGAAGCATAATTTAGCTTCTTTCTAAAAAGTGCATCAATTATTCGTAAATCGAAATACAAAGTGTTTTTTTCACCCTGAACACTTTAAATGAAGATTAATGAGTCCGGCCCTGGAATAATGAAATAATTGATGTATTTCTGAATCGACCTTAGCATGTGCCAATAACACCCCAAGTTTCAATAATATCCGTCAATAAGTTGGGATTTTATGATGGTCTAAGTATTTCCATGAAGTAGGAAAAACACCCTGTAGTTTTCTAGGGAAACCCAGAAATTAGTTTTTTATAGTCAATAAGTAGTCAGCTAGTGCAACTCTATTTCTGGTAAGAGTATGTACAGTTATTCCCCGGACACCTTGTATGACTATTTTGTGTAACGCTTATTCAAAACAGAAATATACTGTTGGATTTTTATAACGTGTAGCACTGAAATCAAACAGCGTCGAGGTTTAATGATTTATTCTCTAATCTCTAATGTAAACTCAAACTCAAAGAATATCGAAACACTTGTTGATCGCTCAGCTGATTTCGACAAAGAAGACAGATTCTAGGTTAGCGTGGGCGTAGGGTTCACAAAGCCGGCTGTCACCATTGAAGTTGTTCTTCTTCTTCTCTTAAGTATACAGGTTTGGAAATTCACATCTGAAATATACGATATACAATGCATCAGACAGAGAATTTTTCCCTCCAGTTGCACAGATGAATAATCTAGACAATCACTTGCTGTAACACACTGAATTCAGTTGTCTTGCTTCATTATTCTAGTCTCGTCTCTCTCTTATCGTTCAGAGGAGAGTAATTCTTTAGTATGGTAGGCAACAGTAAATACTGAATCGAGTATTACGGGCAGCCTGACAAATTAAAAATTCTATACGTGCAGTGCGGGTTCCCTACCATACTGCGATAAGAGAGAGACAAGACTTGATTTTTGCAGTGAGACAGTTGAATTCATTCAGTTATCGCACTTGATTATCTCGCCTATTCATCTGTGCAACTGGAGGGAAAAATTCTCTGTCTGATGCATTGTATATCGTATGTGTTCGATGTGAATTTCCAAATCGGTATACATCCCTGTTGCAGTTTGCATTGGGGCGCGGATGTATGGTTGGTTGCCGTCTTGAGAACCGTCCAGATGAAGTTATAATTCTAACATACACACATACCCATCTTCCCCAATTCTCAAATTTTTCAGTTAAGGAATAATTGCGGAACTTAGCAATGCGGTTTTATCATCAAAGGTCATCAATAGCGTGTTTCCGGAGAAGTCTTATTTTGGAACAAAAGAGATCAATATACTATTCAAACTTTCCTCTGCTCTGCTGATCCAAATTACAGAGGAAAAGGATCGTTCAAATAAAATATATCGTTCTCGATTTAAATTCGCATAAATATTGTCAGACGTTTCCTCTATTCCAATTACTGCAGTTATTTAATTAATTCGGAATTTCAATCGTTATTGAATCTTTATGTATGAATAATATTCATATGTATTAAGAGCTCTTAAGTTTTTGTAGCTGAAGCAAAATCTACTAGACTAGTACCTCGAAATTTTATATGTGATTTGAGATTAATACCAAATATACAGAGTGTCCCATCACTCGACGTCAACCCGGAACCGGGTGAAAAGGCAAGTAATGCTGGTTGTCAGAAAAATATAAAAAAAATCTAAGTTGCATGATTTTAAAATAATGGGCATTTAAAAAAACACGCAAAATTCCACACCCTGTGACAGTCTTTTCGCTCCTGTTGCAACAAATATCAACTTTTTACAACTTTTTTTTTGCTGTGTAACCTTGAATAATGCTTGTCTAAACTGTAATCAAAATTTTGATGCCAGCTGCTCTAGGTTTCATAAAAATAGGGCTAACTTCTCAAAAAAAAAAACAATTAAACAAGTATTATACCATTTTGGAATCCTTACTAAATGCGCCAACTTTTGAAAAAAACATGCCAAACCTACGTAGTACATTTTTTTTTCTGAGAAGTAAGCCCTATTTTTATGAAACCCAGAGCAGCTAGTGTCCAAATTTTGATTACAGTTTAGACAAGCATTATTCAAGGTTACACAGCAAAGAAAAAAGTTGGAAAAAGTTGATATTTGTGGCAACAGGAGCGAAAAGACTGTCACAGGGTGTGGAATTTTGCGTGTTTTTTTTGAATGCGCATTATTTTAAAATCATGCAACTTAGATTTTTTTTTATATTTTTCTGACAACCAGCATTACTTGCCTTTTCACCCGGTTCCGGGTTGACGTCGAGTAAAGGGGCACCCTGTATAAATGCTGTATCTCAGCACCATCGGAATTATATTCTGAAAAATTTTCAAAAAATGGTATATGTGAAAAATAAATAATTACAAAATTGAAATGCTATGGTTCTGATGATGCGATCCTCTTGAAATTTTGCATGAACATTCAGTATATTAGAGTTCATTTTCAAAATAAATTTCACTCGAATCGGATATTCTGTTATGGGAATATAAAGATTTTCCTTTTTCAATTCCCCAATTGAATTTTCTATGGTTCTTTTGAAACTATGGCCACCAAATTTTGGATGAACATTCAGAATATCGATCTCCATTCACAAAAAAAATTCACTCAGATAAAATATCGTTCTCGATTCAAATTCGCATAAATATTGCCAGACGTTTCCTCTATTTTAATTCCTACAGTTATTTGATTAATGTGGAATTTCAATCGTTATAAAATCTTTATGTATGAATCATATTCATATGAACTGAAATTCGAATTTGTTTTGTTTCAGGGAAAACAAAGAGCAGCGGTCAAGTGGCTTCTATCCAAAGCGTTCAACAACAAAGTTCCTGAAAATTTGAAAGAGCCCTTTTATAGAAATCATGAGGTAAGTTGAAGTAGTTTTTTTGAGCTTGTTTCTAGGAAGTCTACATGGTTCATTAAGCCTGAAATTCGCGAATTTAAGCCGAAAAGGGTATGAGACGACTAGATTATGTTCATTCAAGATGAATCCGAGGTCAAGAGTTATTCTGCTAGCTTATTCATCATTCAAGTTTTTACTCATTCTCGGCAGAATAATAGGCCAAGCAATAGAGATATTTCCTTGACAAAAATACTACCTGGAAGCCACCTGTGCCATTCCGAGCAGGACAGTCCGTAGTTTATTCCCACCATGTCCTCAACACGCAAATGCCATTTTTTTTTATTTGTTGTTAACAAAAAACAACAAAAATTCCCGTTCTTTTTAGTTTTTTCGTTTCAAAATGGAAACTATTGATGCAGTGATAACGTTGTAATGGGATGAATTGTAGAGAATTACATTGTGAAGAGAATGATGGGTCAAACGATCCGATCGAATAATTGAAACTGGAGAAAAGCGGGAAAAACCGAAAAATTGCGTATTTTTTCTTTTAACTTATTACTCTGCCATTTTGCAATATTAAGAACTGAAACTTCACACGATAGTAGCTATTGACGTGCAAATCATGTGTGCCAAAATTGGATTCGGTCGGATAAATAGTTTTCACATAATTCCCATTTGGATTTTTTTGGACATATTTTCGCGAAAGCTGCGAAAGATGCGTTTGAGGTCGTCCGATTGAAATTAAAAAAATTTATTTGGAAAGAAGACGTGATCAGTAACAAAACGTCTATTCTGATTTTTCAATAAAACGCGTTTAAGTGTGTTAAAAACTAGTGAGAACATGAGGGAAAACCGCCGACCGAGCGAGAGCGGAGTGGAGAGGAAATAAGCGAATCGAGGGGAAACGTATATGTGTACAAAATTTGGTGCGCTCTCCGCGCAACAATTCTTATACTCGGCGACCGTTGGCTTCCGCGGCGTTTCCCCTCGATTCGCTCATTCCCTCACCACTCAACCACTCTCGCTTGGTCGGTCGTTTTCCCTCATGTTCTCACTAGTTTTTAACACACCTAAACGCGTTTTATTGAAAAATCAGAATAGATGTTTTGTTACTGGTCACGTCTTCTTTCCAAATCAATTTTTTTAATTTCAATCGGGAACAGGGAAATACACTCATGCAGGAAATTGAATTGCCTTTCGAACAAGGTGCTGCACGGCCCCCTTTTCCTATTAAAAAATGAGAGCTGAGCTTCAATTTCATGCATGAGTGTATTTTTTCACAAAGTAAATCGTGCTCTTTCGTTTGAATTGAAATAATTGCTGTAAGGGTAGCGGCTAGAGGGTTGGTGATATCAAACTCATTTTAACACACTAACATGTCCTCCCGTAAATAAAATTGACTTGTTCGATGCGATGGAAAAAAATGCTGTCATGCAGGAAATTGAATTGCCTTTCCAACAAGGTGCTGCTCTACCCCTTCTCCCTGTTCAAAGATGAGAGCTGTTAGGGATTGCGGCTAGAGGAGTAGTGATATCAATCTCATTTGAACGCCCTTAGTTGTCTCCATTTCAACAAAATTTGACCTGTCCGAGCGTTTTTTTAGTTATTTCATCCCAAGGCTCAGAATTCGGGGATGAAACTTATGGATGGCCCACCCTGTATATAAATATCATTACTGTGAACAACACTTGTATGTTGGAGGCACGGATTTTTGGATAGTCCGAGGAATCTAAAAATAATCCATTGATGTCAATTGGCTCGGCTGGACACCCTGTATTACAAACACCATAGTAATTTTCAACTATACCTCTGTCCCACACTTTCTACGAATTCAGACCGCTAACGATATCTTCCATGAATCTGGATATTATGTCAATATGTTCCAGTTTTTATGGGTTTGAATTAATCATACCATTAATGACTCATATAGTTGAGAACAATGGATAATTCACTGTTATGAAACAATATACTGAGCCATTGCCATCATACTAAAAGGAAATAAAAGTTTAAATCCCGTTCGAAAAATATATGTTTGGAGCAAACAATCCTATCATTATTAATTCAATTAAAAATCGAAATTTTCTGTATATTTCGAGTTCTCTTTTGAAAATCTTGTTGTATTTTATGAAACAATCAATGTGCATCTCACGGAGTCTTTGAATTAGTAGTGATAACTCCCCCGGAAACAAGTGTTGTATGTTATTGAAATAATCAAAAGGGGTTACTGTCAATTGAATTCATCAATCAAAACTTGAGTAACCCTCAAAACTCAAATGAATTCAGTCTTGGTATCTTTCAAATTTTAAATGAATACATGAACATGTCTGGAAACATGTACAATATCATTAAGCAGATTTTCCGTTTTTCTGTTTTTTGCCCCCTGATTTTTCAAATGAATTTTCATGTATGTGGACCTTTCATTGTGATTCAATCAAAATATCTGGTGCAAAAAACAAAAGAAAAACAAGAAAATCCATGAACAGGAGCTAGACTATTATCTCAGAATTTTATTATGGGATTTGAGATTGATACCAAATATACAGGGTGTTTCATCATAAACTGGACAAACATATATTTTCGTGTAGAGGACATCGGGAGAATCATTTTTGCCTTACATAATATATCCCGTTTTCGAAGCATAAGCGAGATACAGGGTGTCAAACGTCATTTTTGAGCAAGATTCTTATGAGTGTGATCAGTTATGTATAACACTTGGTGTAACGGTTTTTGGTCAAATCTCAGTATTTTTGGGTCCTCTATTCATTCGTCAACAGTTGACGAACTCCGAAAAAAAATCACAAAATGGCGGAAGACCTGCAATGTTCCAAATTTTTTTTGCAGTTATCAAATTGACTTTTATTTTCTTAATGAACACAATTTTCTAAGAATTTCTGTGAAAAATTTTTTTCAAAAATCGAACATAATTTTTTTTTACTTGTCTACAGCGATGAAAAAATTTCACTCGAAGTGGATGAAATTTTGTACAATTGTACTTCTTGAATTATCAATCACGAATATGAAAACATAATTATAAAATATCGAACGGTTTCGTTACTACAGGCATTCAAATGTTTCGTTTAGACCTCTGAAATAATGAAAAAAAATTGTTTTGGGTTCTAGAATCAAAATAATTAAATAGTTGGCATGTTCAAACATTCTAGATGAATTTATACAAAAAAATCAGTGAAACTTACTTGGGACTCGAACCGATGTAGGTATTAAATAGGGAAATGGCACTGTTCTAAAGATATTAATATTCGTTGCCAGGCAACGGTAGTTCGTAGTTCATAGAGTTTGACCACTGGCTAAATTATATTCACTGAAATTCAAATACCAGTCCAACTCTATGAACTACGAACTACCGTTGCCTGGCAACGAATATTAATATCCTTAGAACAGTGCCATTTCCCTATTTAATACCTACCTCGGTTCGAGTAATTCAATCCTGAACTTTCAGCCATATTGCTCAGCTACTAAGCCCCGCCCAGTGGTTCCATTTTTCCTTACACAATTGTATGTCATAGCGTCTTTTCTCTATTCTATCTCTATGTGGAACACCCATATAATATTCATAAAGATTCTCGGCGCTATTGAATGATTCGCGTTTTAATGTCGATATTATTTTATTAATTTCTGTAATAAAATTATCGCAATTATTCCATGAAATCGATACTAATGATTTAATATTTTTTCAGGATAAGGAATGTCTCAAACCGCAGATCATGGGAGGGTTGGCTAACGCAGAACTCTACTGTATGGCTCTTGGTAACATCTTCTCCGACCCGAATTACAATAACCTCAACCATGGTTCCATTCTTCAGACGTTGTCGAGGAAAGGCGCTTTCATCAACGAATCGGATTCTCAGTTGACAGAGACGATCTTGATCCAAACGAATCCTCTACGATTGGTAAGCATAAAAACTTAAAACAATATGTTATCTGAAAGAGCTCATTTAATTCGAAGGTATCGAATAATTTATAAAAAATAACCCTTTTTCAGCAAATGCTGTGTAATTTTTGCAGCAACTATATTCGATAAAATATTCAATGTAAATGACAGTGTGATATATCAGGCTTGATCAAGTTCAAACATTTTGGAATTAATCAGTTATGAAAATTCCGAGAAAGCCCTGACGTGAAGTCAGTAGCTTTTGCGAGATGTTTATATATCGAGAAAACGATTTATTGCTGAATTTCTGTGAAGTTGTTCAAAACATAATTATAAACAATGTCTAAAAGTTCCCCATCATTCCCCTGTAAGGAAAAAATTAATTCAAGTTTTATCATGAAAGTACCTCAGACAAAAATTGTAGATCATAAAATAATCTATAAAAAATGTATCAATACTTTTTTTCTTACGAGCCACCGTTTCTGAGATATAACGATTCAAAAAGTTATAACTACGCTCTAAGTACACTACCTCATAGGTGGCGTGGAAACGTGTGCATATTATGATGATAACGACTTTTATAACTTTTTGAATCGTTATATCTCAGAAACGGTGGCTCGTAAGAAAAAAAGTATTGATACATTTTTTATAGATAATTTTATGATCTACAATTTTTGTCTGAGGTACTTTTATGATAAAACTTACCTTTAACTTAACTTTATGAAAAACTCATTTTTTTGTCCTTTGACCTTGAATTAAATTTTTTTCCTTACATCATCCCCTGATGGGGAACTTTTAGACATTGTTTATAATAATGTTTTGAACAACTTCACATAAATTCAGCTTGTTGGGACTTTATGTAACTTCGAATGTCTAAATAGACCGGACTAAAAATGAATGTTTCAGTACATCCTACTGAAAACTGAATTTCTAGTTTTTAAGCTTTTTCGGGTTACTTGCAGATACTTCAGGAAGCTTAATATTTTTTATTATTGAATCAAAATTCAGGACGATCATGTTAAAAAGATAAAAACAGCAAAACCCATTTGAAAACACTCAAAAATTCATGACTCGAGAACTACAAAAAAATGCATGGTGTATTTTTGAATAACCACCGGTCTGGGGAATATAAAGAAAATTCATTAATGTCAATCTCCTGGACATCCTGTATAAATCATCGAGACAAAGCGCTGAGACTGCAATTTCTTCGTCCGTCATTGCCGATTGGTGGCGGCGAGAGCAATGCTGCGGCAGAGTGTGAATGTTCACTGCCTTCGATACTGCTGCAGAAGTAGATAGATGTGTCGCGTCCAATTATTCTTATATTTATTGAATTCATACAATACAGTCTGAATTGAATTTGTCAGTAGTATTTAATACTCTTCAATGGGGGGATATCAAGGTTTTTTGAAGGATGCATACATCGAGTCATATACTAAAAAAATGCTAACATTCGCTATATGTAAACCTCAAATTTGAAGCACGACCTATAATCCGTTCACGAAAGTTTGAGCGCATAGTAAGCGTTTGTTTATTTATCTGAAGTTGGCAGTATTTACTGTCATAAAGTAAAATAAAGTCAACGTTGCCGAATGTACTCGGCATCGTCCGACGAGCTTGCGAGTTATCAGAGAACTCAATGCAATATTGACAACAATGCGTATCAATCTGACAAGAAAATAAACAACATAACCTGAAATTTTAATATACACAGTGGAATATGTCAAATTTCCATGACCAACCGACGGCTCAACCTTTCGTGAACGGACTATAGATACTGTTGTTAATCAGGACCTCCCCAAGTCTGTCTGTCCAGACAGTACAAGGGAGCCAGAATTTGCATTGCCTCTGATAGTCAGATGGCACTGAGGCAGCTTATGGCCGTTGATTGTAGATCAAGGACCATTTGGAACTGCAAACAGTCCCTCAAAACACTGGCGCAGTACAACAAGCTAGTTTTAGCTTGGGTACCTGCCGACCAGAACATTGAGGGAAATGAGAGAGCTGATGCCCTTGCAAAAAGAGGAGCAAACACACCCTTCACCGGACCCGTGCCCTCCTGTTGGGTATCACCTACACTGATTAGGGCAGAGGTCGGTGTTTGGGAAAAAAGGGAGAAACACTCTTACTGGATAAACACATCCGGTCAAAGACAAGCAAAGAGACTAATCGAACCTTCCAAAGAGAAGGCTCAACAAGCTCTATCGTTGTCCAAAAACGATTTAAGGCTGCTAATCGGCCTTCTCACAGGGCATTGTCCCGTGAGATATCACCTACACAAGATCGGTAAAGAAAACTCCGACATTTGTAGGTTATGTGAATCGGCCACTGAAACCACCGAGCACATACTATGCCAATGCACTGCGCTGGCGCATGTCAGACTTACTCTACTAGGTGGCGCGTTATTAACGCCAGCCGACATAAGAGCGAAGTCTCCTAAGGAAGTAACCAGCTTTGCTAAGGAGGTTATATTCCTGGGAAAAACGTAGTTTTAGTATGGTAACGCACAAAAGACCTTATTGGTCGCAGTGCAGAAGGGTAATCAACGTGCCGATCGACCACTATCTAATCTAATCTAATCTAATCAGGACCTCCAAAAGAGATTAGGACAGTTTTCAACTTTCGAACAGTTTTCAGTGGCTAGAGCACTAAATTGCCTGAGCTAATGAAAGTTAAAAAAGAAGAAAATTAAAGAAACCTTATACGATAACTTTGTAGCATATCTAGGTTCTAGCCGAAGCCGTTCATCCTAATAAGTATCATATTATGTTGTGAATTCTTTTTCTTTGCAGAATGCACACATGGCGGTTATTGAATCCATAATGACGCTTTACGCGAAAGAAGTGGTCAGTCCGGACAGGGTTCTGGCGGCGGTTCAACGTTTCTGTCACGATAGGAACGCACCCTCGACGACTCCGGAGAACCCCGAACAAGGTCTGGTCATGTGGATTTCGCACGCGTGCGAAGCGCTCAAACGGAAGATCGAACAGGACCTTGGATCTGGTGCGACAAACGGAGGAGACGTAAGTACATTTCGATTAATCGATTCCTTTCAATGTTGAACGTTAATTGAAATCTGTTGATTAATCACGTCCTTATTATACAGGGCGTTTCCTAACATGCGGCAAAAATTCAGAGGGTTGTTCCTTGGAATATTTTAAGCATGTTTTGTCCTTTGATGATTTTTGAAAACCTCTTTGTTTCGAAGATACAGGGCGAACAACATTTTTCATATTTTCAAAATTAATAATAGTTTAAATAAAAATGCGTACCGCACTGTGTTTACTAAGTAGGTACAATTTATTTTTAAATTTGTTTAACAACATTCCAATTACTAAAAACGGCCAGTTTTTTTTACTAAAAATTGATAAGTTCAGATGGTAAAGGAATACAGATTAAACACGGTTTTCATTTGAATTCGTTTTTTTGTCTAGAGGTGGTCATTTTCAACAGTTTTTGTAGGTTAAGTTAAATTTTCATGTAATTTTTCATAATAAAATGTTATTATCTAAAATTTTGTTTCCCCTGTATCTTCGAAACAAAGAGGTTTTTCAAAAATCATCAAAGGACAAAATATTCTTAGAATAGTCCAGGGAACAATCCCCTGAATTTTTGCCGCATGTTTAGGAAACACCCTGTATTTCGGATTTGTTAATTAGATTAATCACTTCAATTGGTGTTTATGCTGTTTAACCATTTCTTTGAAATATCATTCTGTTAAATTTAGGTACCAGACGATTCCCCTGATGCACAAACAGGCGTATCTTTATTTTCAAGGATAATTCCTAAGTCTTTCTCATTTCTTTCATTTTTCGATAAGGTATTCCGTCTGCCTCTGTGCTGCAAATCATTACATCATCTTCATTTATAGAGAATATCGAGGTCATGTGTATTAATATTTCGTGCGGAGCCTTCAAATATAAAATTTGTATATTTTTTCGGAAAATTGCACTCTGCAGAAACACAATTCAGTATTCTTAGAGCTATTGGTTCCATTTTATTCATTTATGAATTCTAATCGTTTAAATTCTATACTCCCCTCGAACATTTCAAGTTGTTTCTTTCTAGAGTTATCGTGTTTAAGGTTGGCCAAATTTATGAATTCTAATCGTTCAAATTCTACAGGGTGTTTCCTAAACATGCGGCATTTAAGCATGTTTTGTCCTTTGATGATTTTTGAAAAACCTCTTTGTTTCGAAGATACAGGGCGAACAACATTTTTTCATATTTTTAAAATTAATAATAGTTTAAATAAAAATGCGTACCGCACTGTGTTTACTAAGTAGGTACAATTTATTTTTAAATTTGTTTAACAACATTCCAATTACTAAAAACGGCCAGTTTTTGACTAAAAATTGATAAGTTCAGATGGTAAAGGAATACAGATTAAACACGGTTTTCATTTGAATTCGTTTTGTGATGTATTAGCAATTAACATTTTATCTTTGACTATTATGAATCGCTATAGAGGTGGTCATTTTCAACAGTTTTTGTAGGTTAAGTTAAATTTTCATGTAATTTTTCATAATAAGATGTTATTATCTAAAATTTTGTTTCCCCTGTATCTTCGAAACAAAGAGGTTTTTCAAAAATCATCAAAGGACAAAATATTCTTAGAATAGTCCAAGGAACAATCCCCTGAATTTTTGCCGCATGTTTAGGAAACACCCTGTATACTTGCCTCGAACGTTTCAAGTTGTTTCTTTCTAGAGTTATCGTGTTTACGATTCGCCTTCCTAAAGGAATGACTTCAAAGATTGAAATTTTCAACGACGATTCAAGATTTGAACTGGGAAGTTGAATTCGTGTATGAATATAATGAATCCAATAGCTCTTAAGATATTCAAAGTTAAGTCTTCATGGCTTTCATCAATTTGTTGTAATGAAGAAACAAACAATTTATCTGTTGCTAGTATCGTTTACTATATGCGTTCTTCATATTGAACTCTTTCGAGGTTCGAAATTTCGAATTAGTGTAACTGACTCATGCAGTCAGTGATTGACGTGATAAAAAATCGCAATATTCAGCTCGAAACTTTCTCTAAACTTCTTTGAATTCGGGACGAACCATTCAGAACCATTTTTTCTTCGTTAAATATAATAATAATTATAATACAGTGGAACTGTATAACGAATTTTGTACAGACATTGCACCATGAATCCAAATTCCATGTTAAAAAAACCCTCTAAAACGAAGTAAATTCTCTCTGTAACGAATATTCAAAGAACATCATTCTTTGAATGGGTATTGGTGGGAAGGTTTTTTTCGGACGTACGTAATGAAACCTCAAACTAAATCATTACGGCGGACAGAAAAATCCTTCTGAAAAGGTTCTAAATACACCCCCTGGCAGTTTGGTTTCAATCTAACCATTACGCTAGTGTGAGAGTTGTGCGAAAATGTCTACAAGGAAGTGCTTAACTTTGAATGATAAACTTAATTTTATCAGTGAAGTCGACCGCGACATTGCCGACTATAGAAACAAATTTTCTGTACAACGAAATTTCTTTATGACGAATTTTTTACGGATTTAGCGAGTTTCGTTATAGGGAAGAAACTCTAACACATAAGATACAGTGTAGAGAACACAAAAAATCAATACATATAATTTAAACATGAATCTTTAAACAATATTTTTTGTATGAATAGAATATTTCGTCTTTTATTTCACTGCCATGGAATAACAATGATACAACATGACCTGCGATCTTGTTTGAATCTTATCAAAATGGCAATTACAGTTACTCAATTTCTTATCCAATGTTTTATACTATTTATGGAAGAGAATGAATATTTCGAATTGAGTCTTATTTGTTATTGTTTTTTATATACTTATTTATCAAACCTAAAATGATATACGCGGGATGTGAAATATTTATTTTGTTTTGATTTATAGGAACGAATTCGTTCAAATTTATGACATTGATTTTTTATAATTTTCCATTTTTTTTCATTCATTATTCTGAAACATTTTACGCCAACACCGCTCCCACATTTGGATTTTTGATTGGAATCTCGTGAAAGTAATATTTTTGCCAAACTTAAAATCAGTGGGATTTTCATTATTTCAGACAAACAACTGAGATTGCCATTTTTCTACATCATAAAAAGATAACCCTCACAGCTTGAAGAGTTCTTTTATTAACACTAACAGCAAAATGAATAGAAACGTTCAATTATCGACATTCCATTACCATTGAACAGGTTTTCTAACAAATACAGTTGAGCTTTAATTTCCATTAACTACTTTTCCACATACTGCTAAAATTTTATTGACTACTCTTCTATATTATCCAGTATGTGTTTAACGATGCATCCATTAATCGACATGCGTTTTTTTATGAATTGGCGTCTCTGTTTTAATCGAAAGCAGACTTTGATCTTGGTGATGCATTTCATCTTGCGTCAACGTGAACCAACGTAATGCATGAAAATACGTACAACTTAATAAAGGACCCGTTTAATAGAAGAGCTTATACACGCTAAGGATAACTACAGGGTGTCTGTAAACAAATGCGATCGACTTTGGGAGATTATTCCTCGATGTAAATACTCGTAAGTAGGGGTAGTTCATATGATTTTTTTTCGAAATCGACCCCCCTTTCAAGATACAGCCTTTGGAAGGCGATGACGAGTTGACATTTTTTTTACGGCTTCTTAAAAACACTGAGTCATAACACTATACATAATTACATAATATGAAGCACTAATTAGATGTTACTCACACAAATCCTCGCATTTGTATACTAAAATCGGAATTTTGGGTTAAGAATGATACAAATCAAAGAAGACAATTATAATTGCATAGCCTCATTGTACATTATACATTCACAATGATGTTAAGTGTAACGTCGATGCCAAGATGTTGATGTATATGCCAAGATTGTTCAAAATCATGTAGATGTTGAAGAAAACATAAATCGGCTGCCTCAATACGAGGATAAAACTGTCCAAAACACAGTCCATATTATTTTATATTTTTGCTCTGTTTTTTTTGAGCCTTTTGATTTTTTTACGATTCTTTAATTTCAATGACCTGAGAAAATGTTCGACTTTTTAATATTGAAAGTATTGCTCTTGTTAGAACATTGTTATTTAAATCCAGATATTACTTTTCTTGTATAGATCACTAACATCCTTTCTATTTTATTATATGGAAAACTGTATTTTGTACTAATTCTAACAATTAATGTAAATCGATGGGCATCCAATAAAAACTAACAGCGCCGTCAGTATCTACGAAAAGATGATTTTCGAAAAAAATTAAATGTAAAATCTCAGAAAGGTTATGTTCGTGAACGAAAAGGCTAAATAGACAGTGCGAATCTACAAGAACACGTTTCTCATGGGTTGATGTTGAATATGATATTAGAAATTCAAGAAACATTTTTGACGAAATAACAACAACATTAACATCACGCTTATTGACTTGATGTGAACAGCCTGTGGCTCAGTTATATTGCATTTAAATTCAACATCATTCTTTGGAGTTTTGAAAAAACCCTCAGATATGTGTTTAAAAAAACATTCAACATATCGATAGATTAGTTTGAAAATTTCGCATGAAAAAAATCCGAAATAATGAAAAATGTATGAAGACATATTAATTTGATGGTAATTTGAGTTAACGTTGGTGAAAGAATACAAATTAATAAAGTTGAATTATGAGCTTAGAAGTGTATGCATTGTATTTAATATTCAAGAGAGTCATCAATTTATCCAAGCTTCCTGCAGACCATCAACATCATGATATTTATATGGATAACTCCCGTCAGATTATTATACAACTGCAGCAACATATGTATACTTTGTTTAACTTATTT